>CM040240.1:236036754-236436754 GCA_022545495.1 Chrysanthemum lavandulifolium
TGCTTTTTAGTAGGCTTAGACCGATATCTAGCACACATGCACACAACGAACAAGATGTCCGGTCTACTAGCCGTGAGGTACATCGTGATCCAATCATACTACGATATTTTGTTTGATCTACCATGATCCCCGAGTGGTCCTCATCCACTTGGTTCGATCAATCATGGAGTGTCAACAGGTCACTAGAATCAAATCCAAATTTCTTTAAAATCTCATTTGCATATTTAGATTGATTTATGAAAATGCCTCCGGACTTTGTGAAATTTGTAATCCCAAGAAAATGACATTTGTCCCATCATTGACATTTGAAATTTTGAACCCATTTCATTAGAGAAACGATCACATTCCATTGGGTCGGTCGAGGAAAAATAATATCATCAACATAAATTTGAACGTGAATTAAGTGTTTGCCCGACTTTCGGTGAACAAAGTAGGATCAACGCTCCTTTTCTCGAATCCAAGAGATAGAAGAAACTTTGACAACAGATCATACCATGCTCTAGGAGCTTGCTTCAAACCATATAGGGCCTTTTTCAAGCGATAAACATGAGTAGGATGCTCAATTCACAAAACCCTCCGGTCGGCCGACGTAAACCACTTCTTTCGATCTCCATTAAGAAATGCGGTTTTCACGTCCATCCGATAAACAACCATGTTCTTGCTAGCAAGATTAGCCAAGAAGATTCTCGATCGCCTCGATACGAGCAACTGGAGCAAAAGATTCCTCAAAGTCTATACCTTCTTCTTGACGATAACCTTTAGCCACTAACCTAGCCTTATTTTTCAAAACATCACCATGCTCATCAAGCTTTACTTTGAAGATCCACTTAAGAGTAATGATCATAGCACAACTGAGTCGGGTACTAATTCCATACATCTAATCGATCAAACTCATGAATTTCATCTTGCATGGCATTGAACCATTGTCTTCATTCATAGTAGTTTTGACATCTTTAGGTTCGATCTTTGAGAGTACAGAGTTAAAGAAGCACCATAAGGCATCAAGCAAGTTGTTTACAGTGGATACCGGACGAGAAGGATTTCCAATGATGTTGTCTAATGGATGATCGTGAGTCCATTTTCCGAGGTGTTCATGTGGTAGTTGTTGAGGACCAAGTAGCAGAGTCGATGTCTCTCAAGAAGATGGTTCTGATGAAGATTCGTGGAGCAAATATGTTTTCAAATAGAGCATCTTCGAGGAGTAGCAAAGGGATTAACTTCATCATTGATGCGTAAACAGTTCCATGATGTACATTTGAAGAATGTTGATTTGTTGATGAGATCAAGGATCGAAGCAGTGCTTCTTGACTTAAAGATATTGAGACCGAGGATTGACTTCATTCACGTGAATATGAGCAGCCTGTTGTAGGAATCGACACCTCATTAGTACTTGGATCATAAAGTTCATCAAACATAGGATCAAACAATTTCTTTAAATCATCTTCGATGGAGGTACATATGGAGTTTCTTGAGAAGAGTTTGGAACAAGGATGAACCAATGGGACTGTTTTGAAGTGCGGGTCCTGAATCGAATTGTCCAGAGCCATTTGACCGGTCACTCATCAAACGTAACGTGAATTATTTCCATGATATTTCGGGTTCTTTTGTTGTAGATTCGGTATCCCTTTGTTAGATGCATACCCAACAAATACTCTAATGTCCGCTTTAGCTCTAAGTTTGCCTAAGTCTTGTCCTCATTAGTTGGATAACACAATGCACCAAACACGCGAAGGAAAGAGAGATTAGGTTTTGTTGTGGACAAGTTCATATGGAGTTTTTCCATGAACAAGTGTGAATCGTGGAACGATTTGTGTGTAGCATGAAGTGGCAATAGCTTCACCAGAAACATCGAACCTTTGAGTAAATCAAAGATTGTTCTAGCGGCTTCTACAAGAGTTCGATTTCGTCTTTCAACTACACCGCTCGTTGAGGAGTTCGTGGAACTTCTTTGATGGTCGATTCCAATGCTTTCATAAAATTCACTAAGTTGTTTGTTAACAAACCCGGCCCATTGTCCGTCCGGATAATTCGACGGTTTTGTTAAGTCGGACCAGAGTTTGTTTGATGAGTTTGATGATGATATCGAGTTTCATCCTTTGTCCTTAAGAACTTGACCTGTGTGAATCTAGAGTAATCATCAACCACAACTAACACATATTTCTTCCCAAAGATATTCTGACTCTCATTGGTCCACATAAATCCATATGAATTGTATGAAGAACTTCGTGATGAATTAGTGGGTTTGGGTTTATGGGCATACTTCTTGCTTTTTCCCAATTGACATGTCGAACAAAGATGATCATTTTCATACTTGAGTCTAGGTAAACCTACAACTAAGTCCTTTTCGAGAGATCATTGATGGTGCCAAAGTTCGTGTGATCGAGATGACGATGCCATAACCATGACTTTGTTTTAGAAGCCTTTGACAAGAAGCAAATTGGAGAAGACTTTATCATATCATCGATAGAGATGGTGTATAGATTTGACCCACGTGAACCTCTTAAAAGCTCCTTACCATCAAGTTCTCTAACCAAGGTGTGTGTTTTCAAGGCTACTTCTAGATCGTAATCGCAGAATTGACCAACAGAGAACAAGTTATGACCAAGACCTTCTACATAGTAAACCCGGAGATAACACTTTGCCAACAACATAATCTCCATAACCCATAATAGCACCGAAATGATCATTCCCGAATCTAATAATCCCGATGAATTTGCTCACGAAGTTCATGAGTCAGCGACCGTCGCCAAATATATGCTTGGAACAAACTGAGTCCGTGTACCACGTAACGATTTGAACGATCCGCAGGTTGAACATGCATAAGAATGGATAATCTGATAATTGGGATCCCCATGCAAGAATGGGTTCCATTTGGTTAGTAACAATGGTTGGAACACCCACATCGTAAATAGAAGCATTCATATCGTAAATTAAGGCAATGGAATCATTATGAATAGATGCAAGATTAGTGTCTCAGATAGCCCTATTCAAAGTGTGTTCACTTCTTAAGGGAATAGTTCTACCAAGAGGCATCCATTTTCTAGTGGGTATTGTCCGATTAGTCTTATGACCAAGTAAACCAATGATAGCCTATCTTACTAAATGTTCTTCCTGGGTTTCACCGCTTTTCTAACTTTCTTTCGCTTTTGCCTTTTAGCCTTCTTAGCATGATTTTTAGCATTAACAATATTAATCGGACAATTAACATCATTAGGCAAAACATTAACACCACATTCATGATTAGAAAACAATTCAAGTACATCAATACAAGGTTTGCAAATAGTATCGAATTCAATTAATTACAAGACACCTATGGCAAATACTAGAATCAACACGATTCGCTTTATTCAAATTTCAAACTTAAAGTTCCTAGATTGTTCTTCTACTCTTTTCCAAAGGCACATTCTTAGCTTCATGAGGTCCTATCATTCCTTGTATTGTCTTGAGACTTTGACCGCTCCCTTTAATGTCACCGATTACTCTGAGAGGGAATGGGAACATTAGTTGGTTTTACTACTCTTTGTCGCACCTGCTTAGATGTGCCGATCCGAACTACATGCAGCACACTAAGGTTCACTTTCTTATCACTAGAGTTCTTTGGATTTGAACTCTAGAGTCCACACTAGTGTTTGCTTTCTTAGCATTCAAAGATTTGGAATCGAACTACTTGAAGGCACACTAAGGTTTACATTCAATACATTGGGCATCGAATGAATAGCATACTTGGCACTAGGCATAGCACATGGAATCAAAGGATTAACTCTCTCACCTAATGACTTAGGACATATTGTGATCAAGCATTCTAGGATTTCTTGAGATCGTTTGGCATATAAGCATGCATGTCCAATTGCATTATCATGAGGTTTCTCCGACTTATCCTCTTCAACAATCTCACGTAGACATTCTAGGCAATCCTTAAGGGATGAGAAGTATGTTTGAATAGCAAGTTTGTTGTTCCCGAGATGAGGAGGACATATTTCATGCACAAAGCATATTTATTACAAGAGTGAACCTTGATACACCATTCTTACCATTGGTCATTGGCATTTTCCTTTTACCGACTCTTCGATTCTCAATTTCCTTTTGCAATGAAGCTATTTGTTCGTTATTTTTGTTACGAGTGACCTTTATTGATTCAAATAACTCATTGAAATGACGCTTAACCTTTTCATTTTCTTCTAGAAAACTTTCATTTTCCTTTTGTAATGCATTTACTAGGCTTTGAAGATGAAACGCTTGAGAATTCGAGAATCTAGAGGAGGAGGCATTTGGGAACTGTCATATTGTTCGTTTGACCCTTTAATTGAGAGATTTGGGCTTTTAACTTTCGATCGTGTTGCAATGAGCTTGAATCATTCATCACGCTTTGTTAATTTGAAAACCTGATCAAACTCGAGCATCCGAGGATGTCGTGATATTTGAAGTTTTGACATTTTCTTTAAGATGTTGATATTTTAGTTGTAAATTAAAATGCTTAACCTCTAGTTTAGAAAATGGTTAATCAAATTGTCGTGATCATCCGGTTCAATTTTCTCATTTAGTTTGAAATTAGTCTTTTCAAGCTCAATGACACGATCATGGAAGACTTTCAGGCAAATGATAATTCATGAAATTGAGAAGTGTTAATGGAACAATTTGTAGAAGTGAAAAACATATCTTGAGCAACACATTCAAGAATAAGAGTCTCATTCAATGTATGCAAGTTCTTCCTCTCAATCTCATTATATTTTAGTGCACGCTCATAATCACTAACCTCAACTATCATTGCATCAAATTCCTTTTCCATTTCTTTAATGTCTAAATTCATTTCCTTTTAAGACTTTCAAATGGTCTTTTAGTTGTTTAAAGAAAGGCATGACTTCGTTAGATAACATTCTTTTGTTTGTTCAAAACCCTTTCCCTTCAAGAATTCCAGTGGGTGTGATTCTTTTCTTGCAAGTTTTCTCAAAATCAACAAATAGTTGAAAGATAACGATTGACCGATTAAGGTCTTGCTTTTAGTGGCAATAGTTCTAGGAACTAGATGCATTGGTGTATTGGGAGGATACACAGTTGCTTTAGGCATTTTCCTAAGGGAGGGTTTGTTTCAACAATATTTTCCGCTTTCGCTTATCTAAGTCCATTTTCCGTAACACTTGTTCGGGAGTCAACAATGTTTGAGGCTTAAACATGTTCAAGGAGATCCAATTCTCCTTTTTGTAGTCATGGGGAGTGATAATTACTTTTTCTCTTTGCATTTAGGATCCTTTAGTTTCTTATTCATCTTCTCCGTAGTGATTTCATCTAATTTCTTATCTTCCTCTCGTGCACTCAAAGCAACTAGGTTTTTGTCTAGGTTTAAGAATCTCATTGCCATCATAGATCACATTTTGAGTCGCTTTTGCTATCTTCCGCACTCGTGGTTGGGTTTATCTATAATGGGAACACTATGCTTATCGCTAGAACTCTATGCTTAGTGATCATGTGAGCAAATCAATGGTGTTCCTTGTATGTACAACTTGTTTTCAAGTTTGTTTTTCAAAGTTTTAGATTAGAAAATTCTTTCAAGAGTTTTGATTCCTTTGCATTAAATTCTTGCTTAAGCATTTTCACATTTTCTTGAAGTTCTTGTTTTTGTTTAGCGCTTTAGAAAGCTTTTCTTGCAAGGAATTTAACTCTTGTTTTAATACTTCTTCTAAAATTACTTTTCTAATGATTGTACGCACTTGGTCATCCATTTCCCGCTCACGAGTGGTCAACTCAAATTTTGCACGTTGTTCATAAATAGCAACACGTTATTTATAGGCATTTAGTTTAGAAACTACAGAATCATCGAGGCACATGCAAAGTGAATTCATCAAAACATAATCATTATTGATCGCAGGAGATGCATCACTTGGTACAACTTCACTTTCACTTTGTTTCACATATTGATCATATGGGACAACATTGATACTATCCATATTTTCAATATTTGATTCAATAGTTTCGATTGATTGTACTTTGTCATGCATCTTTTGCACATCAACATCATCGTATAGTTTTAATACCTCCGAGATGAGTTTGTCTTTGGATGGCCAACTTGTAGTGAAGATGAGACCTTGGGAGAAACCATTGGAGAAATGCTAGCCATAAAATTGTGTGTGCAGAGGGTCCATCATCCACATCGAGTCGTATGCATCACAATCAGCCGACTTGAAAGGCATTCGATGATTGTGACCTATCTCCCGAATTGGTCGCTCATCCACATCTCGCATCATAGGTCTTGGCATTGCCCTCAAGAAGAAACAACAACCTCTTCATCCAAAGCAAGACCATTATCCCGAGCTTGTACAAGCAAGATCTTATCTCTCAAGTAATCAAGATTCGAGGGCATTTTGGCGATGTGCGCTTCCTTGCAATGTGTCCTCACCTCCACAATTGTAACATTTGATTGGCTTTGCTTGACCGATTTCCATTCCTTCCTCTATTTCGATTTGCAAAGATACCCTCTACCGCTCCACCTCTTGCTTGTTCAGACTGCTGCGTTCTTGAACTGGCTGTACCATAACCTTCCCATCTCCGACAGTGGCTTGATTATATGGGTTGGAAGAAGTTGTGAGATTGTTGTTGGTGTGTGGAAGAGAGTTCATGTTTTGACTAATCAAGAGCCGCTTGATTAATGATGTTTCCCACGGTGCATCAAAGATCGCTTGTTTGAACATAGGATCGTGAATGAGTTTGTGATTACCATTACCCATGGGTATGACTTGTGATGCTTTGGTTGTGATTCGATGTTTGAGTAAAATGCGGTTGAATCATTTGATGAGCTTGTTTCACTCTTGTTGGTTTTGAACCGATTAAGAATCATTTTTTCAAACATAGCATGTCTCTCACTTTGGAGAAGAAAGGCATACATTTGCTCATAGTTTGTATTCTTCAATCCTTTAGTGAGCTTCACGTATGACAAACTTGTGCCATTCGGGATTCATGTTGTTCACAAATTTTGAGTTCAAATGAATGTTAGGCATAGTCATTCGATGTTCCTCATATCATTAACAAGCTTGTGGAATCTCACATAGTACTCATAAACACTCATCTGGTTTCATCTTGAAGTGTTCAAATTCATCATAGAGTTGTGATTCTCTGCCTTCCATAATTAATTCGAAACGAGAGAAGCATCTTGACATTATCCCACACCGCCTTAGCTTCGTGTTGTGATTGATCGACTTGTAGATATCTTTTGAAGACCTTGAAGTACGATGTTAGAAGCCCCGATATCAAGATCGAATCTCTTTTCTCCTTATCATCGAGCTCATCATATGTCTTTGGTCCATCAATTCCATAGATCATTGTTCCATCTTCACCGAATCAATTAAGTCTCTAGTTGTCTCAACCCGATATGGTCCTTCATCAATGGATTTGAGAATGTTGACTCCATTTTCCTTTCTAAGACAAGACAATCGATTCGTTGAGCCCAAGAGTCGTAGTCCGCTCTGTCAAGCATGGGTGGACGAGTATCCGAACCACTGCTTGAACATCCCGGCAATAAAGGAGATGATTGTAGAAACGTTGGTAGACATGATGACAAATTAAACGGATTTTATAACTCTATGATTAAACCGGAAATAGATTCTTTCACGGATTTTACTAAATCAAGAGAAACCGTAAAAATCACCCAAGTCGCTAGAAAATTATGCACCAAGTCGCTAACTACTAATTCGCTATTCCACCAAGTCGCTAAAGTCCCAAGTCACTAAACAAAGGACAAGTCGCTAAATAGCAACTCGCTAAGCCTCTAGTCGCTAGCAAAATTTTGGCAAAGAATTCGCTAAGATACAAGTCGCTAAAGAATCAAGTCGCTAAATAGCAACTCGCTACTTCCCAAGGCGCTAACACCAAGTCGCTACCCGTAGTGGAGAATCCACTATTTGTACTGTTAGTCGCTAAGTTTAAGTTGCTAACTCCACAAACTGCAACTCGCTACAAAAATGTAAAGCAAGTCGCTAGCAAGAAAAGTAATACGTAGGTCAAGTCGCTAGCAAGAAAACATCACAAACATCACTTTTCAATCCAAAAACAACCCAACCAAGATGATTCAAGCTTACCAAATGAAAACCTAAACACTTGTGATGATTCTAAACAGAAAAGTACTAACAAAATCCAAGCTTTAACACAAGAAATCAACCAAATGATGCACAAACCACTAAACTTTTTAAACTCAAAACCATCCTAAAACCACTAGAAATCCAAAGATGTGCAAGATATGATCTAACCATGGCTCTTGATACCAATTGAAAGATATTGATTACATACACATCAAACCATAACACAAAGTGGGGCGATAAGTGGAATTCTAGAGAGAGAAAGTTAGAGGTTTAGGGAACTTAGTGAGAGAAAGTGATAGATATTATTATGAGTTCAACTCTCACCTTGGGAGGTAGAGAGTATTTATAGTCTTACATAAACGCCACACAACGGTCTATGGATCAGGCATACAGTTGGTAAAGATCGTCTGTCCTCCACGGTGTTACTTAACTAAATACTATTTAGCTTGAAATAATCACGACTACGAGCTTTTTACCATTACATATACTGAGGTGACCGAATCTTTAATACCGGAATTTCTAATTCCTAACAAGGCCTAAGGTGTACATTCGATTTGTTGTGTTCGATGTACAAGATATATTTGTATTGGGTCAAAGGATATTGATATCTCATAGGATTTAGAAAATCCAACTGTTAAAGTGTCGGCCACCTCAAGTATATGTAATCGTTAGAAAGCTCGTAGTCGAAGTTATTTAATGTTAGTTAGTATTTAGTTAAGTAACCCGTGGAGGACGGACGGGTCTTAACCCACCGTATGCCCGATCCATGACCCGTAAGTGGCGATTTTGTAAGATATTATAAATACCCCACCTCCCAAGGCAGAGGGTGGAGCTCATAATAAGATTTTCTTTCTCTCTGTTCCTAAACCTCTAAACTTTCTCTAAAACCCTTAAGTCATACGCCTACTTACACTATGGTTTGATGTGTTTATGGAATCCAATATGTCACAAATGGTATCAAGAGCCATGGTTTGATCATCTTTCTTACATGTTCTTGGATTTCTAGTGGTTTTATATGGTTTTGGGTTTGAAAAAGTTTAGTGGTATTTGCATCATTTGGACCATTTCTTGTGTTAAAGTTTGGATTTTGATTGTACTTTTGTGTTAGAATCATTATATGTGCTTAGGTTTTGATTTGGAAGGCTTGAATCAGCGTGGTTGGGTTGTTTTTGGATTGAAAAGTGGTGTTTTGAATATTTTATCCTAGCGATTTGTGTCTCGTGACTTGATTTCTTCAGAGCGATTTGTCTCAACGCTAAGCGATTTGTCAAGATTCTCGTGAAGTGACTTACGATTAAGCGATTTCTTCAGAGCGACTTGTCCCTATATTTGCCGACTTGTCCGTGTTTTGTGATGCGACTGTGCACTAAGCGATTTGTCTTTTGAGACAAAACGACAAAAGGACAAAGTAGTGATTTACTTTTTGTCTAGCGATTTGTCACTAGCGACTTGTCCTTCTAGCGAGTTGTTACCTAGCAACTTGTGTGTCTAGCGACTTGTCACTAGCGATTTGTGTCACACATGTTTACTTATATCTCTAGCGATTTTTCCCTTTAGCAACTTGTATACCCAGCGACTGGTGAAAAGCGATTTGTCTTCAAGGTTTGAAGCGACTTGGTGAATTATTGTTTCGATTGTTACATTTTACGGTTTCTCTTGATTTAGTAAAATCCCATGAAAGAATCTATTTCCGCTTAATCAAAGAGTTATAAAATCCCGTGAAATCTGTAATCATGTCTACCAACGCGCCTACAATCGCCTCTTCAGAATGGGACGCTCAAGCAAAGCAGGATCGTATACTCGCCCACCCATGTTAGATAGGACCGATTATGACTCATTGGCTCAACGAATCAAGTTGTATCGCTTGGTAAGGAAAATGGGGTTAACATTCTCAAATCAATCGATGAAGGACTATACCAAGTTGAGACTATCGAGACATACTTGAAACTATCACGATGGCTCGTTGACATTAGGATTGGATAGACCAAAGACATATGATGAACTTATTGATAAGGAGAAAAGAGATACGATGCTGATATTAGGGCCTCAAACATTGTACTTGTGGTCTACCAAAGGACATCTACAAGCTAATCAATCACAACACCAAGCCAAAGCGGTTTGGGACAATGTCAAGATGCTTTCTCCTGCTCGTAATTAACTAAAGAAGACAGAGAGTCTCAACTCGATGATGATTTTGAGAACTTTAAGATGAACCTAGGGAAAATGTCATCGAGTACTATGTGAGGTTCCACAAGCTCGTGAATGACATGAGGAATATCAAAATGACAATGCCAAATATCCATTTAAATTCAAAGTTTGTGAACAACATGAATCCCGAATGGCACAAATTTGTCACCTAATCAAACTTAAAAAGGATTGAGGAACACCAATTATGAGCAATCAGATGCTTATTTACTACAAAATGAGAAACATGCTTCGCTTTGAGCGAATGATCATGGAAAAGTTCAAGACCAATGCCGGAGATGCAAGCTCTTCAAATGACTTAATCGCATTCTACACCAATGTAGGGATTACTACCAAAGCATCACAAGTCATACCCATCGAAATGGTAACCACAAGCTCATTCCCGATCCAGGTATAAGCCTCCGATGTCAAGCAGCCATGGAACACTTTGTCAATCAACTGCTCTTATGGTCAAGCAAAACTTGAATCTCACAATCAGGCCAAATCTTCACAATCATGCTATCATAAAGAAGGAAAGATAGTGGTGCAAAATGTGCAAGGAAGACAAAATGCATACCTTCCACATAGTGAGCAAGGAACGTTGGAGCTGGATATGGAATGTTGGAGCCGGATACGGAATGTTTGGCCGGATATGGGAATGTTGGCGGTGGTGGTGGATATATGGGTAATCAAAATCGTGGAAGGAACATGGCTCAAGGTCAAGTAAAGCCCATTAAATGTTACAACCGGGTGGAGAAGGACACATCGCAAGGAATTGCACTCTTCCAAAACGCCCACAAAATGCAGAGTACTTGTGGACAAGATGTCACCGGGTCCAAGCTCAAGACAGTGGAGCAATGTTGAATGAGGAAGAATTGCTATTTCTTGCCGAGGAAATGCCGTAACTTATGATGTCGATGTGGATGAACACCAAAGGTGGTATGGGTCGAACAATCCTAATGCATTTCAAGTCGCAGAATGTGATGCATTTGATTGAGATGTTGATAATGAACCAACCGCCCATACCATCTTCATGGCTAATATCTCACCAATGGTAACTCCAAGGGCTTCTTCACCTAAACAGCCACTTCTTCCGTGGAATCTATCATCTCGCAGGTATTAAAACTATACGATGATGTTGATGTGCAAAAGATGCACGACAAAGTACAATCAATCAAATTATTGAATCGAGATATTGAAAATATGGGTAATATCAATGTTGTCCCATATGAGCAATATGTGAAACAAAATGAAAGTGAAATTGTACCAAGTAATGCATCTTCGCATCAATGATGACTATATTTTGATGAATTCACCGCATGTGCCCTCGATGATTCTATTATTTCGAACTAAACGCCTATAAAGAACAAGTAGCTATATATGAACAACGTGCTAAGTTCGAATCGACCACCCGTGAGCAGGAGATGGATAACCAAATACGCATGTTATTAGAAAAAGTAATTTTAGAGAAGAAATGTTAAACAAGAGTTAAACTCCTTACAAGAAAAGCTTACAAAATCAAGTATAAAAGCAAGAACTTCAACAAAATGTTAAAGTGCTTAAACAAGAATTTAATGCTAAGGAATCAAAACTTTGAATGACTTTTCCAATCTAAAAACGTTAAAAATAAACTTGAAAACAAATCTGCACGCATAAGGGAACACCATTCACCGCTTCACATGATCACTAAGCACAAAGTCTTAAGCGATAAGCAGAGTATTCCCCTAGTAGATGAGCCAAATCCCGAGTACTGTAAAAAGGATAAAGCTTACCATACAATTGTATATGATGGCAATGAGATCCTCAAGCCTAGGCAAACACCATCATGTATTGGAAGCACGGAAGAGGATAGAAAATTAGAAGATGCCTCTAGGGAGAAAATGGATAAGAAGCTAAAAGATCCTCAGTGTAAAAAGCTAAACATAACGGTCAAACCCCATGATTACACTAAAGATAATTGATTTCCAACAAGTTTAAGCCTCAAACTCAATTAACCCTGTAACAAGTTTTTGGAAAAAGACATGGATAAGCAAAAGCAAATGTACTTGTTGAAACAAACACTCCCTTAGGAAAGTGCTCAGCCATCATGGTATCCTCCGAATACACCAATGCATTTAGTTCCTAGAACTCTTCCCACTAAGAGCAAGACCTTAATCACCAGATGTTGTTTATCAACTATTCGCTGATTTTGAGAAGACATGTAAGAAGAGAATCACACCTACTGTGGATAATCAAGGGAAAGGGTTTTGAGCAAACTAAAGAATGCTATTTAACCGAGGTCATGCCTTTCTTTAAACAATTAAAAATCAATTTGAGAGTCTTCAAAAGGGATAGACTCGTAGATTAAAGAAATGGAAAAGGAATTTGATGAAATGATAGTTGAGGTCAATAATTATGAACGGAACTCAAATATAATGAAATTGAAAGGAAGAGTCTCGTGATATCTTAAATGAGAACTTGATATCAAGTTGTGTGGCTCAAGATGTATTTTATATCGTTACTAAGTATTCTATTATCGCTTCAATTTCATGAATTATCTGTTGCTTTGAAAGCTTCCCATGATCGTGTCATTGAGCTTGAAAACAAAACTCAAAACTAAATGAGAAAATTGACCGTGATGATCACGATAATTTGGTAAAACACTTTTCTAAGTTAAAATTTGAACATTTTGATTTGCAACTAAAATATCAACATCGCAAAGAAAATGTTAAAACCTCAAACATCAAGATATCCTCGGATGTTCCGTAGTTTGATGCGCTTTTTGAAATAAACAAACGTGACAAAATGATTCGAGCTCACCGTAACACGATCAAAAGTTGAAAACCTAAATTTCACAATTAAAGGGTGAAAAGAACAATGCGACCGGCTCCCAAATGCCTCCTCCTTTAGATTCTCAATTTTCAAAACTTTCATCTTCAAAACATCATTAACGACACAACAAGAAAATGAGAGTTTTCTAGAAGAAAATGAAAAGGTCAAACGACACTTCAAAGAGTTATACGATTCAATGAAAGTCACTCGTGACAAGAAAAATGAAAAATAACTTCATATAAAAGGAAATTGAGAATCAAGAGTCATGTAAAAGGAAAATGCCACTTGTCTTTAATGAGAATGTTGCATCAAAAGCATCTGCAGATTCTAAGTATACTGTGACTGTTAAATACATTCCTCCTCATCTTAGAAATAACCAACTTGTGTTTCATGACTATTTCTGTCACCTTAAGGATAGTCTAGAATGTCTCCGTGAGATTATAGAAGAGGATCGCATAAATAAGCCACTTGATAGTGAAATTAGGATCACAAACGATCTCAAGAGTCGTTAGAAAGATAAACTGTGATGCCTTGTTCTATGCCTAGTGCTAAGCATGCAACCCATTCTATGCCTTATTCTATACCGAAGTCAAGCATGTGAGCTTTGATGTGCCTATAAGTACTTGATCCCAAAGACTTCTAGATCAGAATGCAAAATTAGCAAAACCAACTAATGTTCCCATAATTCCTCTACAGAGTAATCATGGTACAAAAGCAAGCGGGTCAAAGCCTCCAGCAATACAAAGCAAGATAGGACTCGCAAGCTAAGAGTGATCAATGGAGGAAAGTAGAAGACCACCCTAGGAACATTAAGTTTGATTTGAATAAAACGAATCGTGTTGATTCTAGTATTAGCTATAAGCGCATCGTAATTAATTCGATTTCGCTACTATTTGCAAAACATGTAATGAATGTTTGATTTCGGTATTAATCATGAATGTGTTGTGAATGAGATGAGTAATCGCAAAATTTCTGTTAAAATGATTAACACTAGACAACGGATAAAAAGGTCAAGACCAAGGAGGAAGAGGGCTAGAAAACATTGGAAACCATCGTGAAGGAACTTTAGTTATGTAGGTTACCAATGGATACCCATCGCCTTAAATTCAATCTTAATGAGTTGTGCTCTAAATTATCTAGATCAATGCCCATTAGGAAATGGATGCCCACCGGTAGTACTATACCTTTAAGAAGTGAACATACTTTAAATAGGTCTATCGCCTCTACTAGCATTGTATCTACCTCTAATGATATCATTGCTCCTGCTTCGATGCGGGTGTTCGATCACAATTATTAACCAAGTGGAACCCATTCTGCATGGGGATCCCAATTATCCGCTTATCCATTCTTTTCGTGTTCAATCGCAGTCGCTCAAATCGCTCGTGATACTTGGACTCAGCCGTTCCAAGCATATGACTAGAGACCGTCATGCTCATGAACTTCGTGAGTAAATTCATTGGGACTGTTAGATTCGTGAACCACCATTTTGGTGCAATTATGGGTTATGGAGATTATGTTGTTGGTGATAGTGTAATCTCTAGTATATTATGTTGAAGGTCTTGGTCATAATTTATTTTCTCGTTGGTCAATTCGTGATTCTCGATCTAGAAGTGGCCTTCAAAACATACTTGTTTCGCTAGAGAACTTGATGGTGTGGCACTTTAAGAGGAACATGCGGCACAAACTTATACACCATCTCTATCGAAGATATGATGAAGTCCTCTCCAATCGCTTGTTGTCAAAGGCTTCAAAACAAAGTCATGGTTATGGCATCGCTGCCTCAATCACTTGAACTTCGCACCATAGATGACCCTCCAAAAGGACCTAGTAAGAGGCTTACCTAGATTAAAGTATGAAAAGGATCATCTCTGCTCAAAGATGCCAATTGAGAAAAAGCAGAGATATGCCCATGATACGCTTACGCAGCCTTGTTCGGGTCAAAGGAACTTCCTTTTCGTCGAGCAAGTTTTTCAACACCCTAGGCAAGGAACCTAATCGTTGTAGTGTAGTATTAGGGTAAGCCACGGAATTGATATCGTTCTCTAGGGAATAGGAATGCTAGTGAGAAGTTACTACGCTAAGGTTGGGGTTGAGGAAGATTATTTTTATCTTTTATGTTTTTAGAATAGGAAAAGTATGAATCTCGGGTTTGATTTGGGGTTTGGTATTTCACCGATTACTCTACTATTATCTAATTATCTAAACTAAGGTGGTGGTCGTCTATGTCTAATTATTGTGCTCGTATGATAGTTTAAAGATGTGTTTACTTAGGTTTTACTACTCCTTAATTATCTCCTATTGGTGGTTGAATTGTCACGTCCTTATTCCTAATTGCGTTGTGTGTCTAAAGTTGTGGGTATGCGTTTCTCCCAACTCTTTGAAGTTACCAAAGGGTCTCGCCTACAAAACCCACAAGGATGATAAACTCTAACTCTAAGGCCTCTTTAGATAGTTTAGCTTACAACAACTCAAAGTGCTATAACCTAAGGTTCACAAAGATTAATCAAGCATTATACACAACGAATGACCTATCGCATTACTAGATCATTAATCAACTAAGATAAGAAACAACCAATCAATATTCAATAATTAAGTTTCATATTCCTTAAGCAAACACACAAGTAAATTAGCCGGACATGGAGAACATGCAAGCATACACACAAATAATTGAAGACATAATTAAATTAATGAAGTAAACAACTTATCTTGGTGTAAGATAGGGTTTAGAACCCTAAAATACGAACTTGGTTCGGTTTAGGTTTTACTCCAAAAGTTTACCCAAAAACTACTCTCTAAAACCGAAAAATTCGGGTTCTATATATAAGATTACATGCGACGGCGCCACCTTATGATTTGTGACGCCGCCGTGTCGCCGTCATTAGGGTTTCGCCTTGGCTGTTAATCTTGCGGCGGCCACCTTATGCTTGTGACGCCGTCTCGATTGAATCTAGGCCGTCGAGTTGCGACGGCCTACTCTTTTAAAGCCCGACGCCGCCCTTCAAAACTAGCAATTTCTCTTCCGAGCCGTCACAAATTCCTCCGACGGCGTCATAGACACAGTTGACGCCGTCCCCTTGTAATTTAGTAGCTTGAGTGTCTCGATTCTTGACTTTGGCCATTTTCTTCTTATATCCGCCTTTTCGTCCAAATAAGTGCCATTACAAAGAATTTGCCTTCAAGAGACCTAAAAGTGAAAAGGAATGATATTAAGAAATAACGGATACAAAAGTGATCAAATAAGGGCTTAAACGACCCTCAAAAGGTACATTTTAAAACCTTATCACCCACAAACCCAAACCGCAAACTCGTTATGGAAGTTCTTCATACCCTTCATATGGACTTGTGTGGACCCATGAGAGTGCAAACAATTAATGGAAAGAAGTATGTGTTAGTCGTTGTTGATGACTACTCGATTCACTTAGGTTAAGTTCTTGAGGACAAAGGATGAAACTCGATGTCATCATTAAACTTATCAAACAATGCAGTTCGACTTAACAAGATCATAGAATCATCCGAACGGACAATGGAACCGAGTTTGTTAACAAAGAACTAAGTCGCTTTTATGAAAGCAATGGAATCACCATCAAAGAAGTGTTCCACGAACTCCTCAGCGAGTAACGGTGTAGTTGATAGACTAAATCGAACTCTTGTGGAAGCCGCAAGAACTATGCTAATTTACTCAAAGGTTCCAATGTTTCTCCTGGTGAAGCCATTGCCACCGCTTGCTACACCCAAAATCGCTCTCTCATCCACACCACTCATGGAAAAACTCCATACGAACTTGTCCACAATAGAAAACCCGATCTCTTTCCTTCGTGTGTTTGGTGCTTTGTGCTATCCAACGAATGATGGTCAAGATTTAGGTAAATTAAAAGCTAAAGCGGACATTGGAGTATTTGTAGGTTATGCACCAAACAGAAGGGTTACCGAATCTACAACAAAAGAACCCGAGATATCATGGAAACTATTCACGCCACGCTCGATGAGTCGATCAGCAAATGGCTCCGTGACAATCAAGTTCGGACCCGCATCTCAACATTCATTAAGTAATCCCATTAGTTCTTCTCTTGTACCTAACCCCTCACAAGCAATTCCATATGTGTAAATACTCATCATTTTAGTCAATCTGAATCGCAAAACGCTTAAAATGCTCTCAAATGCATCAAAATATCGAAAATATTCCAAAATTGCATTTTATATGTTTCAAATGCAAAATGTTTAAAATCGATGAAAATGAGCAAAGTTTGCATAATTGGCGCTTCAGTCCCCAAGTTTCTAAAATTGTCAAAATAGTCCCCGAGCCATAATTTCAAAGAAAATCACCAAAGGTCCTTTTAAAATCATAAGTTGTCAAAATTAGTCCTTTGGTGAAAAATATAAAAGTTTGAGAAAATTACAAAATTGGTCCTTCAAGTTTGAAAATTGGCAAAATGGTCCCTGAAAATTTGAAAATGGCAAGTTTGGTCCTTGTACTTATTGACACTTGTCAATTTCAGCCCTTGAAACATCTTTGATGAATTGGCGATTAGGTCCTTCAATTTTCGAAATTACAATTAGGTCCTTGTGTTATTAAACCCTTTAAACCCTTTGGACTTATCAAAAACCCAAATGACCCCGCCTTTTACTTTGGACCCCCCCTTGTCATTAATCATTTTGACCCCTTCTAATATTAATACCGGTCAAAAAATGCCTTTGACTCACCCTTTCCTCCTCCTCTCTCACGGCACACCATCATCCCACCACCAACGCAACCTGCCACACACTCACTCACATCATCACCTCCACCCCCCCCACCTCAACAAACTCCAAGGTGCATTTAATGCATCCCTTGTACCTACCACTCAACCCCATTTGTTAAAACCAAATTTGGCGCCAAAACCATTTAAACGGCTAAGATGATCCCAAATAATCCAATGGTCAAGATTGTTGGGAATTCATTCGAAAGAGAGAGAAAGACTTTGGTGTATAAAAAGGCAAAAGGAAGCAACAAAAAAGAGTCTTTAGTTTTTTTTTTAAAATGTATGTCGTTTTTTAGCTTAAATGTTTTAATTTAGTTTAAAACTTGTATTTTTTTGTTAAATTGTATCAAACAAAGTGTTCAAGTGTATTACAACTCATTTCAAGTATCAATTTCAGCTTTAATGTTCATGTTTTCAATTTTCATGTTTATTGTTGAATTTTTTAATTTCAAAATCTTGAATCCCAAGCTTCAATTAGCTTATTTCTAAGTTAAAACAAGTTTATATAAGCTTATAATAGCTTTTATAAGCTTACATTTAAGTTTCAAGCAATATTGAAACTTGGTCAACAAAAGTCAAATGGAGCAAATTGGCAATGGAAATGGAAATGGGTGATGCGAATGGAATGGGTTGATTTAGAGCTAGTTGGGTTGAATAAAATAGGTTAGTGGTTCATTATTTGTTGGTTTGCAAGCCATAGTGGCTATGGACTCTTGTAAGTGAAATTTCAAGTTTCATTGCATTATCTTTTTTTGTAGTTAAAGTAGTTCAAATCTGTTCATTAAGTTGTATTTAGGTTATTAAACTTAGTTTGATCATTAGCATTAGTTGGTTCATTGTTTAGCTTGATTTTACTTGCAAAATCGAGTTAGTTAAAAGGGTGTTTGGAATTGCGATTTAAATGTGTTAAAGGCTTATTCAGTGGTTAGAACTTTTGTTGGTTCATGTTTGTTAAGTTCTATTTGAGCTCATATTGGTCTTAGTTTGGTGCAAAGCTAGTTCAAAAGTCAAAAATCATTAAAATCATCTTAACTTGTCATTTGTTAGATTTTTGAAAATCAAATCACTTATTTTGTGTTTAGAATTCATAAACAAAGCTTGCATTAGCTTCATTTCATCATATAACATCAACATCAATCATAAAATTGGATTCAAAATTCAAAAAGTCAAAGTTCATCAATGTTGCTTCAAAAGTCAAAATTAGAAAACTTGTTTTGAGCCAACTGCAAGGAATTTTCATAGGAGTTCATTTTAAGTCAAATCAAGTGAAATTTGGCATTTTATAAACTTCACTTGGTCTATTTTCTTATCACCATTTTTGTATAATTTTACAAATTTTTATAAGCTTCAAATAAGCTTCTCTTTAAGCAGCTATTTGCCTCTTCTCAAAGCTCAATATAAACCGAGTTTTCTCGCTTATTGCAACTTTGCACAGAGCTCATTAGAGCTTCCCATGGTCTAGTTTTTGGTTTATAAGATCTCAACCAGGTCTAGTTTAGGTTCTAATAATTGGTTTTTCAGTTTAGCTTATTTGTAGCTTGTGCTTTGGTCCAAAGTTGGCACTAGAAACTGCTTTTAGCTTATTATCTCAAATCAGCCAAATCTGAAATCTTGCTAAATAGAGGTTATAGCTTGTTGATTTTAGTTGCATTTTAGTTATTTTAGCATATTAGAACTTGTGTTAAACATTTGGTAGCTTTTTTGGTTCATTTGCTTATTAAAGTGCTTATTTATAAGCACTTGATACATCGCCCAATTTCTTGCACACAAGCACCTGTTTTTCTAATTTTCTTAGATTCCTAATATAATTTTAGAGTTTTCCTGAAATTTTCAGATTTTTCTAAGTTGATTTGCTATTTTTCTTAATTTAAATTAGTTTTAAGCATTTTAATTAGCTTTTAATACAAAAATTCGTAAAAGGTTCAAAAAATAATTTTTCAATTTTCTTAGGTTTAGATAAATATAAAAAGTAAAAAAGTAATTTTCCAGATTTTCATAGTTTATTTTGTAATTTTAGTAATTTAATTAGTTTTTAATAGTTTAAAATTCATAGAAAATAGAAAATAATCGAAAAATATAAAAATAGTTTTGAAAATTCTATTTTGATATTTTAGATTTTTCTAAGTCTTAATTTTATTTTTCTAGCTTTATTTCCTATTTTCTTGTATTTTAGGTAATTATTTAATAGTTAAAATAGTTTTTAATTATAATAATTAGTTATAAAATAATTTTCTTTTTCTAAATATTTTCTTTTATCATTAGGATTGTAAAATATCATTTTCATATTTTTAGGGTTAATATTGATTTAGTTTCACTTTTTATTTAGACGTTACGTAGTTTTTAATTTAAGTTTTATAAAACATAAAACAAAACATCATTTTAATTATAGTGATAGCGTTTATTTAATAGATTTTATCTTTTAATTTCCTTTAATTTGCATTTAAGCCGTTGTAATTTGTTGGCTTTTTCCGTAGTTATAATAATTCACAATCCTTTTTCGCTCAAATTTCTCGATCACTATTCGCTTGATAATCCATTGCATAGCTCATTGGGACATAACGACCGGGAGACACTATACTCCTCGGATCTTCATTGAGTTCGTGCTTGAGCCGCTTTAAGCTTGTTACGGTCCGCCATTCACAAGTGGCGGGCTTGTGTGATAAAGCTTGACTGCTCGGAGCGCATCAAATTTTTGCGCCCGCGGGAGTCAGTCCTAATTATCTTCCGCTTAGCGATTAGTTGTTTGAATACTCACTCATTTGTTTATATCATCCATATCTATCTATATATATATATCCATATTTTCTTATAAAAATCCAAAACCCAAAACATCCAAAACGATAAAACACAAAAATATTTTTCTTTTGTTTCTATATATGTATCAAAATAAAAATACAAAAGATTCGCTGCTTTCTTTAATAATAACAACTTAAAAGATTACCACCGAAACCAAGGCAAGGCACTACCTAACTGGGGTGCGACCATAATAAGTTCCCGAACTAAAGATTTAAAACTTGCCTTTGTGTCCTTGTGATTGGTGTACCTTTTTCAAAGAAGCCATTCATATTGTGATTATTGGTTAAGTTCATCGTTGTTTTGCCTCGATTTTGTGTTAATTGATTTTGTTGTGATATCGACGCTTCGTAACCGTAAAACCCATAAAGATTCTTCTCACCCCATTTTTATAAAACGCCTTCATAATTCTCATTCTCATCTCGAAAGATTTTCATAATTCCATTTCTCTCCTTAACTCGAGTTTCCTTAGAGTTAACTCTAGTGTATGCGCACTCGCTCTTCTAGATCCGTGAGCCCATTTCGTGAGCTTGTCAAGATTCCAAGAAGGCGTGTTCAGAGACTTTCGCTCCATCGCCGGATCGAGATCCGGACCGCTCACACTACTTCCGCTATCATGGCGGAAGAACGCCTATATGTGAGCTTCTCCGTGCACCCATCGACGGGTATGGAGATGTTATCGTTGTACCACCATCGTGGTGAAAATTTTGAACTCAAGACCGGTTATCGAATCTTGTAACCTCAAATCAATTCTACGGTTTTGAGCGGGATGATCCTCATGCTCATATTCGATGGTTTAACAAGATTGCATCTACCATCAAGTATAAGAATGTCCCTACCGATGTCTTTGTTAAGCTTCTTCTTCCCATTTTCTCTTGAGGGCAAGCCCGGATTTGGCTTGAAAACAACCCCTCATCTATTGAGACATGGGAAGATCCGTGAAGAAATTTGTGAATGAATTCTATCCACCTTCCAAAACCACGAGTCTTAAAATGAAATCATCAAGTTCACTCGTAAGTTTGATGAACCCTTGATGAATCGTGGGATCGTTTCAAGGAATTGCTTCGCAAATGTCCTCACCACGGTTTCTCCGAGTTGATGCAACTCGATACTTTCTACAATGGAGTGAGTCAACTGATCAAGATTCTCTCAATTCCTCCGCGGAGGAAATTTCCTAAGCAAAGCTGTCAAAGAAGCTTTAGCGATAATCGAAAACAAGTCTAAAGTCCGACCGCACAAGCAAGCCGGTTGTTTCCCAAGTCGGTGTTGTCCTTCTTCTTCTTCATCGCCCGTGAGTCAATCTAGCACCGATGCTAAGATTGATAAACTCACGGAAGCTATTCAAGCTTTGGTTCTTCCAACCAAAAGAAAGTCTTTTTCCACAAACTTCACCTCTGCTGAAGTTAAGAAAGTGGAAGTCTGTGTTACTTGTGGTGGCCCCCATGCTTACTATAATCTGTATGGCCACCGATGGTAACCCTTTGAAGCCAATGTTGTGGGCGGATGTCTAATCAAGGAGGCAATCAATATCGTGCTCCTATAGACCCGAACCACCGCCCTAACCACTACTCGACCTCCGTTTCAATCAAAACCAAAACCGTAATCGTAATCGAATAGACCAAACCAAGGTTTTCAAAACCAAGGTCATTTCAATCCAAACAACGGTTTTCAAAATCGTAATCAAAATTTCCAACATCAAGGAAATTTCAATAGAAACCTGTGTCGTGGAAATTTCAACCTGTGGTATTTTCATGGCAATAACCAAGGAAATTTTCAAAATCAAGGCCCTAATCCTAACAATAGAGGCCGAATTTTCTGTGCAAACTCAAGCCATTGTTCCAACTGGACCATCATCCGATGAGTTGTTGAAACAATTCATGAAATCCCAAGAGGAAATGAATCGGTTGTTGGTCACCCGATTTCGACATCAAGAAGTCTTTAAATGATCGACCCTCGGGCTCGTGTACTCTACCTAGCAATACGATCGCTAATCCGAGGGGCGATGCAAAGGCGATCACAACCAAGTGGTGCTTCATATGTCGGACCCGCTATTCCTACTACCTCTTCTTCTTCTTCTCTCCCAAAGGTAGTGGAAAGTGAACCTCCGACACACAATGGACCTATGACTCCAATGCCTCCTCCACTGTGGCAATAAGTCAAGTTACCAAGGAAACAACGGACAAGGTGCATTATTCAAACCCACGGGTACCAAGACACGTCCCACCTTCGGTAGTCCAACCTCAAGTTGTCCGAAACCCAAGTCAAATCAAGGAGTTGTTTTGAACCTCCGTAGCTCTGTTGAGAATCGAATCCAAATCTTCTATTCCTTATCCTCACGGTTACATGAGCAAAGCTCGAGAAAGCTAGTCATCAAATGGAAAAATTCTTTCAAATTTTCCAAGAGCTTCACTTTGACATAAGCTTCATGGATGCCATCATGTTGATGCCCAAGTTTGCATCTACTCAAACACATGTTGAGCAACAAGGAAAAGCTGTTTGAAATGGCTAAGACTCCTTTGAATGAGAATTGCTCACCAGTCTTGTTAAAGAAGCTTCCCGAGAAGCTAGGAGATCCCGGAAAATTTCTTCTTCCTTGTGTTTTTCCCGGATGATTGAATGCTTTGCCCTTGCCGATCTTGGTGCAAGCATCAACTGATGCCTTATTCAATGTGGAAGAAACTTCTCTTAGGAACTTATTCCCACCGCATGACTCTTGAGCTTGCAGATCGTTCTATCTCGCGTCCTCTTGGCATCGCCGAGGATGTATTCGTGAAAGTAGGAAAGTTCCATTTTCCACCGATTTTGTGGTTGTTGATTTCGATGCCGATCATCGGGTTCCTCTCATTGTTGGTCGAGGATTCCCGAGAACGGGCCGTGCTCTTATCGATGTATTTGAGCAAGAAATCACTTTACGTGTGGGTAATGAAGTTGTTACCTTTAACCTCGATCAAACTTCGAGGTACTCCTCAAATTATGATATCGAATCAATTAATCGAGTCGATTTAATTGATATTGCTTCGTGAGGAGTACTCTCAAGAGTTTCTTGGTTATCTTCATAATTCGTGAGTGGGAATTCCAATTCCACCACATCTTCTCAACCTATCATTGCCGACTCTTCCCTCTCTCACCCGTTTGAGGAGGTGACTTCTTCCGGAAGAGATCGATGAATTTCTCGGTTATCGATGAATCAATTCTCACTGGAATTGATGGTGTTTATGATTCGGAGGGATATTCTTTATCTTGAGCAATTGCTTAATGAAGATCCATTACCTTCACTCCTCCGAAAGAAATCACGATTGAGGAAATCAAATCAAGTGCAAACATCTATCGATGAATTTCCGAGGTTGAACTTAAGGACCTACCTCCTCATCTCGAGTATGCATTCTTGGAGGTGATGATAAATTACCCGTCATAATTGCTAAAGACTTGACCGAGGAGGAGAAAACTGCTCTCATAAAGGTCTTGAAGTCACACAAGCAAGCAATTGCTTGAAACTCTCCGATATTAATGGTATCAACCCCGAGTTTTGTACTCACAAAATCTTAATGGAGGATGACTTCAAACCAGCAAATCCAACATCGAGAAGGGTGAATCCTAAGATTCATGAGGTTATCAAACAAGAGGTTCTCAAACTTCTTGATGCCGGTTTGATTTACCCGATCTCGATAGTCCTTGGGTTAGCCCAATTCATTATGCTCCAAAAAGGGTGGCATTATCGTTGTCACGAATGAAGAAAACGAGTTAATTCCAACTCGATTGGTTACGGATGGCGTGTGTGTATTGACTATCGTAAGTTAAACGAAGCCACCAGTAAAGACCATTTTCCTCTACCCTTCATGGACCGATGCTTGAGAGATTAGCAGGAACGAGTACTATTGTTTCCTTGATGGTTTCTCGGGTTACTTTCAGATCCCCATTGATCCGCTGGATCAAGAGAAAACCACATTCACCGCCCATACGGACGCTTGCCCTAGACGTATGCCTTTTGGCTTATGTAATGCTCCCGCACGCTCCAACGATGTATGATGGCAATTTTCCACGACATGATCGGGAAACTATGGAGGTGTTTATGGATGACTTCTCGGTCATTGGGGACTCATTTCATACATGTCTCTCCCACTTAGACAAAATGCTTAAAAGGTGTGAAGACACCAATCTATGTCTAAACCGGGAGAAGAGCCACTTTATGGTCAAAGAAGGCATAGTCCTTGGCCATAAGATTTTAAGAATGGGATTGAGGTAGATAGAGCAAAAGTTGATGTTATTGCTAAACTACCTCATCCTACTACCGCCAAAGGTATTAGGAGTTTTCTAGGTCATGCCGGGTTTTATCGTAGATTCATTCAAGATTTTCTAAAATCGCCGCCTATGACCCATCTTCTCGAAAAAGATGCTCCTTTTATCTTCTCTCCCGAGTGCATCAAGCTTTTGAAACACTTAAGAAAAAGCTTACGGAAGCACCCATTCTAGTTGCCCCGATCGATTTACCCTTTGAGCTCATGTGCGATGCAAGTGATTTTGCTATCGGTGCGGTCTTGGGGCAACGCAAAACCAAGCATTTTCACCAATCCACTACGCAAGCAAAACTATGATCAAGCTCGGACCCATTACACCACTACGTAAAAAGAATTATTAGTTGTGGTGTATGCGTTTGAGAAGTTTCGCCATACCTTATCTTGACCAAATGCGTGGTGTATACGGATCACTAAGACTCAAATATCTCTTTGCAAAACAAGATGCAAAGCCGAGAGATTGCTCCGCTGGGTTCTCCTCCTACAAGAATTTGATATCATTATTCGTGATAAAAAGGAGCCGAGAACCCGTCACGATCATCTCGTCCCGATTAGAGAACCTCACCAAAATGTGTTCGAGAAAAGGAAATAAATGAAACATTTCCTCTCGAAACACTCAATGTGGTTTCTTTTCGTGGAGACTCTTCTACCCCATGGTTTGTCGACTTTGCAAATTACCATGCGGGTAACTTTGTGGTGAAAGGGATGTCGTCCCAACGTAAAAATAAATTCTTTAAAGATGTGAAACATTATTTCGGGACGACCCTACTTGTTTAAAATTTGTGCGGATCAAGTCATCCGCGATGTGTGTATGGTCGAAGCTATTGACATTCTCAAAGCTTGCCATTTCGACCCACTGGGGACATCATAGCCCCAACTACACCGCCAAGAAGGTGTTTGATTCCGGATTCTATTGGCCCACAATCTATAAGGATGCCCATGAATTGTCAAAACCCGCGACGCTTGTCAACGTCACGGAATATCTCACAAAGGAATGAAATGCCGCAAAACGCCATTCAAGTGTGTGAGATTTTGACATATGGGGCATTGACTTTATGGGGCCATTTCCTTCTTCCCGTGGTAACAAATACATACTCGTGGCCGTTGACTACTTGTCAAAATGGGTTGAAGCTAAGGCTTTACCCACCAACGATGCCCGAGTTGTGGTGAAATTCTTGAAATCCTTATTTGCTAGGTTTGGAACCCACGAGCCATAATCGTGATCGTGGTACGCATTTTGCAATGACCAATTTGAAAGAGTCATGCAAAAGTATGGTGTAACTCACCGCTATCTATCGCGCACCACCCACAAACAAGTGGGCAAGTGGAAGTTTCTAACCGGGGATAAAGAATTCTTGAGAGGACGGTTGGTGAAAACCGTGCCTCTTGGTCGGATAAGCTAGATGACGACTGGGCCTTCCGACGACTTACAAAACACCCATCGGTGCACTCCATACAAGCCGGTGTACGGAAGGCATGTCATCTACCGGTTGAGCTCGAGCACAAGGCATACGGGCCTTGAAGCATGCTAACTTTGATATTCGAGACGGTGGTGATCATCGGAAAGTTCAAATGAATGAATTAAATGAACTCCGTGATCAAGCTTACGAGAACTCTTTGATCTACAAACAAAAGACAAAGAAGATTCATGACTCAAAATCAAGAACCGCGTTTTCAACGTTGGTGATCGAGTCCTTCTTTTCAATTCAAGATTGAAGATTTTCTCTGAAAGCTCAAGTCCCGCTGGTCCGGTCCATTTACTATCGCTAAGGTTTATCCTTATGGTACCATTGAGTTATCTCAACCCGATGGTCCTAATTTTAAAGTGAATGGTCATCGAGTGAAGCATTACTTTGGAGAGGACATTCCATCCATGGTTGTCCCGGACTTACAAACTTTCCCCATGAACCAATGAATGCGGGATCGAGTCAAGCTAGCGACTCGGTAATCAAAAACAAGAGAATGCCATATGGGTTGTCACCCATATTTCGAATGTCTTAAGTTTGTTACTTTCATTCACAAGTGGCTAGCTTGTGTGATAAAACTTGATGCCCACTTCTTCTTTCTACTTTCTACCACCCTAGTGGGGGGTTGCCCACATGTTTTGTATATAAGTCTTTAAAAAAAAAAAAAAAAAAAAAAAAAAATCTTCTTTCTAAATAATGGCCGTAGTATTTCCCTTTACGTTCTTTGTTTCGCATAACCGCGGTACTTTGAATATTGAGGGCAATATTCATTTCTAGTGTGGGGGAATTCTCACGAATTTTATCATGTAATTATACCGCCTAATTCCCTTTTGGCCAAAATTTTTTTTGGAGTAAGTGTTTTACACTTACTCAATTGGTTATCATCCGCCATGTCTAATAAACAAAAGGATTGGCTAATCCAGAGCAAACGGCTCTTGGTAAAGATATCTCAAATCCGTATACGGCTTGCAATTTGCCCAAAATTGTATGGTATTCATTTCACCATATCCTAAAAAGTGAAGAGTTGGCTAGCCCGCAAGTTTATGGCTTGTGGTAAAGGCGTGGAAAACCATAATTGGTAATCACTCACCAAAGATAATATTGATAATTTATCTAAGAGTTGGCTAGTCCGAGCAAACGGCTTCGTAAAGACAAATCAAACCGTTGAAAGTCGGTGGTTTGCTCAAAATCACATGGTTATCGGTGTACCATGGTTCTTACTTGAACTCGAAACATTTGGCTACTCCGTAAGTAATGGCTTTTGGTAAAGAGTTTCAAATCCATTAAGTTTTTCTCAAAAGATTGCTAGGGACTAGCAATAGTTTAGTGTGGGGATTGATGAGTGTGTAAATACTCATCATTTTTAGTCAAAATGAATCGCAAAACGCTTAAAATGCTCACAAATGCATCAAAATATCGAAAATATTCCAAAATTGCATTTTATATGTTTCGATGCAAAATGTTTAAAATCGATGAAAATGAGCAAAGTTTGCATAATTGGCGCTTCAGTCCCCAAGTTTCAAAAATTGTCAAAATAGTCCCCGAGCCATAATTTCAAAAGAAAAATCACCAAAGGTCCTTTTAAAATCATAAGTTGTCAAATTTAGTCCTTTGGTGAAAAATATAAAAGTTTGAGAAAATTACAAAATTGGTCCTTCAAGTTTGAAATTTGGCAAAATGGCCCTGAAATTTGAAAATGGCAAGTTTGGTCCTTGTACTTATTGAGATTGTCAATTTCAGTCCCTTGAAACAACTTTGATGAATTGGCGATTAGGTCCTTGCATTTTCGTAAATTACAACATAGGTCCTTGTTATTAAACCTTTAAACCCATTTTGGACCCTGTCAAACCCAAATGACCCCGCCTTTTACCCTTTTGACCCCTTGTCATTATCATTTTGACCCCCTCATTATTAATAACACCGGTCAAAACCACCAAACAAACACACCCTTTCCCTCCCCTTTCTCTCCCTTGTCTCGCTACTCCCATACCCCACCACCAACACAACCACCCCACCTCCCAATCTCCTTTCCATGTCCCTCCACCTCAACCAACACTCCAAATGCAATTAATGCACCCTTCACCCACCACTCAACCCCAATTGTTAAAACCAAATTTGGCGCCAAAATCCATTTAAACGGCTAAGATCATTTTAAGCCATCCAATGGCGAGAATTGTTGATGGAATTCATCGTAAGAGAGAGACAAAGACTTTGGATATAAAAAAAGAAGCAAAAGGAAGCAAGAGGAGGAGTCTTGTAGTTTTTTTTTTCTCTTAATGTCGTTTTTATCTTTAAAGTTTTAATTTAGTATAAAACTTGTAATTTTTTGTTAAATTGTATCAATTTAAAGTGTTTAAGTGTATTGCAACTCATTTCAAGCATCAATTCAAGTTTATGTTTACAATTCAAGTTTCATGTCCATCGTTGAAATTTTCAATTTCAAAATCTTTAAATACAAGCTTTATTAGCTTATTTCAAAGCTAAAATAAGTTTATATAAGCTTATAATAGCTTTTTATAAGCTTACATTCAAGTTTCAAGCAATTTTGGTTCTTGGTCAACAAAAGTCAAATGGAGCAAATGGCAATGGAAATGGTCAATGGGTGATGCAAATATGGAATGGGTTGATTTAGAGCTAGTGGGTTGATATAAATAGGTTAGAGGTTCATTGGTTCATTGTTTGCAAGCCATAGTGGCTATGGACCCTTGTAAGTGAAATTTCAAGTTTCTTTGCATAATCTTCATTTGTAGTTTAAACTAGTTAAAATCTGTTTAAAAAGTTGTATTTAGGTTAATAGACTTAGTTTGATCATTAATCATAGTTGGTTCATTGTTATCTCATTTAATTTTCAAATCATTCTAGATAAAAGGGTGTTTGGAATCAATAGATATAAATGTGTTAAAGGCTTATTCAGTGGAGAACTTTTGTTGGTTCATGTTTGTTTAGCTCTTTTAGACTCATATTGGTGTCTTAATTTTGTGCCGCTAACCACCAAAGTCAAAATCACATTAAATGCATCTCAACAGTTCATCGTTGAGATTTTTGAAAAGCAAATCACTTGTTTTGTGTTTAAAATTCATAGACAAAGCTTGCATTAGCTTCATTTCATCATATAACATCATAATCGGTCATAAAATTGGATTCAAATCTCACCAAAGTCAAAGTTCAAATTCTTTCAAAAGTCAAAACATGAAAACTTGTTTTGAGCCAACTGCAAGGAATTTTCATGAGTTCATTTTTGAGCAAATTTAGTGAAATTTGTTGTTTTAAAACTTCACTTGGTGGTCTTTTCTTATCACCATTTTTGTATAATTTTACAAATTTTTATAAGCTTCAAATAAGCTTCTTTTTAGGGCATAAAGTTGCCTCGCTCACTGCTCGATAAACCGAGTTTTCTCGATTTATTGCAAGCTTTGCACAGAGCTCATTAGAGCTTCCCAAGGTCCGAGTTTTGGTTTACTTGATCTCAACCAGGTCTAGTTTAGGTTCCAATTTGTAGTTTTCAGTTTTAGCTTATTTGTAGCTTGTGCTTGTGTCCAAAGTAGGTACCCTAAAACTGCTTTTAGCTTATTAGCTCAAATCATCAAATCTTGATCAATCTTGTAATTCAGAGGTTATGGCTTGTTGATTTTAGTTGCATTTTAGTTATTTTAGCATATTAGAACTCGTGTAACTGTTTGGTAGCTTGTTTGTGTTCATTTGCTTATTAAAGTGCTTATTTATAAGCACTTGATTCATCGCTTCCATTTCTTCCACATAAGCACCTGTTTTTCTAATTTTCCTAGATTCCTTATATAATTTTAGAGTTTTCCTGAAATTTTCAGATTTTTCTAAGTTGATTTGCTATTTTTCTTAATTTAAATTAGTTTTAAGCATTTTTAATTAGCTTTTAATACAAAAATTCGTAAAAGGTTCAAAAAATAATTTTTCAATTTTCTTAGGTTTAGATAAATATAAAAAGTAAAAAAGTAATTTTCCAGATTTTTCATAGTTTATTTTGTAATTTTAGTAATTTAATTAGTTTTAATAGTTTAAAATTCATAGAAAATAGAAAATAATCGAAAAATACAAAAATAGTTTTGAAAATTCTATTTTGATATTTTAGATTTTCTAAGTCTTAATTTTATTTTTCTAGCTTTATTTCCTATTTTCTTGTATTTTAGGTAATTATTTAATAGTTAAAAATAGTTTTTAATTTTAATTAGATAATTAGTTATAAAATAATTTTCTTTTTCTAAAAATTTTCTTTTATCATTAGGATTGTAAAATATCATTTTCATATTTTTAGGGTTAATATTGTGTAAGTTTCACGTTTTTATTCAGACGTCACGTAGTTTTTAATTTCGTTTTATAAAACATAAAACAAAACATCATTTTAATTATAGTGATAGCGTTTATTTAATAGATTTTATCTTTTAATTTCCTTTAATTTGCATTTAAGCCGTTGTAATTTGTTGGCTTTTTCGTAGTTATAATAATAATTCATAATCCTTTTTCGCTCAAATTTCTCGATCACTATTCGTTGATGATCCATTGCATAGCTCATTGGGACATAACGACCGGGAGACTCTATACTCCTCGGATCTTCATTGCATTCGTGCTTGAGCCGTTTTAAGCTTGATTACGGTCCGCCATTCACAAGTGGCGTGCTTGAGTGATAAAGCTTGACTGTTTGGCACGCATCAAATTTTTGGCGCCACGCCGGGAGTCAGGCCGATCTATCTTCCGCTTAGCGTATTAGTTGTTTGAATACTCACTCATTTGTTTATATCATCCATATCTATCTATATATATATCCATATTTTCTTATAAAAATCCAAAACCCAAAACATCCAAAACGATAAAACACAAAAATTTTTCCTTTTGTTTCTATATATGTATCAAAAATAAAAATACAAAAGATTCGCTGCTTTCTTTAATAATAACAACTTAAAAGATTACCACCGAAACCAAGGCAAAGGCACTACCTAACTGGGGTGCGACCATAATAAGTTCCCGAACTAAAGATTTAAAACTTGCCTTTGTGTCCTTGTGATTGGTGTACCTTTTTCAAAGAAGCCATTCATATTGTGATTATTGGTTAAGTTCATCGTTGTTTTGCCTCGATTTTGTGTTAATTGATTTTGTTGTGATATCGACGCTTCGTAACCGTAAAACCCATAAAGATTCTTCTCACCCCATTTTTATAAAACGCCTTCATAATTCTCATTCTCATCCGAAAGATTTTCATAATTCCCATTTCTCTCCTTAACTCGAGTTTCCTTAGAGTTAACTCTAGTGTATGCGCACTCGCTCTTCTAGATCCGTGAGCCCATTTCGTGAGCTTGTCAAGATTCCAAGAAGGCGTGTTCAGAGACTTTCGCTCCATCACCGGATCGAGATCCGGACCGCTCACACTACTTCCGCTATCATGGCGGAAGAACGCCTATGTGTGAGCTTCTCCGTGCACCCATCGACGGGTATGGAGATGTTATCGTTGTACCACCATCGTGGTGAAAATTTTGAACTCAAGACCGGTTATCAATCTTGTAACCTCAAATCAATTCTACGGTTTTGAGCGGATGATCCTCATGCTCATATTCGATGGTTTAACAAGATTGCATCTACCATCAAGTATAAGAATGTCCCCACCGATGTTGTTAAGCTTCTTCGCTCCCATTTTCTCTTGAGGGCAAGCCCGGATTTGGCTTGAAAACAACCCCCGCCTATTGAGACATGGGAAGATCCGTGAAGAAATTTGTGAATGAATTCTATCCACCTTCCAAAACCACGAGTCTAAAAATGAAATCATCAAGTTCACTCGTAAGTTTGATGAACCCTTGATGAATCGTGGGATCGTTTCAAGGAATTGCTTCGCAAATGTCCTCACCACGGTTTCTCCGAGTTGATGCAACTCGATACTTTCTACAATGGAGTGAGTCAATCTGATCAAGATTCTCTCAATTCCTCCGCGGAGGAAATTTCCTAAGCAAAACTCACAAAGAAGCTTTAGCGATAATCGAAAACAAGTCTAAAGTCCGACCGCACGAAGCAAGCCGGTTGTTTCCCAAGTCGGTGTTGGTCCTTCTTCTTCTTCATCGCCCGTGAGTCAATCTAGCACCGATGCTAAGATTGATAAACTCACGGAAGCTATTCAAGCTTTGGTTCTCTCCAACCAAAAGAAAGTCTTTTTCCACAAACTTCACCTCCGTCAAGTTAAGAAAGTGGAAGTCTGTGTTACCGTGGTGGCCCCATGCTTACTATAATTGTATGGCCACCGATGGTAACCCTTTGAAGCCAATGTTGTGGGCGGGATGTCTAATCAAGGAGGCAATCAATATCGTGCTCCAGAGACCCGAACCACCGCCCTAACCACTACTCGACCTCCGGTTTCAATCAAAACCAAAACCGTAATCGAATCGAATAGACCAAACCAAGGTTTTCAAAACCAAGGTCATTTCAATCCAAACAACGGTTTTCAAAATCGAATCAAAATTTCCAACATCAAGGAAATTTCAATAGAAACCTGTGTCGTGGAAATTTCAACCTGTGGTATTTTCATGGTAATAACCAAGGAAATTTTCAAAATCAAGGCCCTAATCCTAACAATAGAGGCCGAAATTTTCTGTGCAAACTCAAGCCATTGTTCCAACTGGACCATCATCCGATGAGTTGTTGAAACAATTCATGAAATCCCAAGAGGAAATGAATCGGTTGTTGGTCAGCCGATTTCGACATCAAGAAGTCTTTAAATGATCGACCCCGGCTCGTGTACTCTACCTAGCAACACGATCGCTAATCCGAGGGGCGATGCAAAGGCGATCACAACCCAAGTGGTGCTTCATATGTCGGACCCGCTATTCCTACTACCTCTTCTTCTTCTTCTCCCAAAGGTAGTGGAAAGTGAACCTCCGACACACAATGGACCTATGACTCCAATGCCTCCTTCTGTGGCAATAAGTCAAGTTACCAAGGAAACAACGGACAAGGTGCATTATTCAAACCCACGGTATCAAGACACGTCCCACCTTCGGTAGTCCAACCTCAAGTTGTCCAAACCCAAGTCAAATCAAGGAGTTGTTTTGAACCTCCCGTAGCTCCTGCTGAGAATAAATCCAAATCTTCTATTCCTTACCCTCACGCTTACATGAGCAAAGCTCCGAGAAAGCTAGTCATCAAATGGAAAAATTCTTTCAAATTTTCCAAGAACTTCATTTTGACATAAGCTTCATGGATGCCATCATGTTGATGCCCAAGTTTGCATCTACTCAAACACATGTTGAGCAACAAGGAAAAGTCGTTTGAAATGGCTAAGACTCCTTTGAATGAGAATTGCTCACTATCTTGTTAAAGAAGCTTCCCGAGAAGCTAGGAGATCCCGGAAAATTTCTTCTTCCTTGTGTTTTTCCGGATGATTGAATGCTTTGCCCTTGCCGATCTTGGTGCAAGCATCAACTGATGCCTTATTCAAGGTGGAAGAAACTTTCTTCCGAACTTATTCCTACCGCATGACTCTTGAGCTTGCGATCGTTCTATCTCGCGTCCTCTTGGCATCGCCGAGGATGTATTCGTGAAAGTAGGAAAGTTCCATTTTCCACCGATTTTGTGGTTGTTGATTTCGATGCCGATCATCGGGTTCCTCTCATTGTTGGTCGAGGATTCCCGAGAACGGCCGTGCTCTTATCGATGTATTTGAGCAAGAAATCACTTTACGTGTGGGTAATGAAGTCGTTACCTTTAACCTCGATCAAACTTCGAGGTACTCCTCAAATTATGATATCGAATCAATTAATCGAGTCGATTTAATTGATATTGCTTCGAGGAGTACTCAAGAGTTTCTTGGTTATCTTCATAATTTCGTGAGTGGGAATTCCAATTCCACCACATCTTCTCAACCTATCATTGCCGACTCTTCCCTCTCTCACCCGCTTGAGGAGGTGACTTCCTTCCGAAGAGATCGATGAATTTCGGTTATCGATGAATCAATTCACCTGGAATTGATGGTGTTTATGATTCGGAGGGGATATTCTTTATCTTGAGCAATTGCTTAATGAAGATCCATTACCTTCACTCCTCCGAAAGAAATCACGATTGAGGAAATCAAATCAAGTGCAAACATCTATCGATGAATTTCCGAGGTTGAACTTAAGGACCTACCTCCTCATCTCGAGTATGCATTCTTGGAGGGTGATGATAAATTACCCGTCATAATTGCTAAAGACTTGACCGAGGAGGAGAAAATCGCTCTCATAAAGGTCTTGAAGTCACACAAGCAAGCAATTGCTTGAAACTCTCCGATATTAAGGGTATCAACCCCGAGTTTTGTACTCACAAAATCTTAATGGAGGATGACTTCAAACCAAAGCAATTCAACATCGAGAGAAGGGTGAATCCTAAGATTCATGAGGTTATCAAACAAGAGGTTCTCAAACTTCTTGATGCCGGTTTGATTTACCCGATCTCCGATAGTCCTTGGGTTAGCCCAATTCATTGCGCTCCAAAAAGGGTGGCATTATCGTTGTCACGAATGAAGAAAACGAGTTAATTCCAACTCGATTGGTTACGGATGGCGTGTGTATTGACTATCGCAAGTTAAACGAAGCCACCAGAAAGACCATTTTCCTCTACCCTTCATGGACCGGATGCTTGAGAGATTAGCAGGAACGAGTACTATTGTTTCCTTGATGGTTTCTCGGGTTACTTTCAGATCCCCATTGATCCGCCGGATCAAGAGAAAACCACATTCACCGCCCATACGGACGCTTGCCTATAGACGATGCCTTTTGGCTTATGTAATGCTCCCGCACGCTCCAACGATGTATGATGGCAATTTTCCACGACATGATCGGGGAAACTATGGAGGTGTTTATGGATGACTTCTCGGTCATTGGGGACTCATTTCAGACATGTCTCTCCCACTTAGACAAAATGCTTAAAAGGTGTGAAGACACCAATCTATGTCTAAACTGGGAGAAGAGCCACTTTATGGTCAAAGAAGGCATAGTCCTTGGCCATAAGATTTCCAAGAATGGGATTGAGGTAGATAGAGCAAAAGTTGATGTTATTGCTAAACTACCTCATCCTACTACCGTCAAAGGTATTAGGAGTTTTCTAGGTCATGCCGGGTTTTATCGTAGATTCATTCAAGATTTTTCTAAAATCGCCGCCTATGACCCATCTTCTCGAAAAGATGCTCCTTTTATCTTCTCTCCCGAGTGCATCAAGCTTTTGAAACACTTAAGAAAAAGCTTACGGAAGCACCCATTCTAGTTGCCCCGATCGATTTACCCTTTGAGCTCATGTGCGATGCAAGTGATTTTGCTATCGGTGCGCCTTGGGGCAACGCAAAACCAAGCATTTTCACCGATCCACTACGCAAGCAAAACTATGATCAAGCTCGGACCCATTACACCACTACGTAAAAAGAATTATTAGTCGTGGTGTATGCGTTTGAGAAGTTTCGCCATACCTTATCTTGACCAAATGCGTGGTGTATACGGATCACTCGGACTCAAATATCTCTTTGCAAAACAAGATGCAAAGCCGAGATTGCTCCGCTGGGTTCTCCTCCTACAAGAATTTGATATCATTATTCGTGATAAAAAGGAGCCGAGAACCCGTCACGATCATCTCGTCCCGATTAGAGAACCTCACCAAAATGTGTTCGAGAAAAGGAAATAAATGAAACATTTCCTCTCGAAACACTCAATGTGGTTTCTTTTCGTGGAGACTCTTCTACCCCATGGTTTGTCGACTTTGCAAATTACCATGCGGGTAACTTTGTGGTGAAAGGGATGTCGTCCCAAATGAAAAATAAATTCTTTAAAGATGTGAAACATTATTTCGGGACGACCCTACTTGTTTAAAATTTGTGCGGATCAAGTCATCCGCGATGTGTGTATGGTCGAAGCTATTGACATTCTCAAAGCTTGCCATTTCGACCCACTGGGGACATCATAGCCCCAACTACACCGCCAAGAAGGTGTTTGATTCCGGATTCTATTGGCCCACGATCTATAAGGATGCCCATGAATTCGTCAAAACCTGTGACGCTTGTCAACGTCACGGGAATATCTCACAAAGGAATGAAATGCCGCAAAACGCTATTCAAGTGTGTGAGATTTTTGACATCTGGGGCATTGACTTTATGGGGCCATTTCCTTCTTCCCGTGGTAACAAATACATACTCGTGGCCGTTGACTACTTGTCAAAATGGGTGGAAGCTAAGGCTTTACCCACCAACGATGCCCGAGTTGTGGTGAAATTCTTGAAATCCTTATTTGCTAGGTTTGGAACTCCACGAGCCATAATCGTGATCGTGGTACGATTTCGCAATGACCAATTTGAAAGAGTCATGCAAAAGTATGGTGTAACTCACCGCTCATCATCGCGCACCACCCACAAACAAGTGGGCAAGTGGAAGTTTCTAACCGGGGATAAAGAATTCTTGAGAGGACGGTTGGTGAAAACCGTGCCTCTTGGTCGGATAAGCTAGATGACGCACTGGGCCTTCCGTGACAATTTTACAAAACACCCATCGGTGCACTCCATACAAGCCGGTGTACGGAAGGCATGTCATCTACCGGTTGAGCTCGAGCACAAGGCATACTGGGCCTTGAAGCATGCTAACTTTGATATTCAGATACGGTGGTGATCATCGGAAAGTTCAAATGAATGAATTAAATGAACTCCGTGATCAAGCTTACGAGAACTCTTTGATCTATAAACAAAAGACAAAGAAGATTCATGACTCAAAATCAAGAACCGCGTTTTCAACGTCGGTGATCGAGTCCTTCTTTTCAATTCAAGATTGAAGATTTTCTGAAAGCTCAAGTCCCGCTGGTCCGGTCCATTTACTATCGCTAAGGTTTATCCTTATGGTACCATTGAGTTATCTCAACCCGATGGTCCTAATTTTAAAGTGAATGGTCATCGAGTGAAGCATTACTTTGGAGAGGACATTCCATCCATGGTTGTCCCGGACTTACAAACTTTCCCATGAACCAATGAATGCGGGATCGAGTCAAGCTAGCGACTCGGTAATCAAAAACAAGAGATGCCATATGGGTTGTCACCCATATGGGTTGTTCGGTTAGCCATTCACAAGTGGCTAGCTTGTGTGATAAAACTTGATGCTTTAGCTTCTTCTTTCTACTTTCTACCACCCTAGTGTGGGGGTTGCCCACATGTTTTGTATATAAGTTTAAAAAAAAAAAAAAAAAAAAAAAAAAAAAAAATCTTCTTTCTAAATAATGGCCGTAGTATTTCCCTTTCACGTTTTTTGTTTCGCATAACCGCGGTACTTTGAATATTGAGGGCAATATTCATTTCTAGTGTGGGGAATTCTCACGAATTTTATCATGTAATTATACCCTAATTCCCGCTTTTGGCCAAAATTTTTTTGGAGTAAGTGTTCTACACTTACTCAATTGGTTATCATCCGCCATGTCTAATAAGACAAAAGGATTGGCTAATCCAGAGCAAACGGCTCTTGGTAAAGATATCTCAAACCGTTGACGGCTTGCAATTTGCCCAAAATTGTATGGTATTCACTCACCATATCCTAAAAAGTGAAGAGTTGGCTAGCCCGCAAGGTTATGGCTTGTGGTAAAGGCAATGGAAAACCATAATTGGTAATCACTCACCAAAGATAATATTGATAATTTATCTAAGAGTTGGCTAGTCCGAGCAAACGGCTTCGTAAAGACAAATCAAAACCGTTGAAAGTCGGTGGTTTGCTCAAAATCACATGGTTATCGGTGTACCATGGTTCTTACTTGAACTCGAAACATTTGGCTACTCCGTAAGTAATGGCTTTTGGTAAAGAGTTTCAAATCCATTAAGTTTTTCTCAAAAGATTGCTAGGGACTAGCAATAGTTTAGTGTGGGGATTGATGAGTGTGTAAATACTCATCATTTTAGTCAATCTGAATCGCAAAACGCTTAAAAATGCTCACAAATGCATCAAAATATCGAAAATATTCCAAAATTGCATTTTATATGTTTCAGATGCAAAATGTTCAAAATCGATGAAAATGAGCAAAGTTTGCATAATTGGCGCTTTCAGTCCCCAAGTTTCTAAAATTGTCAAAATAGTCCCCGAGCCATAATTTCAAAAGAAAAATCACCAAAGGTCCTTTTAAAATCATAAGTTGTCAAATTTAGTCCTTTGGTGAAAAATATAAAAGTTTGAGAAAATTACAAAATTGGTCCTTCAAGTTTGAAATTTGGCAAAATGGCCCCTGAAATTTGAAAATGGCAAGTTTGGTCCTTGTACTTATTGAGATTGTCACTTTTGGTCCCTTGAAACATCTTTGATGAATTGGCGTAACTTAGGTCCTTGCATTTTCGATTTTACAACAAAGGTCCTTGTGTTATTAATCCTTTAAACCCATTTTGGACCCTATCAACCCATTTGACCCGCCTTAATCCCTTTTGGACCCTTGTCATTATCATTTTGACCCCCTTCTAATATATTATCAAACCGGTCAAAATGGTCAAACAAACCATCCCTTTCCCCCTTTCCTCCCCTTGTCTCGCTACTCCCATACCCACCACCAACACACCACCACCCACCTCCCAATCTCCTTTCCATGTCCCTCCTCCTCAACTAACATCCAAAAGCAATTAATGCACCCTTCACCCACCATATCAACCCCAACTGTTAAAATCCAAATTTGGCGCCAAAATCCATTCAAAGGCCAGATTGCTTTAAGCCATCCAATGGCGAGAAAAAGGTGGGAACTATTCATAAGAGAGAGAAAAGACTTTGGATTATAAAAGAAGCAAAAGGAAGAGCAAGAGGAGGAGTCTTGTAGTTTTTAATTTTTCTTAATGTCGTTTTTATCTTAAATTCTTTAATTTAGTATAAAACTTGTAATCTTTTGTTAAATTGTATCAATTTAAAGTGTTTAAGTGTATTAATAACTCATTTCAAGCATCAATTTCAGTTTATGTTTACAATTCAAGTTTCATGTCCATCGTTGAAAATTTGCAACTTCAAAATCTTGTGTACAAGTGTTTATTAGTTTATTTTAAGCTAAAATAAGCTTATATAAGCTTATTATAGCTTTGTATAAGCTTACATTCAAGTTTCAATCATTTTGGTTCTTGGTCAACAAAAGTCAAAGGGGCAAATTGGTAATGGAAATGGTCAATGGGTGATGCAGACATGGAATTGGGTTGATTTAGAGCTAATGGGTTGATATAAATAGGTTAGAGGTTCATTGGTTTTGTTTGTGCAAGCCATAGTGGCTAAGGGACCCTTGTAAGTGAAATTTCAAGTTTCTTTGCATTATCTTTTTTTGTAGTTAAACTAGTTCAAATCTGCTGAATAAGTTGTATTTAGGTTAATTAGACTTAGTTTGATCATTAATGTAGTTGGTTCGTTGTTTACTCATTTAATTTTCAAAACAAGCCTATTAAAGGGTGTTTGGATTTGTGATAATATGTGTTAGAGGCTTATTAGTGGAGAGACTCTTTGTTGGTTCATGTTTGTTTAGTTCTAATAGACTCATATTGGTAATATTTTGTGCTTGCAAACCTTCAAAAGTCAAAATCACATAAAATCCATCTTAACTTAATCGTTGAGATTTTTGAAAATCAAATCACTTGTTTTGTGTTTCAAATTCATAGACAAAGCTTGCATTAGGTTCATTTCATCATATAACATCAATAATAATCATAAAATTGATTCAAATCTCCAAAAAGTCAAAGTTTAAATTTGTTCAAAAGTCAAAATGCGAAAAACTGGTTTTAGCCAACTAAGAGGAATTTTCTAGGATTCATTTTGAGCAAATTTAGTGAGGTTTGTTGTTCTAAAAACTTCACTTGGTCTATTTTCTTATTGCTATTTTTGTATAATTTTGCAATTTTCTTATAAGCTTCAAATAAGCTCCAAAGCAGCTTAGTTGCTCAGACACAAAACTCGCTTAACACCGAGTTTTCTCGATTTTTGCAAGGCTTGCACAGAGCTCAATAGAGCTTCATCTTGGTCCGGTTTTGGTTCACTTGATCTCAACCAGGTCTAGTTTAAGGTTCCAATTGGTAGTTTTTAGTTTTAGCTTATTTGAGTGCTTATTTTGGGCTTAAAGTAGGTACTTAAAACTGCTTTTAGCTTATTAGCTCAAATCATCAAATTCATTGTAACTTGTAATTCAGAGGTTATAGCTTGTTGATTTTAGTTGCATTTGAGTTATTTTAGCATATTAGAGCTTCTGTGTCTTGGTTTGGTGCTTTTTGTTTTCATTTGCTTATTCAAGTGCTTATTTCAATAAGCACTTGACATCGCTTCCATTTTCTTCCACACAAGCACCTGTTTTTCTAATTTTCCTAGATTCCTAATATAATTTTAGAGTTTTCCTGAAATTTTCAGATTTTTCTAAGTCATTTTGCTATTTTTCTTAATTTAAATTAGTTTTTAAGCATTTTAATTAGCTTTTAATACAAAAATTAAGAAAAGGTTCAAAAAATAATTTTCAATTTTCTTAGGTTTAGATAAATATAAAAAGTAAAAAAGTAATTTTCCAGATTTTTCATAGTTTATTTTGTAATTTTTAGTAATTTAATTAGTTTTTAATAGTTTAAAATTCCTAGAAAATAGAAAATAATCGAAAAATACAAAAATAGTTTTGAAAATTCTATTTTGATATTTTAGATTTTCTAAGTCTTAATTTTATTTTTCTAGCTTTATTTCCTATTTTCTTGTATTTTAGGTTAATATTTAATAGTTAAAAATAGTTTTTAATTAGATAATTAGTTATAAAAATAATTTTCTTTTTCTAAATAAATTTTCTTTTATCATTAGGTTTGTAAAATATCATTTTCATATTTTTAGGGTTAATATTGTGTAAGTTTCACGTTTTATTTTGACGTCACGTAGTTTTTAATTTAAGTTTTATTAAAACATAAAAACAAAACATCATTTTAATTATAGTGATAGCGTTTATTTAATAGATTTTATCTTTTTAATTTCCTTTAATTTGCATTTAAGCCGTTGTAATTTGTTGGCTTTTTCTGTAGTTATAATAATTCATAATCCCTTTTTCGTTCAAATTTCTCGATCACTATTCGTAGGGTGATCCATTGCATAGCTCGCTGGGACATAACGACCGGGAGACTCTATACTCCTCGGATCTTCATTGCATTCGTGCTTGAGCCGTTTTAAGCCATTCACAAGTGGCGAGCTTGTGTGATAAACGGTCCGCCATTCACAAAAGAGTCTACAACCGGAAACACTCAAGCGTCTTCAAGAGGAAGACGAGGAGTAAAAGTTTTCTTCATCCATCTCTTGTAAATATTTATTCAAAAAAAAAAAAAAAAAAAAAAAAACCCACAAAAGAAAATAGAAAAATATAAATTTAAAAATCTATAAAATCGGAAAATCTTTGAAAAAGCTAAAAAATATTTTTCGCATCTTTTTCTATTCTTCGATAACATCTACGGTCTTTGATTTGTCACTCTAAGAATGACACGGGTCTTTAGATGAAGTTCGATTGTACATAAACTTAAAAAAAATGTGGGATGAATAAAAATAGTGGTTTATTGTCATTTAAGGCAATAACCCGTTTTTAAAAGAAATAACAGAGCCATGCTTTATCTTACTTTTCAAATCTCATGCTCTGATTCTAAAAACAAATGTTTGTCATCAAAAAGACAAATGTTTCCTTCACAAATATTTTTCCTTCTATAAATTCTTCTGAAAAAATATTTTTCATCTCATGAAAACTAAATAGCTATGAAAAATAACTCGGACTCAATTTTTGAAAATTATCTGGACTTGTCATTTGTCAAAATCTCTATCTCTCAATCAACAATTTATGTCATTGATTGAGGGGGAGAATCATTTCAATTAAATCAAAAGGTTATTTGTCAAACAATTGCAATGTCTTATACAATACCAAAAACACCGACCAAATTTATTTTATGCATGGAGATATAAGGATGGTTAGGTCGTATTCGTCCCACGATCTGCCAGAGCGAAGGATCTACCGGGGACAATCCACTAGATAGTGTAGAAGTCCTTAGGTATGATGATAAAAGGAGAAAAGTAAGAAAAGGGAAGAGAATCGATCGAGTGCGAGCTAGTCTTGGAATAAACCCAACAAGGTTCTAGTTATGAAGTCTCGGTAAGCTTTGAAGGGTTGAAGAATGAAAAGAAATGAAATGAGAAAATGGTGAAAATAAATAGCCCTCCATTAATTCAACCTTAGAGGCGTAAACCGGGTTCAATACATATGCTACTTGGTGGTTACTAAGGTAACACCGGTATTGAAGACAAGACGTCATGGACCCGTGACGACCGCACTACATCTTCCCAAGCTACTCAAGTTCCTCTTAAACGGACTTGTTTCATTCTCATGGGGAACCTACATTATCTATCGAATTTCTCTTAGAGATTGTTGATATTGAAGAAGGAGACCCTCTCCCTAGTCTCCGGCATAGGAACCAAATGTGCACTATTGAGTCTCGAGCCATGAGATCATCAATATCTCTCTAGGACACAATCAATGAAGACTCACTGTTTCACACAATGTGGAAAGTGAGATTATATCTTAAGAGTCCCACGCATTATCCTTGTGGTATTGCGGAACATCCGAGTGATATGTAAAATACTCACAATGAAGATGGAAATCCTTCAGAGCCAACATCTAACAAGCTCTTGGTAGGTAACATGTGAGATCTATCCAATAGATCAAACTTGTGACAACTGGATATAAACGATGGGTGGATTCAATATTGAATCAACCTTGGTCCAGGAAATGGATTTACGGATACCTTTGAAAAACCGGTCGTTGTGCCTAAAATTCTTTTCTCTAGCACATCGACTGTGTATTAATATTTCAAAATAAAAGGTGTTTATGATTGATAATTTATTTTCCTCAAAACCTTCGTTGTATTGCAAAACACTTTATATTAAGCGACACGATTGTTTTTCAAATCACTTTTATCAATCGGTGAATCTCAATTATTTGGTTCACTCACTCCGTGTTGTCTTCTTTGAGGCGTTCGGTTTGAGAACAGCTAGAACATTGCGAAACCCGTCAAGGAGATTCTTAGGAATTCTACACGATCACAGGCGATGCTTGTCTTCGATCAGCGGGAACCGTGGGCGTGTACCTCAATTCAACGAAAGTGATCAAAGACACTTTCGTGCACATTATTGCTAATCGTTATATGCGGTACACCCAGCGTTTGCGGTGATCATAATTGAGAAGTCAATCCATAACCGCATGCTCACACAACACATTCATTTCTAAAGAAATCATGATAAGTGCATCAACGACTACGATATTTATACTCCATGCTTATACTACGCTCGCAAATATCATGAATCAACTAAAGCTTCCGCTACTCGATGAGAAGAAATCGTGATCCGAATGTGAGCATGTCGGTCCAATGTCACAACATCACATAATGTCAACACTACAAAGGAAGAGTCAGAGATTTATGGAAGCTGATGATCTCAAAGTTGGCTCAAAACTCATCATCATGTGGATCAGTTAAAGACCTCCATTTGGATTAACCAAACATGCAAAACATGAAGAATCAAAGACTACGGGATACAGAGCAAAGAACTTAATCAAGAATCCAAGAACAATCTTAATGTAATATCTGTTTGTATTCAATGTAATTTGAGGTGACCTCCCTTAGGGGGAGATTGTTAGGATTTAGAAAATCCAGCTGTTAAAGTGTCGGTCACCTCAAGTATATGTAATCGTTAGAAAGCTCGTAGTCGTAGTTATTTAATGTTAGTTAGTATTTAGTTAAGTAACTCCGTGGAGGGTTGGAGCTCATAATAAGATTTTTCTTTACCCACTGTATGCCTGATCCACAGCCCGTAAGTGGCGTATTTTGTAAGATACTATAAATACCCTCTACCTCCCAAGGTAGAGGGTGGAGCTCATAATAAGATTTTTCTTTCTCTCTCTAAGTTCCCTAAACCTCTAAACTTTCTCTCTCTAAAACCCTTAAGTCATACGCCTACTTACACTATGGTTTGATGTGTTTATGAAATCCAATATGTCACAATATCCTTGTTGATGTTGTCATAAGGAGTGGATCTCCTTAGGGTTAGAAGTTGTGTAGTGTTAGGTAGTAGTTCCTCCATTGTAATGGAACTTAGTATCTAGCCTAGTACCGGATAAAGGGTAGGCGACGTTGTGATAGGTCTCGTTCTACCTCGTGGAAGAACTCGGTATCTAGCCTTGTACCGGATAAAGAGTAGGCAACGTTGTGAAGGCTTCTCCGCCACAAGTAGTTGGTGTTATGTAGTGATTACAAACTCTCGAGTAGGTGACTCGACGAGTGGAGTAGGGCAAGGAAGGTGTCCTTGTAGCCGAACCACTATAAATACTCGCGTTGTGGTTTTGTGCCTCTAACTCTTTATCTTTTCTTTACATAGTTATATGCTTATCTATCAACATCCAACACTCATGTTTAAATAGATTGACATAAGTCGATCTAAATAGTTTAAAACCAAGTTTTAATCGGTAAAACTATTCAACCCCCCCTTCTAGTTTTCCACAGGTTCCTAGAAGGTTGAGTATTGTCCTGGCTTAGCAAGACTTAAGGCAAGACCCTTCTGTGGTGTATCCCGTGGAGTTGCAGTTTGACTTTTCCTTTTGATGTATTTTGACTTTTGATACTTATGTTTGGATTCTAGATTTTGTACTTATCCCGGTTGTCGGAGTTTGTGACTATGATCTATCGGATGTTATGCATTTTAGTATTTCTTTATTTAGACACCTTGTGTTCTTGACTAATAAGTCATACCCGTAAATGTGTTTCCGTGCGACATTTTTGGGGTGTGGCAATCTGAGACACTGAGCCTTCTCGGCCACAGTGGTAGGAATCCTCTATAGGAATCTTCCTAGAGATAATCACAAAAGCATCTTTGACCTCGGGAAGGATTTCCACGGTCAAAGATCGGTCCTTATGGGTTGATAAATGTCATCAAAACCCATGAGGAATTGCATCAATTTTAATAATTTTCCGTGATCAATTAACTCTTGTCTAGCCTCACAAGTATAATCAGGTAATTTGGTAAGAATGTCAAATTCTCTCCATAGAGAATTTAACTTGTGATAGTACTCAGAAACAGGAAAACCACCTTGTTTAAAACTATTGATTTTCTGAAGCAAATTAAACACAACAGACCCATCAACCATATCATAGGTATCTTTTAAATCTTTCCAAACAACAACATTATCAAAAAACACGTGACCAAGATACACATCTTGAGATAAAAAAGTTAAAATCCAGTTTAACACAACAACATTACACCTATCCCATTGAGCTTCTAACAAGGGACTAGCAACATAAGCACTTCTAAGACAAGTACCATCAAGAAACCCCATCTTATTTTTAATCAGTATAGCTAATTTGATAGCCTAGCCTAAAGTTTATAATTCTCAAACCCAGACGGTTTAACAACAACAATAGATGCCTGACTAGAATCATTTGCATGAAGATGCAAAGGATTACTCGATCAAACTACTAATCATAATAGCCATAATGACAACCAAGAAAACAAACAAATAATCACAATAGATAAACCAGACAAGAAATAACCAACCAAACAGAAAATAACAGATACACCATACCACCAACAATCACAGATAAACCACCAACAACTCAACCTCCAAGACTGCCTAGTTCCTAACCTCCTGCACTTTAGACTCAATAACAAAACTAAATGCAATAAAAATAAAACTCACACTCAGGACTAACTTGGCCTAAGCCGCCAGACTATGATTGGCGGATCGGTATTCACGCTACTCAAGGTGGTTGATCAGAAGTTAGCCCAATCCGTTTGCGCCACTAAACTCAAAACCAATTAACCTAAAGAAGAAAATATACTTACAAAGATATAAACCAGATGCAGCGGAAACCACAGATCCACCAGATTCCAAAAAACCCCCAAAATGCCAAATTAAGGTTTTCAAGAATCAAACCAAGAACTAACGATTAACCGTTAATTCTCCAAGAAACCACCACCAGATCTTCCCAATTGTACTAGAACTAAAAAACCCCAAAATCTAGGGTTTCAAGAAAAAAACCCTAAATCTTCAATTGATACTCTAAACCTTCAATTAAACCAAGATTCAACCAGAAATCAACACCAAAGCGTTGAATCAAACAACTCTACCCAAGGTCCTCAAGAAACTAATCGATCAAAACCTATGGCTTTGATACAATGTTAAAATGGTACCAAAACTACTAACAATGAGTTAATCACCCAACCAACCACCCCTTTGTGACTTATTCTTTTATTAAAACAATATACACCGAAGACTTATCCCCACACGGATGCGAGCCAATAGGTGCTACTACCACATATATAATACTCAGACACTAATCTTGATAACTACCAAACTATAATCAAGATCAAGTTGATCTTGTTACAAACCGATAAACAATGAAGCTAAGCGATCGAAGATGAAGACCAAGAAACCGAGAGAAAGTAATCGTGTGTGAAAACTTTTGAGAGAAGGATAATGAAACCCTAACAGCTCAAGAGCTTATATACATCAAAGTTACACATCAACCCCTGCACATACACAAACTTAAAAAACAGAACAAAAGTGATGTTAGCTAAAATAACTAACAAAATATTAACCAATAGACCTTTATGTCTTATAAGTTTGATAGGTTGTGCTAACACTTTCAATATATGGGTATTGTGGTATTTTATAAGTTACATAACTCATATTGTGGTATTTTATTAGTTACATAACTCATATGTAAACCTTTAAAAAAGTTCGTTGCTATTAAATGTCATTAACCCTTAATAGTATACATTAAGTTTGACAATGAGAATATAATTTTCAAATATAATTAGGACAAAAGGATTTGTCTCATGTTGAGTTTAATATAACTAGTGTCATCTTACATCATATATTTATTTGCCTCTTTAACCATAAAGTATTACCAAAAGTTAGTAAATTTGGCTACGTCGTGACTCACACTTTTATTGGAATAGTTACTTGATATCTTCTTTAGGTTTATATAGTGAGGGAATGAGAAATCTTTGTAGCACACATTTCAAATGAATAATGAGAATTTCATGGGAGATGCATCTTATTTTGTAGGTGCATCCGAAATGTCTTGGTTGTGGTTACTTCTCATTCTTCTTATTTTATTTTTATTTCTCATTTGATCCTTAGTCTATATAGTGAAACTAAGAATACCAAGATCGGCACTCTTGTTGGAAGGTTTTGTACGTCATAAACTTTTTGTAATAATCAAACTTTTGTTTTAAATTGGCACCATCGGATAAAAATGATGATGTACGAAACACTTTCCTATCATATATTATATGTTTGTAATGACTATTTTAATAAAAGAATAACGCATTACGTAGTACTTACTCTCATGTTTGGCACATAAGCTTATTAAAAGATTATGCTTGTTTTTTTAAATAACCTATATAAAATATAAGCTTTGTTTCATATAAAAAAACTTATAAAAAAATTTAAAAAGATGTCTTTTTAAAATTAAATACTACTTCATAAACTTTATAAGTTTATACAAAGCATTCATTCTTTTTAATTTCCGTTTCCGCTCCATCTAAAAGTTCATCTCCGGCCCAACAATACTTTGAACGGTGTGCGTTACACTTATGCTCATAAGAGCATCTGCAATGCAAATTCTAACAAAACCTTTTTACTATTCTAAAAAGCTTTTCGATAAGGTTTTTATACATTGCATCAAAAGTTTTTTACAAAGACTTGATAAACCTCAAGTCGTTAAAATATGTCATTGGTACATTTGTTTAGAGGACGTTAGTTGAGCTTGTAAAGAACCTTGTACAAAAATGATTTGTCCTTTTGGTCATTCTCGAGTTTGTTATCCTTGGAAACACCAACATAACACTCGATTAATAAGTTTCATCCTTTGACGTCCAACGACTATGGGGTCGTGCGGTTCCTTAATTATGTTGGTTATGTAGATTATGGTAAGCTTGGTGGGTCTTTTCCTTTTCTTTGTGTCTTTTCTTTGTGGCGGTTGTTGTGTTTGTTGTGATGAATAGGGGTGGTGGTGGATTTTGTTGAAGTTGTTGAATTAGTTGGTTAAGTAATTGTTATTGATGAAATAGTTGTTGTTGATAAAATATATTGGCTATCAGATGAAAATAAATGAGATGTTGTGGCGAAGATATTGAGTGTCTCGACGAAAGTGTAGGAGGATTTGACGAAGATGATTCTTGTAATATACCGGCAAGATTTTTGAAAAATGGGTCATTTGTTTGTTGAAAAATGTTCTTGATATAGTTTGTGTGTAAAGAAATGAAAGTGGAAATGGAAGTAAATATTAGTTTTTGTGTAAAAATAGTTGTGCATAGGGTTTATATGGCGTGTTAATTTTTTTTTTAATTTTTATTTTATTTATTTATTTTTTATATGGAAAAGTATCTGTTACTAGTCGTTGGGTTAAAACGGGCAAAAAATATTGGGAGCTTTCAAAATGACATCACACTAGTTAACTAACACCGAAAATGGCAAGAGGGGGTGTCGTAACACAACATCGGCGTGGTTGAGATGTCTATGTGGGAATGCTACTGCGCCCACGCCATCGTAACGATCTCTTTTGCTCCACACAACACAACAAAATGCTACACACACAAATTAACGTTACCATGCATGATCGCTGCTATGCGTGAATGATCATCTAGTTATCTATAATATGGTAACTCTAAAGGGCTTTGGCTCAGTTGGTTCCCACATCCAAAAAACTAATGATCCTGCTGGAGATATTTTATGGATAATAGGTCACGGGTTCTAGTCTTGACTTGTGCTCACTCTAGTTGGTATCCCACTATGCCAGGAGAGTTGCCAAAAGTGTTATTTGTGGAGTTAACAATGGTTGATGTCAAAAAACACCCAAAATCAAAATGTTTCCGCCAATTCAAAACTTTTTTGTGAATCTATAATATGGTAACTACTAAAAATAATACTCACTACCATAGTTGAAGGTGACAATGTAATATAATTTTATACAATATTGTACAATATTGTATAATAGATAAAGAGTCAACAAGCCAAACAAGCCAAACAGAACAATAACTGGATTTCCCGCCTATTACTATTCACTTTCATTTGTATAAATACATCATTAGTTCATTAGAGAAATAGCTAATCAATTTGTAAACAGTTTCCTCTCTCTATCTGTAACCATTCATGTATCCTAATAACAATCAATATTCTTCATGTTCGAGTCTCTATTCTTATCTTCTTGAGCTCCTGCTTGTTGAATAAGGCTTTCTTCGATTCTTTATTGAGTCCTGGAATAGTCATATCCTTTTAGTACATAACAATTGGTATCGAGCATCGTTCTTGGCGATTAAAAAAAAAAAAAAAAAAAAAAAAAAATACGCACCAAAATCATTCATTTTTCGATTTCCAATCACAAAATGTGTTATTGTGTCAATCCTTCATAGTTAGTTACAAATCTTGATAGTTAGTTACGGTTCTTGAAAAGTTGTTACAGTTGTTACTCTATTTTGGAAAAGTTTGTTAGTCTATTTCAATTCTTTGTTCACTTTTGATCAAAATGCCTAGTTTAACACGTTCTAGTACCAGTAATGAAGATGAGCCTATGAGGGAGATGATGAGAAAATTGAAAGAGGAATTAAGGCGTGAATTGTTGGTAGAATTAAGGGGTGGTGTTGTTACTCGTGATCAGAATATGGTGGCAATGAATCAGGGTGTTAATCAGGGCGAAAATAGTCAGTTCAATACGGTCACAAAGCTTGAATTTCCAAAGTTTGGAGGAAATGGGGTTAGGGAATGGATGTTTATGAGTGAGCAATTCTTTAAAGTTCGTAACGTTCGATGAGCATAAGGTAAATCTCATTTCTCTACACTTGTTTGGCAAAGCTTTAGAGTGGCATAAGGTTGTTACAAGTTCATATTTTTTGGGAAAAAATGTGGCTTGGATGACTTATAGAAAGTCAATTTTGCAAAGATTCGTAAAAGATGACAAAGATTATAGTGCACATAAGATGTTTGATGAAATGCCAATAAAGAAAATTTATAAAGAAGGTGTTAAAGAAGGAAGTCATATGGTCGAACATGACATTGGTGATATGGTTCTTGATGGAGTTACTAAAGAATGTGATAAAGTGCAAGAATCTGAGTTTAAAGATTCGAGTAAAGTTGAAGATGGTTGCTTTGTGGGTCTATATAACCTTGTTGAGAAAGTTGATAATCATGTTGAAATTAGTTCACTTAATCATACTTCAATTGTTTTGGTCGAAACCATAAAAGAGACAGTTGAAGTGGTACCAACTGAGGTGGACAATGAATCAGCAAAAGGTCAGGAATTCAATGAGTTGCAAGACTCTGAACTTGCAGGGAGTGGAGTGTCTGAAATTTACAAAGTAAAGGACAATGGGTTGACGAGTTGTGAGGAAAATGTAGTAAGTAATGACAAACAAGTGAGCGTTGATATAAAGAGTAGTTTTGTGAGATCTGTTGGTATAGGGAATGGATTAGTGGATGTTGTTATGGTTGAAAGTGTTAAAGAATTGGTTGAGGGTGATAATGAGTTAATTGTTGATAAGTTGTGTGCATCAGATTTGAATCAAGATGGCTTTAGTGAAGGGACGGATGTAGGAAACAAAGTGATTGAAGATATTAAGACTATTGATGTGCTGAATTTAGAAAGTGTTGAAATAATTAAAAGTGCGCTGGAAAAGTTGATTAGAAATGGTATCCACAACATGAAGGGGCAAGTTGGTGTTGGTGATTTTGTAACTAAACACGTGTTTGATCCGGGGTATACAAGATGTTGATATATGGGGTTACATTGATGGAAATGTTTATAACATGGATACAAAAGTTGAGTTACATCTTGCATATCTTTGTGGAATCATGTTTTGGTGTTGAAAACTTATGGTTTAAATCAAAAGTATATGAGTTTGAGGTTATTAGTAGTTTAGGGAAGATGAAGGGTGAGTATCTTTTTACAAGTAAACGAGTGTTTGATCCGGGTGGAAAACGAGTTTTTGATTTGGGAAGTTCTAGGGATGATGCTAATTTTGCAAATTGGTCACACCAAGCTATGGACTTCGTCTTAAATTCACTCAAGAATGTCATCTCTAATGGAAAAATTAATGAGTTGGTCGAAGGAATTATTGGCAGCTTGTCTCGGTGTTGGGTTAAAAAGAAGATGTGCACTGCATTACAAGGAAATGAAGCGGGTCAGGTTCACACAGAAAATCAGTACCATGTTCAGCTGTTAGATTTCATAAAGGTTACCAAAGGTCATATCAAATATGTTGAATTGATATACTGTCATATGCTTGGTAGTACCAAACAGAATCATTTAGGAGTTGTTGTTGAAGCATTTTTTAAGGGGTGTTTGGCTCAAGAAAGAGGAAGGATGATTAAAGGTATGGAGAAGGTTACCTCAGTGATTCAAATGCTTAGATGCTTGAGGACAAGCATCATTTCAAGCGGGATGGATTGTTATGGGTTAAAATAAGGAAGTCAACGAAAGTCAAGATAAAGAGTCAACAAGCCAAACAAGCCAAACAGAACAATAACTGGATTTCCCGCCTATTACTATTCACTTTCATTTGTATAAATACATCATTAGTTCATTAGAGAAATAGCTAATCAATTTGTAAACAGTTTCCTCTCTCTATCTGTAACCATTCATGTATCCTAATAACAATCAATATTCTTCATGTTCGAGTCTCTATTCTTATCTTCTTGAGCTCCTGCTTGTTGAATAAGGCTTTCTTCGATTCTTTATTGAGTCCTGGAATAGTCATATCCTTTTAGTACATAACAGATCATTAATATTCATGCCATGTTCTTAATTTGAAGCTTTGTTTTTAGATTAACTCGATATTACGAGTCGATCAAAAATAAAATATGCTAGTTCATGTTGCTATATTTTCAAGACACCGACACTCTTAAATAAACACTACACATTAAGACGTACACCAAGACGATTAAACCAACTTAGAGCACCCAGTGTGGTGAAGAGCATACATTTCTGCATCACTGTCACGTCATTGCCACATCATCATAACAAACCTCCACAACTAACCACAACAAACCCCCTCACTCATAACAAACTTCAACCTCTTCATTTGGGGCTCACCACTACAACTTTAATTTTTTTATTCAAATTTCCAAATAACCTAAATTCATTTCATTAAAAATAAAAATACATTAAACAACACAATAATAAGAAGAAAAAAAACACGATACGAAGAAAAAAAACGACACGGGAAAAAAATACAACACATACTAATGGATCGGATCTTCGACATCCCACTTCGGGTAGTTTTTTAAAATCTCCCAAACGTGAACATACTTGAACTCCTTCCCACCAAAGCGTTGCTCAAAGTTCAGTTTCGCATTCTCGAGATGATTGTGGTCATTTTCACCACTTCGACGCTGCAAATGTTTGTAAATAGCGTTGAATTTTTTGCAATCAACGTTAATCCTCGTCCATTTTCCCGTGATTGAATTTTTGGTACGATGGTCATCGGTAGTCTGATCATTGAACATCTCCATAACGTCGTTCCAAAATAAATTTTCGGAACGGTTATTTTCCATATCTAGAGCTTATGAAATTTCTATCAAACTTACGCAAGCAACATTTCTTCGACTTGTTCCACTTGGATTTTAAGATATTGTGTTTTTAGCTACGAGATATAGAAAGTTTGAATTGATGAAGATGTGAAAAAATGGTGGTTATAGTTTGTTATTTATACGGGTGGTATAAGTGGTTTTTTTTTTTTTTTTTTTTTTTTAATACAAATCAAGTAAAATAAAATCGATTCAAAATTCAAATTCAAATTCAAAATTCAAATTCAACGGTATACTTTTGAGCGGGGTTATTTAAATTCAAAATTCAAATTCGAAATCAGATCAAATAGGAGCGGGATTATTTAAATTCAAAATTCAAATTCAAATTTTAAATTCAAACGGTATAGTTCTGAGTGGGATCATATTTGCCTATATATACAACTCTACCAGTCAGAAGTTACACACACAACTCAAACACACAAAAATGTCTCGCAAAAATTTTTCTTAGCAATTCCCAAGTCCACAACAGTTGCCGGAAACTAGCTTTCCAACTCCAACACAGTTGCCTGAAACTAGCTTTCCAACTTTAGAAGAATTTGAAGTTTACTCAACACCACCTGAAGATGTCTTTCCAGTTTTCTAACCGGAAAAGGTATTTTTAAACACCCCACATGTGAACAATCCAATTGTTAACACTCCACCTGTTAACAATCCAGCTGCTAACAGTCCACATGTGGATCTTGAAAACAACCCATTCGGGTTAAGTGAGGCTTCCCTTCGTCAACTTGAACAGGACGAAGAAAACTATAGGGAGATTATGGAACAAGAAGCACGCGAGGAAGTTGCTCGTCGTGAACAAGAAGCCAGGGAAGCTCAATACCTCAGAGATAATTACTTTGACATCATGGAGACAAAGCTCTTTAATGGCGAGTTTGATCACTCTTTAAGTGACGAGGGTTGGAACTCAGATGATTCATATTATTAAGTTTTAGTAGTTTTTTTTTCATCAGTATGCATTGTAGTTTTTAATGTTTAAGCGTATTATATATTTCCTGTTTTCAATTAAATGTTCAATGTAATTTGTGTTTTTATCAGTATGCGTTGTAGTTTTTATGTTTGCATTCTTTTTTCCTCCAAAATCATTCAATCTTTAAAAAAAACACTTCACCTTCAAAAATATTCATACTCCACAAATAAAATAAAATAAAAAAAGAAAAAGAAAAAAAAGAAAAAACATAAAAAGGACAAGCAAACGCTCGTCGTGCAGACGACGAGCTAACCGACGGCGAGGGATGGCGAAGGGGGCGGTGTGGCGGCGAGCCATGGCGAGATGCCATGTAGGACAACGGCGAGCCATGGTTTCCCCACACCGGGTGCTCTTACCAACATATTAGAGAATACTTGAATGAACACGTTAAGCTCTTTATAATACAACCATTTGTAGTAACTAGCGGTACTTTCATGCGTTCGTGGCGGGTACCCTGTGATTAAAATTTTAGCAAAACTATTTTGCTAATATATAGTTACCGTGACAATAACTTTATAAAATAGATTTTTGGTGATATCTTTAAACAATAACATATTATTTCATATATATATATATATATATATATATATATATATATATATATATATATATATATATATATATATATATATATATATATATATATATATATATATATATATATATATATATATGTATGGTGTGTTTCTTGTGAGAAGTCTAATTTTTGTGAGAACGCGAGAAGAAATCTCAGCCACCCATCTAGTTCTAATTTCAATCCAACAGCTGAAATTAACCCAAAAAATTACACTAACAAAAGGTAGGTTCATCATTTTACATTTTTCACAACTAAAAAAAAAAATAAAAATAAAAATAAAAAATATGACACATTTAGAGTGTGAAACCATTCAATACTCTCTCAAAATTTACCAGTATCACCGCCTGCATCCACGACCACCACCGCCAACTACTACCGTGTTCATCACCGACCACCACCTTCTTCATCTCCAATCACAACCGTAATTACCACCGTTCACCACAGTCAATCATGATCATCAACTTCAATCATCACAATCATCATCATCAGAAACGAAAAAGCTCACAATTAACCGTTATAACTTAAAATTCATCTAATTATCATCGTTATTGTCACTAAATCAACAATATAGAAGCATAAAAAGTCAAACTTTATGACCTGAATTGATGATTTTGACGGAGAAGAAAGTCTAATCGAGTTAAATCAACGACGATCATTCTACAACGAACCAGCTTAATGAAGTAAGACTAGATTAACCTTTTGATTCAGTCATTTTAGATACAATATTTTTGTGTTTTATATGTCTAGTAATTAGCTAAGTTGATGATGAAAATGAAGATTTCAACTGCTGCGTTAGGTGTTTGATGAAATGTATAGTTTTTTTTTTTTTTTTTTTTTTTTTCACATGTGAATATAGGTTAGTTCGCACCTATTAGCTTAGTTTATGTAGCAAAACTTCCCAAAGCTTCAAGGTGTTAGAAATTTAGCTTAAGTATAGCAGCGTATCTTCACGTGTGAAAATATAATCGAGAATGAAATTTTGATGTTATTAGTGGATATTTTTATCATTTAAGTATAATACGACTATCTTCACGTGTGAAAATATAATCCGGGAATGAAATTTTGATGTTATTAGTGGATCTTTTTTATCATTTAATTATAGTACGACTATCTTCACGTGTGAAAATATAATCAAGGTATGAAATTTTGATGTTATTAGTGGATCTTTTTTATGATTTAAGTATAGTACGACTATCTTCACGTGTGAAAATATAATCCGGGAATGAAATTTTGATGTTATTAGTTGATTTTTTTTATCATTAAAGTATAGTACGCCTATCTTTGCGTGTGAACTATAATCCAGGAATGAAATTTTGATGTTATTGGTGGATTTCTTTTTATTATCAAAGTATAGTACGACTATCTTCGCGTGTGAAATATAATCCAGGAATGAAATTTGGATGTTATTAGTGGATTTTTTTTATCATTAAAGTATAGTACAACTATCTTCACGTGTGAAAATATAATCCGGGAATGGAATTTTGATGTTATTAGTGAATTTTTTTATCTTTTAAGTATAGTACGAGTATCTTCGCGTGTGAAATATAATCCGGGAATGAAATTTGGATGTTATTAGTGGATTTTTTTATCATTAAAGTATAGTACAACTATCTTCACGTGTGTAAATATAATCCAGGAATGAACTTTTGATGTTATTAATGGATTTTTAAATATAGTAGCAGTATCTTCGCTTGTGAAAATATAATCTAAGAATATATCTTCACATGTGAAATAAAGTATCGAATACACTCACATGTGAAGATATAAGGTATCGAATATCTTCACATGTGAAGATATAGAATATCTTCACATGTGAAGATATAAGGTATCGAATACACTCACGTGAAGATATAAGGTATCGAATATCTTCACATGTGAAGATATAAGGTATAGAATACACTCACATGTGAAGATACAAGGTATTGAATATCTTCACATGTAAAGATATAAGGTATCGAATACACTCACATGTGAAAATTTTAGTAAGTATTTGATATTTTTCTCCGCACGCGAAAATATAGGAGATATTTTTCTTCGCACTTGAAAATATATGAGATCTTTTTCTTCGCACGTGAAAATATAGGAAATTTTTCTTCGCACATGAACAAAACTAGCGGTTTGAACATAGTGTAGATGTAAGTGATTTGATTATAGATTGAAGATATATAAGGACTATAGTTTGATGTAATTACTATTTAGATTTGAAGATATATGATGTGCGGTTGAGTAATGATTATAGCCGTAATTGTTTATGTAAGGCGAGGCGAATTCGGGAGAGCGACTTTTGTCTTCCCTTATCATTTCTATCCAACTTAACAAAGAAGGGTCATTAAAGTTATTGATTTCAAGTAGAAAGTATGTTATTACTAGTCTATTGTGGTTTAATGTTCTCGATTTGATTTTATTGCATATTAAGCGAATCATAACTTCACATTTTATGTTTCTTAATTTTGTTTTAGGTTTTCTTAAAGGTTGAAATCATGGTTTAATGAAACCCATTAGCTTACGAATGTCCGATCGTATTTAGCGTGAACGGGTCAAATAAGTAAAAAGGTATAGATTGTAAACTAAGTAGCTCAAATGGGTTGAAAGCTAATTGCTATTATACAAATTCAAAGTTCTTATGGTAAACCGATGCAAATCGGGTTGGATAAAGGTGTGATTGTGTACATACGTGTTAGCCGTGGTGTTCGAGATATATATGACACTAGTGGAACCAATGCAATAGGCGCTTCAAAACCTCTAGTTGTGCTTCTATACCAATCTTTTCCTTAATGTCTTTGTAATGGCTTTCATTGTTAAGTCACGGTTGCGATTTAGATTCTTTGCAACTCATGTAGAGTGTGCCAAGCAATTTTTGTACTGTGAGCAGTTAGGTTGACCAGCGGCACTATTTGTCCAGTTTTTAAAATTTTTCTATATATGTTTGGCGTGTCAAATATCATTCTGAAAAATATGTATTACAACCTGTTTGTCCTTTTTGATGTATTGGCTAATCTTTTGAGTTTATTCATTTGATGATAAGTAAATGGGTTGAAATGGCCACCTTTGATGATAAGTTTTTTGTTCTTGTAGGTGAACAAAGGAGCGCAAGTGCAAACAAGATCTTGGCTGGTGCATTAAACTTGGTGGTTCATTTGGTGAATATAGTGCCTTTCGTTCTTCCACGTGTTGCAAACACATTTAAACCGGGTTTATCACCACTCTTGTATTTTAAAATTAATAATTCATTTTATAGCTTGTTCTTTTTGGAAGCGAAACATTTTATAGCTTCTTCTAATTTGTAATGTCGATGTTTTGTGTAGATTATCATGGACTCCCTCTTTGTAAACTTTTGGAACAAGAAGAAAGAGTATTAAGGCACTCAGCAGCCTAGGCGCAATCATTATTGTTCTGATGATTATAACAATGGTGACATTTTCACTATTGCAACAACTAAGAGTATGATCCGTCGGTATTTTCTTTTGTTCTTTCTTTCCTACCCATTGCATTTTGTTACAAATATTAATGTTTTCAAATATTGTAAATATTTTATTAATGTTTTCAACATCCCTTAAATTTCACGGTTTACAAATGTGTGGTAGAATCAAGAAACAAGGCGAATGAGTGTATAGGCCTAAGCATTCCACTCATGAATTAAAACGCTTGTTTCTTTTCTTTCTTTGTATTTTCACACTTTGGCACTATAAATGGATGAAACCAATTGATTTATCACGCTAACCGACAACTTTTGCAAGTAGATAACAAAAGCAAAGGATATCCAAAGTTTGCCAATCAACGATGTCAATGAGTGACTTACATTTGAGTCATCGAATACGTAAAAGCATCTATTTCACAAAGAAGAAAACATATAAGTCATTGAAATTAACGTGAGACACCGAATTGTGACGATGGTGGTAATTTTCCTTGTGCGTCATAGACCAAGGGTCCTAAAGGTTTTTGACCGACTGTTTTAAACTTAACTACTGCTCGACTCATTATTAAGCATACGGCTATGCCATTTGTCACCTTTACTTTTGAGAACAAATTTTACCATTTTAATCCAAAAACTTGAATGACCTAAAGAAAATGATGCTCTTGGACAATTTAAATTTGGATGCGGCATTATCAAAGACAATGTAGTAAAGAAGCCCTCCAATTGCCCATAACATACCTAATCAATCTTATTAAATAAGGATAGCAGGTGCCTTGGACAATTTCTAAAATGAGTTACCGTGACTTAGATGAATAACGATTAACCGTATTAAATACCTCGGGTTTCTTTAGTGTACTATCTATTGAGTGAGATTATCATATTGGTTCTCATACTACCACTCGTTCATGTGGCATTTGTTTTCTGATTACGATGCGTAATAAATCTTTATCTATCTGTAACATCCTGAGGAGTTCTTGATGCGGATTTAGTTCTTCTGCGACTACGGGACCCCAACGAGCAACACTAGTAACATGTGAGCGTTATCAATGGGGTCGTGCAATTGTTGGTAATTATACTAGGTTTATGGCCCATTATACTTGTAAGGTGCATGGACAATATATTCTTGTTGTCGAATCATTTGTCGATTGCGGGACACGTGAATGTTGTTCCTTGTCACTTGACAATAGAAGTAGAAACATTACTTTCGGCTACCCTCGTACATGAAGTGAGTGTGATATCGGTTGTGTTTTAAGTTGAGTATTTTAGAGGCTTTTAAAATGTTTTGACAAGTTTGGAGTTCCCGTGTTATTCACGTTCTTGGATTTGAACCTCACGCCTTCACATTTTAGAGATGAGAGAAAAAGCGGCGTAGTCGGTACACGGACTAATAATTTCATCATTAGAGAAAAAGAATGTTATCTTGATGTTGATGCTTTAACCATGATTAATTTTATTCGGGTAACTAAACAAATCATGGATGAAAAGCTTGGAAGGACGATAACTCGTGTGGTTCTTCCACGCATTGTCATGCATTCATGTCACCACGGGGCACATCGACCTTCACTTTCTTTTACAAAATTTTCTAAATACAGTACCGAAAATATAACATTTATAAAATGCTTTTTGTTAGGCATTTTGGGATAATCTTTCTAGGCCCTGCTGGACAATATCGACAAAGACTTGTTTCATGCTCATATGAAAAAGTGTCGGTATTTCTTTCGTCTTATCTCTCATGGCTTCTAATCTTAAAGATGGCAAGGTGGGCAGTGTTTAAAGGGTGAAAAAGGTAGTGGTAACTTTTATACGGGTTAAAATGGGTCGAGTTGGGAGTCGGGTTCGACCTAAAACTCTTTGTTCAGAAATCACAAGTTATTATGAATAGGTAATGTGATAATATATAAAAAAAAAGTAACGCCCAATGCCATCTTCCACGGGTTATGGGTACCCAATACCGTTTCCGGTGTATGGGGAGGTTAAGATGTAGATGACCTTACCCCCACCTAAGGTAGAGAGGCGCTTCAGTTCTACTAAAGGTAGAAAGGACCTCCGACCTTTTGTAGGGAGTGAGGATCGAACCCACGACCTCTCGGTTGAGAGGCAAGGGGTTTACCAACTGATCCAACCCTACTTGTTTTAGGTAATGTGATAATATGATTTTTAAAATTATATTCTTCAAGTAAGTTTTGGATAATTTGATTTAGGAGGTTCTATCTACTAACAATACGCCATGAGCGACTTTCAATCCATTTTCTGTTGTCCTATTTCTCATTTGATCCATTATAGATATTATAACCCACATTGGATAATTTGATTTATCATTTGACCCATTTTGTGTTGTCCTATTTCTCATTGGATAATTTGATTTAGGAGGTTCTATCTACTAACAATACGCCGTGATTTGCGGGTCTTATTCACTCCTCTAGGATTGATTAAATCTTCAACTTGGGTGCTTTTATAAGTCTCAATAAGCATATTATTTAGTGAATCTGAGACAATGAATGAAAACAAAATAACATTAACAATGATATTAGTAGTACCGCCTACATAAACATCATGTTTTATAAAATTAAATGGCTAGATATCTATCGTTGATCCAAACTAGTCATCTTAACCATGAAAGTCGAGCAAAGACCTTTGTTAATTTCTAACAAAATAAATGTTTTTTGGTGCTATTTGACCTCTAGTTCTCTTTGAATGGTAATTTGACCATCTTCGTTTCTGGTTCATTTCTGGGAAGGCGAGGAACTTTATTTTGATGATGTTAAGGCGATTATAGGAATGCTTGAAGTGTCGGTGAGTTTGCACAAAACATCGCTATTAATCTGGACGGGATCTGAAGACTTTATCGGTGGTCATCTTGATGCCATTACGCTTGCATTATCTTGTTCACAAGGCAAGTCGAATTATTTCCTTAAGCAATACGCCCTTTTGTGCAAAATATGAATATTAAAATTTTCTATGTCATCCTAAGTTACTCTTAATTAATCTTGGCAAAATGGGTGGGTTCTCGGTATGGGTCACTCAGTTGGGTATTTTTGGTATGATGCATCCGGATGGGTTGGTTGTGTCAACATACACCCCATTTTATTTTTATTTTTTATGAGGCTACTTATTTGATGGGGCATAAGATAAACCTTGTTAGATTTGATGCGTCTACACTTGTCATAGTCTCATTGTCCCCTACTTATCACAATAAACCGATAAACCGGATTTTACCGATTTGAGACTATGAGATGAGGGGCATAAGATAAACCTTCATTCTTATGAACAAAGGGTCTCTTGTAAGACATGAATCGAACTTTCTCGACTTCATCTGAATAATTAGTACATATATTTTTTCTTTAGGGGTCGGTAATTGTATTTTGGAACTTTCCACTCTGCCGTTGTCTTCTTTGGGGCGGTGAATTAGAGTGTCGTCTGACCTCATGTTGTTGTTGAGAGAACACTGTTTTACCTTGAAAGGGCTTTGGGACACTTCCATATGCTATTGCTCGAGTGTGAGCATAACCGAATTAGGTGGGTGCGAGAATCGGGTATCTAATGGATTCGGATAATAAGCGACTACTTCATCGACACAAGTCCAAGCAGGTCGGTTGGGTTGGTGACCGGTCATCACTTTTGTCTAATTTCAATTTTACAAATAATTGATGGTTTAAGTACAATTAAGAGTTGATAAATCATCTTATACAATGAGATACATAGGTCTTCCTTTGGCACATAGTGGTGAATCCAAGAACTATATGGTTCTCAAAGGCACAAAATGATAGTGGACTAGTGTGATGGCTCACAAATTATCCGAGTCGATCCGGACAAGACACTCGGGGCATGACATGTAGAGACTAGAAAGCAGTTAAGAAGATGGTAGAACACTGCGTCTTTTGTCAACTCGTCTTGCCCTTATTGAAGGGCCCCACCTCTAGTTGTCGCAGATCCGATCATACTACTAAGCTACGTAGTGCGTCAAAGGGTGTTATCCGGACAACGATGGTGAAATTGACAATGTTGTCAAGGTGTGGGATCTTAGGAGAATTGAGGTCACCATAACACTTGAAGGTCATCAAAATATGATAACGGGTGTGCAACTAAGCCACGATTGCTCTTACCTTCTTACCAATAGGATGGATTGTACCCTTCAGTATATGGGATTTGTTTTGTATGTATCACAAAATCGTTGCATCAAGATGATGGAGGACACCGACAACGCGGAACAAAATCGCTCAAGTGTAGGCGGTCTCGATGGGAACAAGGTTACCGCTAGTAGTTACGAGCGGATGGTTTATATTTAGGATATCATTAATAGAAACATACACTATAAGCTTCACGGTCACCTTGGTTGGTCAATGAGTTCGCCTTTCACCCTAGTGAATCTATCATAGGATCTTGTAGCGGCGATAAAAGATATATCTTAGGGAGATTTGAGGAAGCGAATAAAGGGCGATGAAAGGTTTAGTTTTGTTAGTCACTTTTGTGTTGGTTATTACCTCAAATCTGCAACATTGAGGAGAATGATACCATATGAACCGCGTTTGTGAATGCTTTCATTGTAGTTGCCATTTATGTTATCCTTTTTTAAAGAGAAAACATCTGTTGAACCATTGTAGTTGAAATTTTGTAAGATCATTGTTGGAACATTATTGTGTGTGTTATCATAATGAGCGCATTAATAATTTTAAAAAATGGACAATAAAGTGTCTTGTGGGGTAACTTGTACTAAAAGTTACTGTTTAATCCCAATAATTTCTTGGCACGCCATCAAGTTACTGTTGGCCATCCTAGAACATTAGTATATATGGATTATTACTTTTTTCATTTAATGTTGAGATTATTTGTGCGAGAGAAGCAAGAGGCGCCTAGAGCTAAGAAAATTGTTATGACTATTGAATACTTTCATGGGTGACTCAAAGCTCTTGTGATGCATCTTAGACGACATGGGAAAAGCTGTTGACGAGAAGGTAAGCACTGATGACAGCGTTTACACTACATATGAATACATTTTGAAGGCTACAATCTCTTTATCGAGATGATGGCACACTTGCAAGCACTTAAATTTGTTCAGCAAGCTATAGGTTTACGTGGATATGCACAACGAGATCCCCTTAGCGAGTACAAGCTTGAAGGCTACAATCTCTTTATCGAGATGATGGCACAAATAAGAAGGAATGTTATTTATGCTATATACCAGGTTGGTTGCTACCAAACATAACTTATAGGGTTATATATTGTGTTGGTTTGGTATAAACATGATAATTGTTCTGTAACTTCTATTGTTCAGTTTAAACCCGTGATGGTGAAGGATCCTCCAAAACCCAGCAAGGGCGGTACAAATGGGTCTCTTCCGCCACCATCGTCGTTAGTTACGAGGCCGGTATGACATGGAGATATGCATATATCAAGGGCGGTGCAAATGGGACACTTCCCAACCACCATCCGTTAGCTCGAGGCGCGTATGACATGGCGTTATGCATATATCTCATAGAGCTCAAGCGACATCCGATAGTTAATGGGGCCCTTTTGTTGTGTATAGAATGTCATGTAGAGAGGGTATAAAGGCAATGTAAACTAGCTCTCTGTTGCATTTCCTATTCTCATACGCAAATTCATTGTTGTCTTTTAACAAATTCATTGTTTTGTCTATTATCAAATTCTCATAGCGTATTATAATTTTTGAAAGTATCGATTACATTATTGTTATATTATTGATTTAACGCCTTTTACGATGCATATGTTTATCCGAATTATATTACGGTGCAAGTGCAATAATCTAAACATTGTTACATGCAAGTGCGAGAACCAAAAGGACTAGAAATTTCAAAGAATTGATTTGCATTTGGTGAACTTGTAATAATATTAATACAATGTTTATATGTGTAATCGAATCGAGACACATAACAAGTACCCATAAATACAACCTTCTCAAAGGCGAGAAGGCGAGACTATCTTGGCGGCGGGGATGACTCATTATCGCCCTTCTTAATAATGAACACAACACTTGTCTCGAGATATAGGTGTCAAGCTCTCCGAAACCTCGTTAACTTAAGATCAAAGTTACTCTTATGCTTACCTTACGTAATGGTGAAACGAAACCGTCTTCTTGGACTTGAGACCATCCCTTTTACCACAAGAGGCGCCACACCAATGTTGGAGGGACCACTTTTGTCTCCAATGGTAGTGGCTTGATTGAATCACCGTCTTAGTGTTTCATGAACCTTTCCATGGCTTTTTGACTAGTTGAGCTTTTCACGGCTCATTTTAATAAGCTTCCATGGACTTATACCAAAGACAAAACCACCTTGTTTCTTGCTTGACTAGGGTGCTTTATCAATCTTCTGAAAGTATTTGCTCCGAGTCTCAAATGAAGCAAAAACTAGCATAAGTAGAGGATTATCATTGAAAACAAACTACATACTTTTTAAAAGTGTTAAGAGTTACCGTTTGAGTCACTAATTGCATTATTCAAATTTGGAAAACCGATATAACCGTGTTCAAGAGCAAAAGCGCTTTTTGGTGATAAAATACATTGGGTTTTATTACGATAACCCATAAGTAAAATCGATTAGCAAATAGCGCAGACACATCCCTCGTGGGAGTTTGAACAAGACACAAGAAACAAATATTATACAATATATACCTGGTATTCTTTCTCTACAAATGGCGAATCTTGTTTTCGAGGGAATCCAAATCTAAGCTTTCATCGAAGACAAGTGCGAATCATCTTCCGACATATCTTCTTCCATTAACGATTTTCTTCTTTCATTGCCATTATATAATCATATGTTCTCATTCCTACAAGTTTATAAAAAATTAACTATATGTCGTGATATGCGGAAGTGAACAAAATTAATCTTGTAGTAGATTTGAACAAAAGTACCTTGCGGATGAGAACAACGTGAAAGAAGAATAGTTGTCATAAAGTCTGAACCGTAAGTCATTAATAGAACCAAAGAAAACTCATTTAAGACCGAGACACAATCTATCGAGAATGAACATGTATTTTTTTAGTTGTCTTTTGCCCTTGAAACTACGAAAGGACTTACACGGATGGTCGCAAGAACTCCTCTCGGAAAATGAAAATGGAGGTATTTTACAAGCTCCTGTCTATACCTCGTGCATCCGTAAAGCACCTAACAAATATGGCAACTGCAGTCCCTCCTTCGATCATAAAATGTGAATTTTGTTTACAAGTTTGTGGTCAACACATGTTTCGGACGACCAAAAATAAAATAAGCGAAATTGGACAAGTATGTTGAATTATGTGTACTAATTAGTGTTACTAACTATTAACAAGACAAAGGCGAGGAGAAGTATAAACGTCATGTAGTTTTTTTCCCGACACAATTGTTTAACCACCGAAACCAGATATCATTGTAATTGTTAGTGGACGTGAAATTTTATGATAAAGGGTCACGGATATTCAAATTTTATAATGAATAGTTTGAGTACCTGCGGTGGTGATCAAACCCTTCAACACACCGATTGCGAGGTCTGCGAAGACTTGCTATGCTTTTTAACTGTGGAGATAAAAGCTTATGTAATTATAAGTGTTTACGTAATAAAAAAAAAAAGCCAACTTTTAGAAGCATCTATAATTACAGATATTCTATATCTAAAAAGTTATGTTTGACAATTGACAAATCTAATCACATTTAAAACAAAGTCTATGTTGGGTATAGATTCGATTAGCAAATTGTTTAACCCTTAAAAATAATTTTTTTTATGTTAGACATTTGATGAATCCATATCAAATTTTGAAAAAATGAAAGGACTTGGTTTGACCCTTTAAGTCAAACTATGACATAAATCATACCTAAATGGGTCTTCATTTTGAGCTCCAAAATTGATTCTAGCTGAGACGCTTAGAAAGAAGTGTTCCTCATATGGTGTAAGGTACATTGAACCGTTGAACTGTCGAAGCTCGAGTTTTGAAATGAATGGGAGCCCGGTTGTTGAATTTGATAAACACACACTTACCGTAGTATTAGATGCCAAAAAGGAGTTCTTGAGACTCTATAATATTAGCATCCGATATGACAAGATGTTGCCAAAAGAGTGGGTTCCATTGAGATATCAAACTTAGGGTATAAGTTGTTGTTATCAAGGTTGCCATATAAGATATCTAGTCCTAGTATGCGTTGTTAGTGAGTTACAATACTTGCGACCGATCTGTGGGAAATATCGTGTGTTTGATCTTGTCATCTAGTCTCATTTTTGTGGATATTTTACTAGTATTTCTCGATCTAATCATCGAGTCCATTCCAACCCGAGCATGTCGTGTGATCCTTTTCGCCACCACAATCTATACTTACAAAACTATAAAACATTGATAATAACACGTGAGTAATAATCTCATTTTCATTATTTTTAAGCGAGTCGCACATTCATATCAATGTTAGATGGCCAAAACAAGTTGTTGAAGAGAAAATATGGAGGTGATATGCACACCACAATAAGTGATGTGCACACCACAAACATGTATATGTGGTGTTGTACCATGTGCATTACAAATGTAATTTTGTGGTGTGCACATCACTTGTTGTGGTGTGCATAATACCTCCGAAAAATATTTATTTAGTACTATAGTTACACATACAAGTTTGACACCCATGGAGACCTACTATTACCAATATTTCATCATTCTTCATCTCAATACATTTCTACATCGGTTAGGGCTAGATTGTTACTTACTTTGCATGATTTTATGGCTAGCTAATGAAACATGGATAAAAATGAGTTGACCGAGATAATACCGTGCCGCAACTTCCCATCTAAAAGGGTTTGTTGAACTAAAGGTAGCACTATCAAGGAATAGAAATTGATATCTAAAAGTTCTGACGATAGTTGATTCTCAAAAATATGAGAGATACTACATTATGGACATTTAAATTTCTAAGCAATCGATTCAAACGTATGAATGAACTAAGGTTTGTGACTTCTTTGCTTATCATGTAACTAAAGTTCATACGTGACACATACCACGCATAGGGTCTAGAAATAACTTATAGATGGTCATGAATTTGGCGACATGGCGAGCATCCCATATAAGAACACGGTTGAAAGCAATACAATCAAAGAAAAAAAAGTATGATTGATATAATCATATATCATAATTAATAAGATATTTAGAAAAGAAATAAAGCATGTAAATGAAATCGAATACATACATCGGAATTTGTCGATTGTGTGTGGCTACTATGTTCTTTGATCGAGGAAGCTCCACGATCCGATTTACCTAAATAAATACAAGTGAGCGTCAAATAAAATTTCTTCGCATATGCAAATAGAAATAGGATGCATATTTGTCTTTACCTCTCCGGGGTGGATAATGGTTTTAAGCGTTTTTACGAAGGGAGACCGTGCTTCTTCATTGAACTACGTAAGCCGAGACTCGGTTAGTTTATCTGAGAAAAATAGTAAATAGAAGTTGCTACTAGTGAGAGAATTAAGCGAGCCATAAAACTAAACTTTTGAAACACATTATCATCGATTGCTATGTGTTCGATGGCGCAACCCATGGTTTATAAACTTTACAATTTGCAATCACGAGTGTTTGGAACACTACCATCGATCTGGAAGAGGTAACGTAGGTGAAATTCAGTACACAAAAGCATATATCATTTATGTTTGGTAGAAACAAAGGAGCTTCATTCAATTGCTCGAAAGGTAGAGTCGTTGACCATTCTTGTAGCGACTTGCTCTAGTAGCGGCCCCATCTATTAACAAACAAGAATACCCAATGTGAGCAATATGCCTTATAACCCAAAACACACTTGTGGTAAAATAACTTTTCAACAACTATTATCTCAACATTCTTGTAAACACCAACATTAGAATAGGTTACATGAATATAATGGTTCTAATAGACGACTGATCTTTAAATAAGAAATTTGCCTTAAACTTAAATTGCATTTATACCAGTTAAAGCCTCTCAAATCTCAATATTTTATTTCAAGCCATCGACACGAATCGAGTTATAAGAAAATTTCTTCACATATGAAGGTATTCGATACCTTATTTATTCACATGTGAGGATATTTGATACCTTATTTAAAGCCTCTCAAATCTCAGTACCTTATTTCAAGCCATCAACACGAATCGAGTTATAAGCAAATTTCTTCACATGTGAAGGTATTCGATACCTTATTTCTTCACATGTGAAGGTATCGATACCAAATTTCTTCACATGTGAGGGTATTCAATACCTTATTTCTTCACATGTGACAAATATGTTCACGTGTCTTAAAAATCCGCAAGACATATATTTTCACATGTGACCAATTGGTTCACACATCTTAAAATGGTACGAGATATATATTTTCACACACGTCCAAGTTATTCACGCATCTCAAACACTATGAGAAATATAGTTTCATATGTTACCAAGTTCTGAGACATATATGAGATAATGAGACATATCGATACATAGCCGTAAGTACTATCAAGAGTACTAAAATAACGATGAGTGAATCAATGAGAAAAAGTTCACAACTTGCGCAACATTGGTTCGAGCATTTCATCAAACAGTTGGTATGCATTATAAGCTAAATGAACAAATATTACAAGAAATCTTCGAATTGAACACCGATTAAAAACATGTGAATAATGAAAGTGTAAGAATTTAACCTTTTGAAGTGCCAATTTTAACCTAATAACCTCCGATATACAGAAGCAGACAACTATAATCTCAAGGAGATGATCGAGATCAGTGACAGAAAGGTGCTGCTATGGCGGCGATTGGTCCTGTAACGATGGTTTGTGTTGTGGCAGTGGTGATTGGAGGCGATGGTGGTTGACTGGTTGTGGTGTGTATGTTTGTGTGTGTTTTGTTTATTGAGAGAGAGAAAGAGAGAAAAATCGAGATATTTTTGGCGGAAAGTAAATGAGGTTAATTCGGTTGGACCCTCTAATTTTGGGGCAAAATTTTTATTCATAAAATTGATCTTAAGATGAGATTGATTTAATCTAACGGTCCAATTCTCTTACCGCGTTTTACAAAAATGTCCTTCTCATTTGAGCGCTTGTATATATATATATATATATATATATATATATATATATATATATATATATATATATATATAGGGTGAAGTTAAAATAAAAGACAAATATCAGTAAAAAGAATAAAAGATTTTTTTCAAAAAGTTCACGAAAAATTAAAAAATCCTACAAGATCGGGTATGTTGGTCATAAAACTTTTGTGAAAACATTTTTATAATTTTGAGTTTGATACGTTTTTTAATGCACAAAAAGCAATTTTGATCTTGAAAAAATTTTGATGCACAAAATTTTTAACTTGTTTTAGTTTGATCGTGATGTTATTTTGATGAAAAAGTCGAAAGAAGTTGGGTCTGTAAAACCGATTTTGACGCACAAAAAAGATTTAATCTTAAACGTATATTTTCATAATTTTTTCGGAAAAATATCCACTTTTAGAAAAAGTTTTTACAACTTTTTTCATTAATCATCATACCCGATCTTGTGGGATTTTTGGGAATTTTTCGTGAACTTTTTTAAAAAAAATCTTTTATCTTTTACGGATATTTGTCTTTTATTTGATCTTTATCCTATATATATATATATATATATATATATATATATATATATATATATATATATATATATATATATATATATATATTATATATATATATATATTGTAATATATGTCTACAACTTTTTATTTAGTTATTATTGATAAATTAAGGTTTCACTCCATAAAAGCCCACCTTTTTATTTCAATATCAAACTCAGCTCACATAAACAAAAGAATATCCGGCCTATACATAATCCCTTCATCATACTACTTTAACCCTAAACCTAAAAAAATATATGCAGTCACTCATATCTTCACTTTCCTAGCCACACACTTCTCTTATAATTTTCTCTCAACATTATCCACCAAGTCTCGAACCACAAATCAAATAATTAAAATCATTTCTTGTTAAACTAAGAGGGTGTTTGTTTTATTAGATATTTTGGGTCTAAATATGACTACTACATCTTACTGGTAAGACGTGGCTATAACGTCTGAATTTAAATGAAATAATGTTGTTTGTTTTTTGTATAATTGTCTGAATGATTTTAATTGTCAGTTTTTTTAGTATATATTAATACTATAGCAATATGATGACTAAGTAATTTTTGTAAATATAAAACAAAATATTTTTATCATAAATTTGACATAAAATTAAATAAATTATTTTAATGTTATCTATAACAAGGATTGCCCCGAAACCGCCGCGTTGCGGCGGGGCATTTGATATTTATCGGTATACCTGTTTCGCGTTAAACTATCAAGAAACTTGTTGATATATTGACCTCAATAAAAGCAGACATGTGTTCCATCTAGTTCAGCCTTCACACAGTTTCCCATACATGCTGCTAACTCAATTACACATCTCTTTTTCAAGGCATTGGTATCATCTTCAGGACATTCGATGGCAAATTTTGCTACATTAGGAGAGTAATTGAATACATGGTACCACATGACATTTGCATCTTACCCCACGATAGTAATTGAATACTTTAATCATTTCCAAAGGATAGTAACTGAATACATTGTTGTAGCAGTGTGTCAAATACGGCCTCCCCGTTAGGTCTGCAAGAAAAATACACTTTCAAGGAACTATATTTAGCACTGGCCATAACATGTATATACCACTAATTACGGCTAGCCTCATGTTCATGTAATACAATACAGTGTAAAAGGGATATAAAAAATATGAATTTAGATGCTCGTTAAGCTCCGTTACAATTAAAGAAAAAGCTACCTCAACGCCCTCCCCAAAGGGTTCACAAAGTTCGCTGTAATCCTACTCAGCCACTTATCTAGCTCACAGGTCACCAACATGACCTTCCTCGAGATGCATACCATCAGGTAGTTGTGGAAGTATTTGTCGGATTTCACGTACATCTTTGCAAGCTGTTCATATTTGGTTACAGGTTGGCAGTTTCTCCAAAGTAGCCCATCTGAAGGCGTCTTCATTTTCTACAAAGTTTTTACTTTCCACTAACCAAGACATCGAATTAAATGATAAAATAGAAAGCACATCGACCAAGCACTTCCGTCTTATATTCATGTTTCATATGAACCATCCGACAAATCTATGATTCGAGATTAAAAATACAAAACGACTCCGCTGGGGATCGAACCCAGAATCTCTGGTTTCGTAGACTAGTGCCTTATCCATTGGCCCACGGAGTCTTTGTCGTATCCTTTTTCATTTCCAACATACTTATAAGAATAAATATATGACTACACTGCAAAAAAAATGATTAATGTGAACAGACAAACTTCCATTTCATATCAATGGCAAGTGTAATTATTTCTTGACCTGTAGTTCCTCAAATAATTAGTGGTTGATGTGTGCCGCAAAGGTTACCAAATATGTGTCATCAAATAAAAATTAAGCAGACCAACCAAACACCCTCTGAGAGCAAAAACAGCCAACCAAAAACTCTTTAAACAGCAAAATCAACAACCAAACACCCCTTCTGACAGTAAGAACAACAACCAAACATCCATAGAACAAAAAAGTTATAATTAAATGTCTCCAAATTAACATTGCTTACCTGCTTGTCGAGCATCGTTGACAAATACCTGAGAATGTATCCTCCTTGGCCTACAGTCGATTGGTGACTGCAATTCTTCGTCAGCGTTGGTCGCAAACAAACGAAGGAAATGTAGTGTTTCCTACATTACCTGATACGTGCGTATAATTTTTTATATAAAAATGGCCAAGTAAAAGGGCTAACGTAAGGCTAGTGATGACATAGAATATTAAAATTTAAATTACGCTACAATTAGGAAAGCAAATACTATAGTTGATAACATACCCCAATTTATATTTGTAATTTTCGGGTACCTCTCAAGTCTTATGTGTACTTCCATTGCCGCTGCAAAACTGAAAAGAAAACAAAAAAACATGTCATTTGTGGTTATCCCACTGTTTGTTAACACAGAAAATGAATAACCATTGTAGTCTTGTGGAATAAAAAGCGCTGATCCATAGGTATGATTACTGATCCATAGGTAATTATCCCACTATTTGTTAACTACTTGCACGTGAATTCTGCTACGGACATGTCACTCGGCAATAAGAATCAGAAACACCCAAGACGGCTGCAAAAACAGCACACATTTTCTATCAGCGTAAGTGTTCTGAAACAGATAAGTGAACATTCAAAAGACACATGTAAGAGATAATGGAAACAAAAAGTATGACCAAGTCACTGATAAACGTATAAGAACATACCCTTGGGAAAAGGGACAGCCAAAGGACTGCTCCTTGGAACATCAACTTCAGCTGCAACAATAAGAGGAAAACACAAATAAAAATGTTGAACGATAGCCAAGGTTTGCTTACACGTATTAATATGCAGAAACTATCATGCTTACTTGGGCTGATAGAAAACGAATCATTAGTATCGAAGTATGTGCCGCGTAACCATTCGCATGTTTTTATATTAGAAGCTGTAACAGCAAGGTAAGACATAAAAGTTAATATAGTTCTATATTCTGTTTTTAAATATCAGCGACTTAGCAGTAAACCATGTACTTACACTGGACATTTACATCCACTATATACACAGACCAAGCTTTAATGGCAAATACCTTCACAAAAATGAATGACATTCAGACATAATAATAAACATACTGATGACATTTTGGAAAAAAGAGATTTGAGATTAACATTGTTTTAAACAACCTTTTTACATCATATCTTTCGACCTTCTTATCCTGTCTACTAAAAGGTCAAAAGACGAACCTACATAACTGACAAAGAACCAAAGGCGGACACAAATATATTTCTGAAAACATCAAAATATGCAATAGCCATATGTGATATATCTTTTCGATATATTTCGCGAAATAATACAACATGTAAAAAGAATACGGCACAATCAGATAACTCACCACAGCGCGCACTCCTTGTTGGGTCGTGCTGCGCAGCTGTTTTTTTGGAAACCCCCTGCAGCGGTAGAGGAACAACTGTAAAAACGATGTTCAAAAGCTAATTTTATTCTCCTAAATTAGACTCATTACCCAAATCAACATAAGTTCAATTTCCAAAATACCAAAGTGATAAAAACACAAAGACAATGAAAACCATAATATTAACAACAACAAAAAAATTAACTAAATTAGAAAACCATACCGACATCCCCAACTTACTTGCATATTCGCATCCGAAGTTCAAAAAGTGAGATATCTCGGTTGTAATTCAGAATACATTGAATCTCGTAGGCAAAAAAAAAAAAAAAAAAACAAATGTTAACACTTACTTTTCATGGATTTGAGTGCGGGTATATATCTCTCAACTTTTCTATAAAGAATACCAAATCAAAGTTGTCTACAAACTTTACTAATTGAAACCCTCAATCACCGCAAGTTGTAGATTTGCATATTGGTTTTAGATCGTAAATTTACATGAAGTAAAGTGGGAAACTTCTTTACTCACCTACTTTCCTATTAATCGGCTGCAAACAAACCCAAAAGATTCCACCATTACAAAGAAATAATTAATAACAAAAATACTAATAGTAAAAATCTTCTAAACAAAAAGCAAGTAAATTAACTTACTTTCCCTCGTAGAAACGCAATCCGTTTGATTTTTAACGGAATCTGTTTCATTTACCGGCATGCTTTTGAGTTACCGGTTTAATTTGTTGAAGGCGGTGGATAGTTCCAGAGGCACAAATACGCAACAGCAAACATCGAAGATGAAGAAAGTGATTAAAAAGCGATATCCACCCGGAAACAGCTGTCGTCAATTATTGAAGAAGACAAAAGAAAAATGAATGATAAGAATGATAAAGAAAAAGAAGAGACAGTGGGGAAAAAGACATGTATGTCGATAACAGGCCAGTAGAAGGAGAAGATGATGTCGATAGCAGGCCAAGAATTCAGACGTGGGCAGAGCAATTGGGCTGAGGTGAAATGGAGTGGCCCAAATTGGCAGGCAGCCAATAAGATTGCACCGATTTATGCTGATATTAATATATATATAACGAGTTGGGCGTCAGTCCGTCGCGTTGCGACGGGACATTGTATTCATATCTTTCGGGATTGTTATGACTTTAACAGTGTTATGATGTTTAACTACGCAATAATATTTTAATACTACAAAACTTGTTAGCTACTACGGAGTATACTTAAAAACAATACACCATAGAATCTCCAAAGACAAAAATATCACCAACGTTTACTGGGCCTAATACCAACACATGTGAAGGTGATGGGCTGTTTGGTGGACCAAAGTCAGCCTATTAACATGCAAAGTCCAAAATGACACAAAAAACTGGGCCAACGTTTTGTACTATTTACGGAACGGCATGCAAAGTCCAAAATGACACAAAAAACTGGGCCAACGTTTTGTACTATTTACGGAACGACGCCGTTTTAAACGGTTTTTAATATATATAGTAATAATCAAACGGCCCATTCTTTTCCTTTCATATAAAATTTGGCCCATGTCCAAAATTTGACATAACTCATGACCTAAACCTAGATATAAAAGTCTCACTACCCTAGAGTTAAACTACGGAGTATTTCATAAGCCTCTTTTTTTCACCAACTTAAACTAAATGCAGCCACTATCTTAAAGATCCTGACGTTACAACCAAAATCACAAAAATAAAACATCCCTTTATGTATCTTTCTTTTTAACACAAATATGCAATCTCAACCCCTTTCTTTGAAACCAACGATTTATTATAATCCAAACAAAAAATCGACATTTGAAAACAGGTTCTTGTAATAGTTTTGTTATTATGCTTTAGGCATATTTTTATTTATTTTGAAGCAAAGATCGATGATGGGTTCACTCAAATCTTTGAAGATTTTGTGAACAAAACTTTGAAAAAGAGCCCGATATTTTTGTTTATATTTTTTCTTTGTTCTATCTTCTTACGAAACATAAACAAGACTTAGTCTCAAACTTGGGAGGTGGCTGGGTAGAACTGTTTTTTACAAAACCACATTAACAAATAATAAACAAAACCACATATAACTGTTTTTTACATGGTTTATTATTTGTTTCTTGTCGTCAATGCTCTATGTGGTTTGACAATATTGTTAATTTGTGTGATGTTGACTTTTTCAAAAAAAATTTATTGATGAATCGGAAAGTGGATGGTTTGTACAATAGGTTTAGCAATTTGTATTTTTCACTTAAAGGGTATTTTAAGAACTACATTAATGATATTTGTTGACTAACCAATTTATATATTTAACTAGCTCATAGACCCGTGAAATTCATGGGTTTTTAAAGAAATGATCCATTAAAAAGTTGAGTTTGTGAATAAAGTAATAAATAACAAAAGTAAGCAGGTTCCATTATTTTTAAAAGGAATAATAAGTAATAAGTTAATGATCTGAACCAATGAGCTTTCGGTTTGGCCACCAAACTCATACGGAGCTTGGGGAGGTTTTACCAGGGTTTGAGTCTCAAGAGACAAAAAAATCTAGGTTTTAAATCAAGTGCGGGCCGTGAGTTATAGGGTTTCACTTTGATGAGTGTCTAAATCTCATCGTTTTGTCTGATATAAGCTGCAAAATCATCCGAAAACACCGAAACACATCAAAATGATCAAAATATCACAAATCGGTGTTTTATGTGTTTTAAATGCAAAATATCAAAATCGGATGAAAAACATATCAAATTTGCAAAAATTGCGTTTAGGTCCCCAGTTTCTAAAATTGTCAAAAGCAGGTCCACGAGCACGAATTTCAAAAGTAAAGTCACCAAAGGTCCTTTTAAAATCAAAACTTGTCAAATTTAGTCCTTTGGTGAAAAATATAAAAGTTTGAGAAAATTACAAAATGGTCCTTGAGTTTTAAAATTGGCGAAATGGTCCACGGAAAATGTGAAAATGGCAACATTGGTCCTTATACTTTTGAAGATTGTCACTTGTGGTCCCTTGAGATAACTTTTGAATTGGCGACTTAGGCCCTCAAGTTTCAGAAAATTACACAAAGGCCCTTGGAGTTTTAAACCTTTTTACTCATTTTGGACCCCTTACCTATCATTGGCCCCCTGTCAAAATGGATTGTGACCCCCCTTGATATTAGCCTGCCAGTCAACAAAGTCAAACAAATACCCTCTTTGGCGCCAACCTTCATCACCTCCACTTGACCTCTGCTAAAACTCTGCACACTCAACCAACCCATCCCTTATCTCTTCCCTGTCTCCCCCCTCCTCCACTACATCCAAGAGATCATTTATTGCCCCCCCTACCCTCAATCAACCCCAGTTGTCAAAAGAGAAAAATGGCGCCAAAACTGATTTAAATGGCCAGGATGATTTTTCAAGCCATCCAATGGCTGGATTTGATGGGAAAGATTCAGATGAGAGAGACAAAGGGATTGGGTTATAAAGAGAGAAGGAAAGAGAAGAAGCAAGCAGTAGATTAATTAGCTTAAAATACTCTTATGTCGTTTTTAGAATAATGTCTTAGTTTATTTGAAGTTGTAATCTTTTGTTCTTAAATATCAAACTCAAGCTACATTTTCATTTTATTCAAGTTTTAGTCATTAATTGCAAGTTTAATTGGTCTCATGTTTATGTGTCTCTTGTTGAAAATTTAAGGTTCCACTTCATAAAACCAAGCTTCACACGACTTGTTTATCGGTTTAGTAAGCCTATATAAGCTTTTTATAGCTTTTATAAACTTATAGTCAAGTTTCAAACCATTTTGGTTCTTGGTCAACTAAAGTCAAGCAGTGCAAAATTGGCAATGAAGTGGGAGCCGGGTTGATGCGATTGGAAATGGTTTGATTTGGATTCATTTGGGTGATATTGAAATAGGTTAGTGGTTCATAGTTCTTGGATTCAAGCCACGTGGCTATAGGACTTTTGTAAGTCATTTTCAAGTTTTTATGCATACTCGAATTGTAGTTTAAATCTGTTTAAACTGTTCTTATAGTAGTATTTAAGTGTTATTAATCGGTTTGATCATTAAATAAGTAAGTTCATTGTTAGAATCATTTTGCTCATATCGATTATACTATAGGGGTGTTTGGTTTCTTGATCAATCATTCTTAAGTTATAATCGATGGTTAACTTCTTTTGTTTCATATTTGTGTAGCCTAAGTATGGTCACTTGAGTCAATAACTTGGTGCAACACCTCAAAAGTCAAATCTCGACTTGAATCATCTTCTTACCTTGCTGTTGTGGATTTTAGGAATTGCAAATCATTATTTTGTGTTAAGATATCATCAATATTGTTTGCATTACACTTGTTACACCTTATAACATCCATCTCGATTACTTAAAATCGGTGGTAAAGTTCACCAAAGTCAACTTGCATATTTGTCCTAAAAAGTCAAAGTGTGAAAAACTGTTTTGGGCTCGGTTAAGTATTTTCATGAGCTCATTGTTTGGACTTATCAAGTGAAACTTGGCAATTTAAAACTTCATCCGGTCTTGCTACTTATTAGCATTTTGTAAAATTTTATAATTTTCTATAAGCTTCATCAAGCTTGTGAACTTGGACCATTCTCCCCGCTCTTTGTCTCGTGATCAACGAGATTTTCTCGGTTTTGTGCGACTTGCACAAGGCTCAAAGAGCTCCCCATGGTGCGGTTTTGGGTTATAAACACCTACCCAGTCTCCTTGAGGTTCTCATTTCGGTTTTCCTTTTTAGCTTATCTTGCAGCTTATGCTTGAGCTCAAACTTGGAACCCCAAATCTGTTTTTAGCCAAAAGCTCAAAACATCAATTCTGTTCTAAATTGCTAATCAGAGGTTCAAGCCTGTTGATTCTCATTGCATATTGGTCATTGTAGCATATTTAGGCTTGTGTACTAGTTTGGTAGCTTTTGGTGAGCTTTTGGCTTATTAAGTGCTTATTTCCATAAGCACTTCCAAAGCAGTTGCATATTTCTCCACACAAGCACCTGTTTTTCCATTTTTTATATCTTCCTAATATTATTTTAGACTTTCCCTGAAATTTTCAGATTTTTCTAAGCTTATTTACTATTTATCTTAATTTAAACTAGTTTTTAAGTACTTTTAAATAGCCTTTAATATAAAAAATTAGAAAAAGGTTCAAAAGAAAATAATTTTTCAATTTTCTTAAGTTTAGATAAATATAAAAAGCCAAAAAAGTATTTTTCCATATTTTTCTTAGTTAAATTTGTATTTTTAAATATTTTAATTAGTTTTTAATAGTTTAAAAATCATAAAAAAATAGAAAAATAATCATAAAAATACAAAATAGTTTTGAAAAGTCTAGTTTGATATTTTAGACTTTTCCATTTCATAATTTTATTTTTCTAGCTTTATTTCCTAATTTTTGTATTTTAGGTAATTATTTATTAGTTAAAAATAGTTGTTAATTAATAATAATTAATTAAATAGTTATAAAATCATTTTCTTTTTCTAAAAGTTTCTTTTATCATTAGGTTTGTAAAATGTATTTTCATATTTTTAGGACTTTTATTTCTTAGATTTCACTTTTTATTTTGTACGTTTACGTATTTTTATTTTAAACGTAAGTTTTAGGTTTTAAACGTTCATCACTTTAAATATAGTGATAGCGTTTATTTAATATTTTTAATCCTTTTAATTTTCTTTAATTTGCATTTAAGCCGTCTTTATTTGTTGGCTTTTTCTGTAGTTAATCTATTCACAAATCCCTTTATCGTTCAAATTCTCGATCACTAGCGTTTGATAATCCATTCTTGACAACTCATTTGGGACATAACGACCGGGAAACATTGTACTCCTCGGATCTTCATTGTATTGGTTTTGAGCGGTTTAAGTCCATTACATCATCATTCTGAGTGGCGGACTTGCGTGATCAGACTTGTTGTTTGGAACCAAATCAAATTTTTGGCGCCATTCGGGGGGGCGTGCTAATTATCCTACGTTTAGCAGTTAGTGATTTGAATAATCACTCCTTGTTCATATCATCTATCTATATCTGATTTCTCCCGAACTAGGTAACTTTATTTCCCACCACTGTGAATGGTCGATACTAAAAGCTAGACAGCCCGGGAGAAAAATGCAAGTTTACCAAGGATTAAAAATATCCTTGGATCGTTTATGTCTGGTGAGGCATGATGTTACGGTACAATGACTTGTGAATTATTGAATATAGTATAGAAAGATTAGGAATCGATTGACTAACACCGAATGTGAATAGTAATAGCTTTGTCACACTAGTTTAATTTAAAAGCGCATAATCGAAACCTAAAAACGTAAAAGATATACAAACATACGTTTAACTAAAATGTAAACGTATAAAAACAAACGATCTATAACTACAGTAGAAATTTGCATGTCTAGGCGACTTAAATGCAAATTAAAAAGATTAAAAAGTTAAAATCTATTAAATAAACGCTATCACTATTTTTACAGATCGATGAACGTTTATATGATTTTATAAAATAAAATTACTTAAATAAACTATATTAACTAAAACGTAAACTTAAATTACTTAAAAGCGTTGTTTAAAATGGAAGCAGCGTTATTTACGAAAATGGTATTTGGGCCTAAGCAAAAGCGTAAATTTTATGAAATAAAAGGCCTAAGAGTGTAAAACTAATTTTCTTACAAAATATATGATAAAAGAAAATTTTAGAAAAAGATTTATATTTTTTGACTTTTATATTTTTATTATGATTTAAATAAGTTTTTACACTAATTAAATGTTAAAAATACTAAAACTACTTAGAAAAATCGAAACTTTTGTAAAATACTTTATACTAATCTGATTTAAGAAAAATAGAAAATGTGGTGGTTACCTTGTAAAATAAGCTGAAATAAGCTCAAAAGAGCTTATAACCATAAGCGCAAACACCCTTTTGTATTTGATTTTGCATTTCATAACAAGAAAGACCCAAGGCGCTTATGGTTCTGGTACACTCACTATCATCCTCTAAGGGTGGAGGTCTCGGGTTCGAGCCTGCCTCCACCCTTTTTGCACTTTTATTTTTATTTTTGGATTTTCTTTTTGCAAAACTTTATAATAAGCTAAAATAACTAACTTTAATAAAACCAACTTTTTCAAAACTTGGAAATAAGCTCTGTTGGAGCTTATTTCCATGACAGTTGGCCAAATAAGCCATAAGCTCCCACATAGAAGCTAGCTCTAGTTGCTAAAGCTATTTTTGGGCTTTTCTGTTTAAGGACATAAATATATACAGATAATAAGTACATTTAATAAATTAAAAGCTTTACAAACAAAGAAATAAGCAATTCTTGGCTTATAAGCTTATGCAATGAGCTTTTAACTCCTTTGTTTGGCTTATAAGCTTTGAATAAACAACAAAGGAAACAAAAGGAAAAGGGTATGTATATACATGTAATATGAACAAGTTTAAGAAAAATGGAAAGCTACAAACATAGAAATAAGCAGATTATGAGCTTATTAGTCATTCAGTTGAGCTTATGGGCTCACAGTAAACTCATAGGCTCACAATAAGCTTGAAAAAGCTATAAAGTGTAAACCAAAGGTAAAATGATATGTATACAAATACTATAGACATGTATAAACAAGCTTGTGCACTGATAATAGCCTATAAGCTAGTCATAAGCTAATAAGCTCTAATGATAACACGTAACCAACATCTGCGACCTTTTAGTTGCACAGTTAAGCTCGATGAAGTGAGCTTAAAAGTCCAAATTGTGAATTGAGGTTACAAGTTGGGTTGGCAAGGATTCCAAAGCCCAAGCTCACCTAGTGAGGTCCACTAGTGAGCTTGTAGGAAGCTTATGAAAAGTCTCCTATTTCACAGTGTATTGGTATAAGCTAAGTGCACGGAAATGGGACAAACTAAAAAGTAAGTTGCACCTACTTAATGGGCTACAAACTAAAAATTAAGCTCGGATCTCATACTTGGGTTGCTAGGCTTCATGAAAACCAAACTTCACAAGCTTATGACCTAACAAGAGCTTACGAGAAGCTTGTGGAAATGGTGAAATACCCTTTGAATTGCTCGGGGTATGTTGAGAGTGGCAAACACAAGCTTCTAAATTACCTATCAAATAAGCTTCAACAAGCTCAACTCTTCCTGAGACCTTGAGTTGGACAGCTTAGCTTCTCACAAAGCCAAGAATCACAAGCTCAAGTTCTCTGAGGAGCTTGTTGGGAGCTTTGGAATATCAGCTCACTTCACTGTTTGCTTCAGTGAAGTGAGTTGATTTGTAACAAAAAGTGTGGGTGATTAAGCTACTTAAATAAGCTGCAAATGTAAAAACAAGAATACAAATAATAAAAAGGCCACAAAGGCAACACATAAAAGCCAAATACACTAGCTAGGATCAAATCCATGAGCTTATGCAAGCTCATGGTTTTGACAGCAAAACCATGGTGCAGGGCATACGGCTTATGAATTTTGACTTTTAAGTTTTATGATCAAAGTTGACTTTGATCAACTTTGATCTGAATTTAACAACTAAATAAGACATATTATGATACAAGAACATGAAATAAACAAGTATGAACAATGTTTAAACAGATATGTAGGTTTGTGGGTCAAGACAACCTCATAATACTCATGTGGAGAGGATCAAGTGTCAATTTGACTATCCACATGCTATACCACTTAGTTGAAACCATCACTGAGCTATATTGGACATGTAAGCACATAATCAAACAAGAAAAATACCATACATGGCCTATAACACGGATAAATCATCTAAACCAAACAACCCTTAAATGAGAAATAATTGAACTTTTGAGAGCTTAAAGCTGTATATCAATTTCATCCAATCCGGAGAATCCAAAATGTCAAAATGGATCTTATTCAAATACACAAGTGGTCACACAAGCTTATGCCTATGATTATCAAAATGACATATAGGCGGTCAATAAGCAAAATCAAACCACAAAGCAATCCAAAACATACCAACCTATTATTAAGCTATAATATCATTAACTAATAACATATAAACACGAAACATGATAATTAGAACGGATAGATAACTTAAGCATAAAATTGCAAAAATTGTAAAAGTGGACTTACATGTGAATCAAGCGAGACTTTGGAAACCAAGGACATAAACATAACCTATAGCCTCCATAGGACTCTAATACCATGGCAATCCATAATAGCCATGCTCCAAGCAGATTCACCCAAGGACACATGATTTTGATTTCTTTCTATTTTCTCTATTTTTAGTGATTTTGGTTTTATAAAGACTAAAAGTGAATTAAGGTTTCTAAAAGCTAATTAAGCTTTTAAGGAGCTTAAGTGACCTATATGAGTCCATCAAACAACAATAGTCCAATGTAAATGTAAATAACATGAGAATTAAAGATAACTTGAAAATTTGAAATATAAAAGATGACTTACATTAAAGCGTAAATGATATCTTATTACACTAATTTGAGTTCCATTACACTAATTAAAGCTGTAAATGACATTTAATTTAAATGAAAGCATTTAAAATTACACTAGTCTAAGGTGACATTGGCTTAAGGCCAAGGTAGGTGTTCTCTGCTTCCTTTCCTTCTTTTATAGTCTCGGTACTCTTTGGAGACCACTCATAAGTTCTGCTCAATCTTGATCCTTGAATTGTAGAATTTGATCTCACCGTTTAAAACACTTTTGGCGCCAAAAGTCTTGCAAGTAACTTGAGGCGGTTTTAATTCAATTAATGCATCTTGTTGGCTTGTATAGGTGGAGGAACAAGATATGAAGCTTTTGAGCAAGTTGAAAATGTATGGAAGAAAAGCAGAGGATGGGGTGAGGTTTGGAGTGAAAAGGATGTGGAGATGCATTAATTGGTGATGTGGGATAAGTTTGAGAGGTGTAAGGGAGTAGGTTGTGGTGTGGAGGGCGGTGGAGGGAAGTGGCACAAAACCACCACGGTTTTGGGATATCGAGGTTGTGTGGACGATGAGCAGTGTCTGGCGGTTTCTTGGTTTGTTTGACTTTCGTTGACCGATGGGTGATATCAAAGGGCGGGTCAAGGTTTTGGGCGGTGGTTTTGGGTTTGTTTGTTTTGGGTTTGATATTAAAGGATCCGTTTGGTTTAAATGGTATCTGTGAGGACTAGAAATGTAATTTCGATTTCTTGAGGGCTATGACCGCCATTTTTCCAAACTTTCTTTGAGGACCAATCACGCCATAAAATAATTACACAAGGACCAAAAGTATATAATTTACTATTTTAGAACTTTAAGGACCTAATATGTAATTTTGGATTTTGAGGACTAAAGGTGTAAATTCCCAAAAGTTATCAAAAGTGTTCCAATTTGTAAGTTCATGTATAGTACAAGGGTAATTTGTGAATTTTCCAAGTTTTGAATACCAGGGACTATTTTTGCCAATTTTGTAACTTGAGGGTAAAATTGCCATTTTGTATAAACTTTTATCCGTGGATGTTTTGTGAATATTTCGATTTCCCAAGGACTTAAGTTGATTTTCATTTATTTAAAACATTTAGGGACTAGTTTTGACAATTTGTGTAACCGTGGATGAAAATGACAATTGTTGTGAAATTGATCATTTTCACTTGTTTTCAATCTTTTGTACTCGAATCACATAAAACACATTTTATGAATTTATATCATTTTGAGAGTCATTTGTGTGTTTTGGTCGTTTTGTGGGTTTAAACGATTATAAAATATATGTGTATTTGACACATATCAAATCCCCACTAAACTATTGCTAGTCCCTAGCAATCTTTTATTTAAAACTTAATGGATTTGAAAACTCTTTACCAAAAGCCATTACTTCGAGTAGCCAATTGTTTCGATTCAAGTAAGAACTTTGGTACAATGATAACCAATTGATTTTAAGCAAATCATAAGTCGTCAGCGGTTTGATTTGTCTTTACTATAGCCGTTTGCTCGGACTAGCCAACTCTTCACTTTTAAGGATATGGTGAGTTGAACACCATACAATTTTAGGCAAATTGCAAGCCATAAGCGGATTTGAGATATCTTTACCAAGAGCCGTTTGCTCTGGATTAGCCAATCCTTATGTAGGTTAGACATGGTGGGTGATTACCATTTGTTGTGTTTAGTACATAGTACTTCCACTAGATAAAAATTTTAAAATTTGACCATTTTGGGGAAAAAGGGACTAAAGGGTACATTTATGATCAAATTCGCGAATTTCCCCACACTTAGAAATGAATATTGTCCTCAATATTCAAAGTCAATGTAATTCGAAACTTAGAACGTAAAAGATAACATTACTAGCTAAGTGTAGAAACACAACAATTATTTTATTTTTTTAATATTTACAATTTTCTCAACGTTTTATAAATCTATGTATGAAATGTGGGGCACACCCCACACTTAGGTGGTAGAAAGGGAAAAAGGCGAAATATGGGTGAAAACCCATATTGTGTAACTTGTTTTGATAACAAAGTCACTAGCTTGACTTGACCCCGAATTAAATTGTTCATGGGGAAGCGGGTGGGATTGCCACTCAAAGAATGGGTGAGAAATTGGAGTGGGATTGCCACTCACGAATTATGAAATTCATCACTTAAGATGAGTCGAGAATCTTAGAAAGAAACTCGAGAAAAGCGAGAAGAATCTTTTGATTTTTGATTTTATAAAAAAATGGAAAATATTTTTGTATTTTAAGGTTTATATATATATGTACAAAAGAAATTCCTAACAACCGCCCCTCGAAAGGGAATCTGGGTCCGACGAGAACTCGAGAAGCGTAAGCGACCAACAACCAAATGTTGTGGCGGGGACTTATCAAAGCGGGCAAGTTGTGTGAAAAGGAAAAAAATGTTTTTGTATTTTTAACTTTTATATATATACAAAGAAATGGCTTAAAAGGAAACCTAAATGAGATTTTTAATACATGATCTCGATTTAAACCTAATCTATCACATTCCGGGAATTATACTAAGCACAAGATAAATCCTTTTTAGTGTAAACATGGTGTTTAGCCAAAATTTAGACCTAGGAATATCAAGATTAGGAAAATTGTGATCAAATGCAAATCAAAGCACAGATAGATTTCAACCATAAAATCTTTTGTATTTTATATTGTTTATAAGAAATGAAGTATATGTAATTTACATACAAGGATAGGTATTTCAACAAAGTACAAAATACAAGTCATGTCTGTGACTAGCCTCCCGTGGCGCTAAAATTGATTTCTCCCGAACTAGGTAACTTTATTTCCGACCACTTGTGAATGGTCGATACTAAAAGCTAGACGGCCGGGAGAAAATGCAAGTTTATCAAGGATTAAAAATATCCTTGGATCGTTTATGTCCTGGTGAGGCATGATGTTCTGGTACAATGACTTGTGAATTATTGAATATAGTATAGAAATATTAGGAATCTGATTGACTAACACCGAATGTGAATAGTAATAGCTTTGTCACAGCTAGTTTAATTTAAGAAACGTACAATCAGAAACCTAAAAACGTAAAAGATATACAAACATCGTTTAACTAAAATGTAAGCGATATAAAACAAACGATCTATAACTACGGTAGAAATTTGCATGTCTAGGCGACTTAAATGCAAATTAAAAGATTAAAAGTTAAAATCTATTAAATAAACGCTATCACTATTTTTACGGATCGATGAGCGTTTATATGATTTTATAAAATAAAATTACTTAAATAAACTATATTAACTAAAACGTAAACTTAAATTACTTAAAAGCGTTGTTTAAAATGGAAACAGCGTTATTTACGAAAATGGTATTTGGGCGCAAACAAAAGCGTAAATTTTATGAAATAAAAGGCCTAAGAGTGTAAAACTAATTTTCTTACAAAATATATGATAAAAAAATTTTAGAAAAAGATTTATATTTTTTGACTTTTATATTTTTATTATGATTTAAATAAGTTTTACACTAATTAAATGTTAAAAATACTAAAACTACTTATAAAAATCTCAAACTTTTGTAAAATACTTTATACTAATCTGATTTAAGAAAAATAGAAAATGTGGTGGTTACCTTGTAAAAGCTATGAAATAAGCTCAAAAGAGCTTATAACCATAATAAGCCAAACACCCTTTTGTATTTGATTTTGCATTTCATAACAAGAAAGACCAAGGCGCTTATGGTTCTGGTACACTCACTATCATCCTTCAAGGGTGGAGGTCTCGAGTTCGAGCACCTCCACCCTTTTGCACTTTTATTTTTATTTTGGATTTTCTTTTGCAAAACTTTATAATAAGCTAAAATAACTAACTTTAATAAAACCAACTTTTCAAAACTTGGAAATAAGCTCATTGGAGCTTATTTCCATAACGATTAACAATAAGCCATAAGCTCCACATAGAAGCTAGCTCTAGTTGCTAAAGCTATTTTGGGCTTTTACGTTTAAGGACATAAATATATCTGAGATAATAAGTACATTTAATAAATTAAAAGCTTTACAAACAAAGAAATAAGCAATTCTTGGCTTATAAGCTTATGCGATGAGCTTTTAACTCTTTGTTTGGCTTATAAGCTTTGAATAAACAACAAAGGAAACAAAAGGAAAAGGGTATGTATATACATGTAATATGAACAAGTTTAAGAAAATGGAAAGCTACAAACATAGAAATAAGCGATTATGAGCTTATTAGTCATTCGATTGAGCTTATGGGCTCACGATAAACTCATAGGCTCACAATAAGCTTGAAAAAGCTATAAAGTGTAAACCAAAGGTAAAATGATATGTATACAAATACTATAGACATGTATAAACAAGCTTGTGCGCGATAATAGCCTATAAGCTAGTCATAAGCTAATAAGCTCTATGAAGAACAGAACCAACATCTCTGCGGCCTTTTAGTTGGCACGAGTTAAGCTCGATGAAGTGAGCTTAAAAGTCCAAATGTGAATTGAGGTTACAAGTGGGTTGGCAAGGATTCCAAAAAGCCCAAGCTCACCTAGTGAGGTCCACTAGTGAGCTTGTAGGAAGCTTATGAAAAGTCTCCTATTTCCTGAGTGTATTGGTATAAGCTAAGTGCACAGGAAATGGGACAAACTAAAAGTAAGTTGCAGCCCTACTTAATGGGCTACAAACTAAAAATTAAGCTCTGGATCTCATACTTGGGTTGCTAGGCTTCATGAAAAACCAAACTTCACAAGCTTATGACCTAACAAGAGCTTACGAGAAGCTTGTGGAAATGGTGAAATACCCTTTGAATTGCTCGGGGTATGTTGAGAGTGGGCAAACACAAGCTTGAATTACCTATCAAATAAGCTTCAACAAGCTCAACTCTTCCCGAGACCTTGAGTTGGGCGACAGCTTCTCACAAAGCCAAGAATCACAAGCTCAAGTTCTCGAGGAGCTTGTTGGGAGCTTTGGAATATCGACTCACTTCCTTTGTTTGCTTGATGAAGTGAGTTGATTTGTAACAAAAAGTGTGGGTGATTAAGCTACTTAAATAAGCTGCAAATGTAAAAACAAGAATACAAATAATAAAAAGGCCACAAAGGCAACACATAAAAGCCAAATACACTAGCTAGGATCAAATCCATGAGCTTATGCAAGCTCATGGTTTTGACAGCAAAACCATGGTACAGGGCATAACAGTTATGAATTTTGACTTTTAAGTTTTATGATCAAAGTTGACTTTGATCAACTTTGATCTGAATTTAACAACTAAATAAGACATATTATGATACAAGAACATGAAATAAACAAGTATGAACAATGTTTAAACAGATATGTAGGTTTGTGGGTCAAGACAACCTCATAATACTCATGTGGAGAGGATCAAGTGTCAATTTGACTATCCACATGCTATACCACTTAGTTGAAACCATCACTGAGCTATATTGGACATGTAAGCACATAATCAAACAAGAAAAATACCATACATGGCCTATAACACAGATAAATCATCTAAACCAAACAACCCTTAAATGAGAAATAATTGAACTTTTGAGAGCTTAAAACTGTGTATATCAATTTCATCCAATCCGGAGAATCCAAAATGTCAAAATGGATCTTATTGACATACACAAGTGGTCACACAAGCTTATGCCTATGATTATCAAAAATGACATATAGGCGGTCAATAAGCAAAATCAAACCACAAAGCAATCCAAAACATACCAACCTATTATTAAGCTATAATATCATTAACTAATAACATATAAACACGAAACATGATAATTAGAACGGATAGATAACTTAAGCATAAAATTGCAAAATTGTAAAAGTGGACTTACATGTGAATCAAGCGAGACTTTGGAAACCAAGGACATAAACATAACCTATAGCCCTCCATGGGACTCTAATACCATGGCAATCCATAATAGCCATGCTCCAAGCGATTCACCCAAGGACACATGATTTTGATTTCTTTCTATTTTCTCTATTTTTAGTGATTTTGGTTTTATAAAGACTAAAGTGAATTAAGGTTTCTAAAAGCTAATTAAGCTTTTAAGAGCTTAAGTGACCTATATGAGTCCATCAAACAACAATAGTCCAATGAAATGTAAATAACATGAGAATTAAAGATAACTTGAAAATTTGAAATATAAAAGATGACTTACATTAAAGCGTAAATGATATCTTATTACACTAATTTGAGTTCCATTACACTAATTAAAGTAAATGACATTTAATTTAAATGAAAGCATTTAAAATTACACTAGTCTAAGGTGACATTGGCTTAAGGCCAAGGTAGGTGTTCTCTGCTTCCTTTCCTTCTTTTATAGTCTCGGTACTCTTTGGAGACCACTCATAAGTTCTGCTTCAATCTTGATCCTTGAATTGTAGAATTTGATCTCACCGTTTAAAACACTTTTGGCGCCAAAAGTCTTACAAGTAACTTGAGGCGGTTTTAATTCAATTAATGCATCTTGTTGGCTTGTATAGGTGGAGGAACAAGATATGAAGCTTTTGAGCAAGTTGAAATGTATGGAAGAAAGCAGAGGATGGGGTGAGGTTTGGAGTGAAAAGGATGTGGAGATGCATTAATTGGTGATGTGGGATAAGTTTGAGAGGTGTAAGGGAGTAGGTTGTGGTACATGGAGGGCGGTGGAGGGAAGTGGCACAAAACCACCACAGTTTTGGGATATCGAGGTTGTGTGGACGATGAGCAGTGTCTGGCGGTTTCTTGGTTTGTTTGACTTTCGTTGACCGATGGGTGATATCAAAGGGCGGGTCGAGGTTTTGGGCGGTGGTTTTGGGTTTGTTTGTTTTGGGTTTGATATTAAAGGATCCGTTTGGTTTAAATGGTATCTGTGAGGACTAGAAATGTAATTTCGATTTCTTGAGGGCTATGTTGCCATTTTCCAAACTTTCTTTGAGGACCAATCACGCCATAAAATAATTACACAAGGACCAAAAGTATATAATTTACTATTTTAGAACTTTAAGGACCTAATATGTAATTTTTGGATTTTGAGGACTAAAGGTGTAAATTCCCAAAAGTTATCAAAAGTGTTCCAATTTGTAAGTTCATGTATAGTACAAGGGTAATTTGTGAATTTTCCAAGTTTTGAATACCGGGGACTATTTTTGCCAATTTTGTAACGGGGTAAAATTGCCATTTTGTATAAACTTTTATCCGAGGATGTTTTGTGAATATTTCGATTTCCCAAGGACTTAAGTTGATTTTCATTTATTTAAAACATTTAGGGACTAGTTTTGACAATTTGTGTAACCGAGGACCGAAAATGACAATTGTTGTGAAATTGATCATTTTCACTTGTTTTCAATCTTTGTGTACGAATCACATAAAAACACATTTTATGAATTTATATCATTTTGAGAGTCATTTGTGTGTTTTGGTGCGTTTTGTGGGTTTAAATATTATAAAATATATGTGTATTTAGACACATATCAATATCTATATATATTTCTATAAAAATCCAAAAACCCAAAACATCCAAAAGCGTATAAAACACAAAAATATTTTTCTTTTGTTTCTATATATGTATCAAAATAAAAATACAAAAAGATTAAATCGTTTTCTCTAATAATTAACAACTTAAAAGATTACCACCGAAAACCAAGGCGGTGCACTACCTAGCTGGGGTGCGACCATAATAAGTTCCCGAACTAAAGATTTAAAACTTGCCTTTGTGTCCTTGTGATTGGTGTACCTTTTCAAAGAAGCCATTCATCTTGGATTATTGGTTAAGTTCTTTGTTGTTTTGCCTCGATCTTGTGTTAATTGATTTTGTTGTGATATCGACGTTTCGAAACCGAAAACCCAAAGATTCTTCTCACACCACCATTTTATAAACTTCTTCATAATTCTCATTCTCATCGAAAGATTTTCATAATTCCATTTCTCTCCTTAACTCGAGATCTCTTAGAGTTAACTCTAGTGCATGCGCACTCGTTCTTCTAGATCATTGAGCCCTTTTCGTGATCTAGCGAAATTCCTAGACGACGTTCTCGTGGGCGTCTTGCCCAAATAGTCGAACCCGAGATTCGTACTATTTCAATCAACAACATGGCGATTTAACGTACTATGGCGAAATGCTCCGAGCACCCACCGGGGTTATGGAGATGCCATCGTTTCTGGGTAATCAACTCGATCACCGAATTGAAGACACATTTGATCACACTTGTGTCTACAAATCAATTCATGGTCGATCGAGAAGACCCATATGCACACATCCGTTGGTTTAACAAGTTGACTTCAACTATCAATTACAAGGATGTGCCACAAAAGTGATCAAGTTGATGCTTTTCCATTCTCTCTTGAGGGACGACCGGATTTGGTGGAAAAAGAACCCTCGATCCATCGAAACTTGGGAGGATCTTGTTCAAAAGTTTGTGAATTATTTCTTTCCTCCATCAAAGGCGACTAATCTAAAAATGAAATTTCGGATTCGTCAAAATTTCGATGAAAACTTTGGAGAGGCATGGGAGAGATTCAAAGATCTCCTCGGAAATGCCCCATCATGAATTCACGAGCTTGACAAGTCAATATCTTTACAATGGGTTGAGCGGTAATGCTCAAGATTCTTTGAACGCATCCGCGGTGGCAATATCTTGAATCGTAGACCTAAAGATGTGCTTGAAATTTGCGAGAGTAAATCAAAGTTCCTATTTCTCGCAACAAAGTCAATGTTCCAAACACTCGCTTCTTCATCCGTAACTCTTCCGAGTTAGCCGCTCAGTTAGTCAGCTTCTAACGGACATCATCCATTGTATGATAAAAGAGGTGAAGGAAATCAAAAGCGAAATTCATAAGCGGAACCAATCAAAGCCATAAACAAGGTGTGTGAAATTTGTAGTGGTCCACACGCGTATTATGATTGTCAAGCAACCGATGCTTCCTTTTACCAAGCTCCGTAGCTTCGGTAAACCACAATCAATACCGACCACGGTGATCCTCACTACCGTGCACCTAGCGGTATGACACCACCGGTTTTCCTCCGTGCAAAACCATGGCAATCAAAATCGCTTTGTTCGAATCAAGGACAAAATTTCAATAGCTCTCCAAATTTCAATCAAAACCGAACAATTTCAACCAACCTCAACCATATCAAGCTCCAAATCATCAAAGTTATCAACCACCTCCTCAAGCTCCCATGCCAAATGACTTCATGAAAATGACCGAGGCAAACATGCGATCAATGCAAACTCGGATCAATAACATGAGAGGTGAGCTAAAAAGGAAATTGATACAACACTGTCTCGGTGAGACAAATGAGTTAAAGAATATGATGAGCGGTTTCATGAACATGAATATGAACAAAGCTTCGCCATCTTACGGAGGACTCCCAAGCAATACTATTCCCAATCCTAATGCCGAGTTGAAAGCCGTCACCACTCGTAGTGGTAAGACGCACAATGGACCCTCGACTCCTATGCCCCTCCTCCTGTGGCATTTAGTCAAGTTACCAAGGAGACAACGGACAAGGTGCATTATTCAAGCCCACGGCATCAAGACACGTACAACCTTGTGTAGTCCAACCTTTAAGTCCGGAACCCGAAGTTCGAAGAAAATCCGAGCACGAAAATACTTCCATCTCACTCAAAAGTCTAGTCGACTTCCTACCCATCAAGAATGAATGATGAGAAGCAAAAGACAAAACAAAGAGCGAGATGGAAAAGTTTTCCAAATCTTCAATGAGCTTCACTTTGATATAAGCCGTTGATGCTCTCGTTCTAATGCCTAAATTTGCATCCACGCTTAAAGGCTTATTGAGCAACAAAGATAAGTTATGCGAGATGGCGAAAACCCTCTAAATGAGCAATGCTCGTGACCATTCTTAATAAGCTTCCCGAAAGCTTGAAGACCCCGGCGGTTTCTAATCCGTGTGATTTCTTGGGGATGTTTCAATGCTCGCCTTGGCCGATCTTGGCGCTAGCATTAACCTCATGCCACTCTCGTATGGAAGAAAGCATCCTTCCCGAACTTTCATCCACTTGTATGACACTCGAGCTAGCGGACCGCACCATAACTCGTCCACTTGGTATAGCCGAGGATGTCGTAATGAAAGTGGGAAAATTTCACTTTCATGCCGACTTTGTTGTAGTTGACTTGATCGGATCCTAAAGTTCCCTCATCTTGGGAGAGCTTTCTTAAGAGCAGTCGTGCTCTAATTGATGTGTTTTTGAAGAGTTGACCATACGGGTTGACAACGACGAGCTCACGTTAAATATCAACCGAACTCCAAACCTCTATACAAAAGAGTGTTGCCACAATTGACCAAAATCGAAAGAATCAATGCAACACTCTCAAATTTCACGGTTAAGAGTGTTCACCAAAAGCGTCTTGAGCTCAAAGCTTTGAAAATTACCCCGGTTCAAGCAAATGGTTTGAAAGTCTGTACTGTGGAAGTCAAGAGTGTTCTGATGATGATGATGATCTAGAATCGGAGACTTCATCGGAGTGGTGGAAAGCGCTAGCTCTAAGAGCACACCACTTGTCCCACCTCCGGCATCGGTTTGTCGCATCGAGATTGTTAAGTCGTGGATGAAACTAATCTCTTCGTTTCATCGAGTTGGATGATGATGTTTGTGATCCAATGGGAGACATCTTACCCATTGATGAATTGCTCAAAATGATCCATCATCTTCTAGTCTTATTCCGACTCTTCCATCCCTTCTCTCACTCCCGATGAGGAAGATGACAACTTTGGAATGAAGTCGAGGCCTTTCTTAGTGATGAGTCAATTCAATGGGAATTGATAACACTTACCTTGATCGGAGGAGACATCCTTTTCCGGAAAGTCATTGATTGAAGAACCGTTTCCACCCTCCTCCGGATATCTTCTTGACAATCACCATCTAAGCTTCAAGTTTAAGCTTAAAAATGTCAAAAATGGTGATTTGCTTCTTTCGATGAGGAATGGACTTGCATTGTCATGCATATCTTTGTTCCATTCTTCACGGATGGTGTGGTTACTCTTTCCCTTTTCTCTTTCGGGAATGAGGACACCATCTTTGACCCCGTATCATTCTTAATAGTTTTTACTATTAACAATACAGCGGTTGTGTCTCGTCGGTGTGGAACTTTCGATGTTCATATGTTTGTTAACACCGTGAGCGAAAGTCCGGCGAGATTGGTTTTCCGTTACTTTCCCAAGAACAAATGAATTGGGGTCGAGTCAAGCTAGCGACTCGGTAATCAAAAACAGTAGCTAAACATGGGTTTCACCGTGTGTACCACCCTAGTGTGGGGAGTCTCCCACTGTTGTATATTCTCATTCTTTCAAAAAAAAAAAAAAAAAAAAAAGTCATTCTAAATAATGGCGTAGTATTTCCCTTTACGTTCTTTGTTTCGGCATAACCGCGGTGCTTTGAATATTGAGGCAATATTCATTTCTAAGTGTGGAAATTCTCACGAATTTTATCATATAATTACACCAATTCCCCGTTTTGGCCAAAATTTTTTTTTTTTGGAGTAAGTGTTTTACACTTTCTCATTTGGTTATCGATCCGCCATATCGTAAGACAAAAGGATTGGCTAATCCAGAGCAAGCGGCTCTTGGTAAAGATAGCTCAAATCCGTTTATATGGCTTGCAATTTGCCCAAAATTGTATGGTATTCACTCACCATATCCTAAAAAGTGAAGAGTTGGCTAGCCCGTAAGTTTATGGCTTGTGGTAAAGGCGTTGAAAAACCATAATTGGTAATCGGCTCACCAAAGATAATAATCGATAATTTATCTAAGAGTTGGCTAGTCCGGAAAGGTACGGCCACGGTAAAGACAAAATCAAATCCGTTGAAAGGCGGTGGTTTGCTCAAAATCACATGGTTATCGATGTACCATGGTTCTTACTTGAGCTGAAACATTTGGCTACTCCGAAGTAATGGCTTTTGGTAAAGAGTTTAAAATCCATTATGTTTTTCAAATCATTGCTAGGGACTAGCAATATCTTAGTGGGGATTGATGAGTGTCTAAATACTCATCATTTTTGTACAATATAAAGCGCAAAATCATCGAAAACACTCGAAACACATCAAAATGATCAAAATATCACAAATCGGTGTTTTATGTGTTTTAAATGCAAAATATCAAAATCGGATGAAAAACATATCAAATTTGCAAAAATTGCAGTTTAGGTCCCCAAGTTTCTAAAATTGTCAAAAGCAGTCCACGAGCACGAATTTCAAAAGTAAAGTCACCAAAGGTCCTTTTAAAATCAAAACTTGTCAAATTTAGTCCTTTGGTGAAAAATATAAAAGTTTGAGAAAATTACAAAATGGTCCTTCAAGTTTTAAAATTGGCAGAAATGGTCCCTGGAAAATGTGAAAATGGCAACATTGGTCCTTATACTTTTGAAGATTGTCACTTGTGGTCCCTTGAGATAACTTTTCAGAATTGGCAGCTTAGGCCCCTCAAGTTTCAGAAAATTACACAAAGGCCCTTGGAGTTTTAAACCTTTTTACTCATTTTGGACCCCTTACCTATCATTGGCCCCCTGTCAAAATGGATTGTGACCCCCCTTGATATTAGCCTGCCAGTCAACAAAGTCAAACAAATACCTCTTTGGCGCTTGACCTTCATCACTCCACTGACCTCTGCTAAAACTCGCACACTCAACCAACCCATCCCTTATCTCTTCCCTGTCTCCCCCCTCCTCCACTACATCCAAGAGATCATTTATTGACCCCTACCCTCAATCAACCCCAGTTGTCAAAAGAGAAAATGGCGCCAAACCGATTTAAATGGCCAGGATGATTTTTCAAGCCATCCAATGGCTGGATTTGATGGGAAAGATTCAGATGAGAGAGACAAAGGGATTGGGTTATAAAGAGAGAAGGAAAGAGAAGAAGCAAGCAGTAGATTAATTAGCTTAAAATACTCTTATGTCGTTTTTTAGAATAATGTCTTAGTTTATTTCAGAAGTTGTAATCTTTTGTTCTTAAATATCAAACTCAAGCTACATTTTCATTTTATTCAAGTTTTAGTCATTAATTGCAAGTTTAATTCAGTCTCATGTTTATGTGTCTACTGTTGAAAATTTAAGGTTCCACTTCATAAAACCAAGCTTCACACAGCTTGTTTATCAGTTTTAGTAAGCCTATATAAGCTTTTATAGCTTTTATAAGCTTATAGTCAAGTTTCAAACCATTTTGGTTCTTGGTCAACTAAAGTCAACAGTGCAAAATTGGCAATGAAGTGGGAGCTGGGTTGATCTGAGTTGAAATGGTTTGATTTGGATTCATTTGGGTGATATTGAAATAGGTTAGTGGTTCATAGTTCTTGGATTCAAGCCACAGTGGCTATAGGACTTTTGTAAGTCATTTTTCAAGTTTTTTATGCATACTCAGTAATTGTAGTTTAAATCTGTTTAAACCTGTTCTTATAGTAGTATTTAAGTGTTATTAAATCAGTTTGATCATTAAATAAGTAAGTTCATTGTTAGAATCTGTTTTGTGCTCATATCAGTATACTATAGGGGTGTTTGGTTTTGCTGATCAATCTGCTCTTAAGTTATAATCAGTGGTTAACTTCTTTTGTTTCATATTTGTGTAGCCTAAGTATGGTCACTTGAGTCAATAACTTGGACTGCAACACCTCAAAAGTCAAATCTCAACTTGAATCATCTTACCGCTTTTGTTGTGGATTTTAGGAATTGCAAATCATTATTTTGTGTTAAGATATCATCAATATTGTTTGCATTACACTTGTTACACCTTATAACATCCATCTCGATTGCTTAAAATCGGTGGTAAAGTTCACCAAAGTCAACTTGCATATTTGTCCTAAAAAGTCAAAGTGTGAAAAACTGTTTTGGGCTCGGTTAAGTATTTTCATGAGCTCATTGTTTGGACTTATCAAGTGAAACTTGGCAATTTAAAAACTTCATCGGTCTTGCTACTTATTAGCATTTTTGTAAAATTTTATAATTTTTCTATAAGCTTCATCAAGCTTGTGAACTTGGACCATTCTCCCCCTTTCATTGTCTCGTGATCATACCGAGATTTTCTCGGTTTTGTGCTGACTGCACAAGGCTCAAAAGAGCTCCCCATGGTGCGGTTTTGGGTTATAAACACCTACCAGGTCTCCTTGAGGTTCTCATTTCGGTTTTCCTTTTAGCTTATCTTGCGACTTATGCTTGAGCTCGAACTTGGAACCCCAATCTGTTTTTAGCCAAAAGCTCAAAACATCAATTCTATTCTAAATTGCTAATCAGAGGTTCAAGCCTGTTGATTCTCATTTCATATTGGTCATTGTAGCATATTTAGGCTTGTGTACTAGTTTGGTAGCTTTTGGTGAGCTTTTGGCTTATTAAGTGCTTATTTCCATAAGCACTTCCAAAGCAGTTGCATATTTCTCCACACAAGCACCTGTTTTCCATTTTTATATCTTCCTAATATTATTTTAGACTTTCCCGAAATTTTTGATTTTTCTAAGCTTATTTACTATTTATCTTAATTTAAACTAGTTTTTAAGTACTTTTAAATAGCCTTTAATATAAAAATTAGAAAAGGTTCAAAAAAATAATTTTCAATTTTCTTAAGTTTAGATAAATATAAAAAGCCAAAAAGTATTTTTCCATATTTTTCTTAGTTAAATTTGTATTTTTAAATATTTTAATTAGTTTTTAATAGTTTAAAAATCATAAAAAAATAGAAAAATAATCATAAAAATACAAAAATAGTTTTGAAAAGTCTAGTTTGATATTTTAGACTTTTCCATTTCATAATTTTATTTTTCTAGCTTTATTTCCTAATTTTTTGTATTTTAGGTAATTATTTATTAGTTAAAAATAGTTGTTAATTAATAATAATTAATTAAATAGTTATAAAAATCATTTTCTTTTTCTAAAAAGTTTCTTTTATCATTAGGTTTGTAAAAATGTATTTTTCATATTTTTAGGACTTTTATTTCTTAGATTTCACTTTTTATTTTGTACGTTTACGTATTTTTATTTTAAACGTAAGTTTTAGGTTTTAAACGTTCATCACTTTAAATATAGTGATAGCGTTTATTTAATATTTTTAATCCTTTTAATTTTCTTTAATTTGCATTTAAGCCGTCTTTATTTGTTGGCTTTTTCTGTAGTTAATCTATTCACAAATCCCTTTATCGTTCAAATTCCTCGATCACTAAACGTTTGATAATCCATTGCACAACTCGCTGGGACATAACGACCGGAAACATTGTACTCCTCGGATCTTCATTGTATTGGTTTTGAGCGGTTTTAAGTCATTACGATCATCATTCACAAGTGGCGAGACTTGCGTGATTAGACTTATTTGTTTGGAACCGATCACCCTTCACGGGTCTCTCATAGTCATTCGGGTCCGAGGCTTGCTGTTTGGATGATTTAACTCGGGGGTCGGATTTCAAGTGTGGTGTCGTTCTAATAAAAATAAGTTAATGATCGATAAACAATTTGGTATGTAACTATTAAAATAATAAGCGTGTATGTATTGTCTTCTCAATTTGAAAGTCTTGAAGAGCAAGGTATGCGATCAACTTCGATAGTCTTGAAGAGCAAAGAACAACAAACGTAAGCAGGTTGAATTATTTTTTGAAAGGAATAATAAGTAATAAGTCATTCATACTATATACTACTATGCTCGTAAATATTAATGTAATAAGCGTCTATGCATCGTGTTCTCCAATTATGATGGTCTTGAAAAGCATATGTATGCAGTGAGCGTTAATTAAGTGATAAGCAAATGTCCATTTCGTGAGCACCTAATAAGTTCTAAAAAAAGTTTAAGTAAAAGAAGTTTGTGACCGATAATATATGTAAATCTAAAAATAGCATAAACATGTCATATTTATATTGTACATACCTTTTGATCCTTGATCATAGACGTTGAAGTATTTCTTTGAAAACAACATTTTTAGTAGTTTTTTATAGATTATCATCTGCATCACAAACGACAACCTTCTAACTTTTTTTGCTTTTAACGCGTGAAACAACCACACATAGTTGTCCATGTGTTAAAATAGGACGTGACCGGTACAAATCAACTTTTCAAAGTGATTGCCCTTGGCTCTTGTTTATTGTCATAGAAAATGACACTCACACAGGATATTGTTCCTCACGATCTTTAGCAGTAAACGTTTATCAGACGGAGTAATTCTCAACCATGGTATGATAACCTTATTTCAGGTCGGCCTCGACATCAATAAAGATGCAATGCCATATATGGAAATTTTAGTTTGACTTTTGTTTTTATTTTTTATATTTAGGCATTTACGGAATGAATATGGAGTACTCAAGTATTTGACGTTGATTGCATACATTTGCTCTTCAAGACTAACTACAAGTTTGAGAAGACGATACATGCACTTTTATTATTTTAATAGTTATAAACCGAATTGTTTATCGTATTATTGACTAATTACTTATATTAAGTTATTATCACTTTCAAAAAGTAATGGAACCTGTTTATATTCGTTGTTGTTTGTTACTTTATTCACACACATAACTTCTTAATGAACAACTTTTTGAAAAATCTCCGTCATTACACGGGTCTTTACTGAACAATTTCATTAAATTCAATGAAACCAAGCTTTTTATAAAAGATGCATACCCATGATCAGAAGGCACTGAGGCAATGATTTTTTTAGTCAAATTCACATTGCCCGAGTCTAAATCTTGCATATGTCCTGCCATGTGTGGAATTCTACTTATATATCAAGTAAGAGGATGTTTAAAAATCCATATGTGATAAGTTAATTTTGTAGAAGATATTTGACATAAAACAAATTTTATCATCAATTCAAATACGTATATGTACATGTTGTACAAATGACGACTAAACATGTACTGAGCTAACTCAAACGGGTTTGTTTAAAATAGATTAGATATTCTCAAGGAACATGTTTGGACATATCATCATACCTGATTCCAAAAAAATATATTAGAGAAACTAAGAACACAAAGAACTTGTTTGGAAATAGCATCATACTTGATTCGATAAAAATATATTTTAGATGATAAGAACAATATATCATAACATGGTTATGGTAATCCTCAACTTTACAGCCATTGCATAATTCTAACTAAATTCTTGGCCTAAGACTCCTGAAAGGAAAATATAGAAAGTGAAAGGAGCTTTTCTTTTGTTGCAGTCACGTTACACCACTCTCTTTAAACATCATAAAGGAACACAAAAGCAAGAACAAATCACTATTAATGAAACTGACTCAATATACCCATTATAAACAAAAGAAGTATATCAGAATAGATATTTGAGTAATCCACCTTCCATGTAATAAAATTAACATAACCTTGAAAGTTAAAATACATGCAATAAGATCATTAAGAGGAACTTTATATATATATTAAGTTGAGGGTCAGACCAACCATGGTTTCATATTTCTATCATTTCGTATCTCTCGGACCATATGAGAAAGCAACCTTTGCTTTATGCCAATGAGGGAAAGGATTTTCTCGAGGAGCCCGTTTAGGATTAGGGCCATTTACAACATTTTTTGTTGGCATCTTTTGTCAGCACTTGAGATGATCTGCAACATAAACAAAGTTTTGTATATACAAAAAGATTCCGGAAAACAAAGCTGCATATTAGAGTTTCAACTTACCTTTATTATTTTTACATATTAGAGTTAAAATACACGACTAATGATATATCATAAGTAAATGTAACTTGTTTCAGTAGTGAGTGACATACTTGATTGATCTAGTTTTAACCTCTTTATAGAAGAACTTGCATCTTCTTGCTTCATCTTTTAGATAAAACATTACTTATAAATACCAACTCCAATATCGACATCTACAAAAAGAAAAATCTCAGTTTAACTCCTAGTAGTATATTGAAAAAAAGCGGCAAGAACATATATATACTGAGGACATTGACCTGACATTTGAACTTAGTTCTCTTGCTCAAGTTTGGCTCCTCAAGTTGTTGAGTCGATCAGTAAATCCCATTTACCGAATCATGTGCTCCTGCAAAATCACATAATAACTCCAGTTAAGTGTATCATGGGCCTTATTATTAAACTAACCAACAACTTTTAATTTGTTTGATCGTATCGAAACCTAACTCCTAAGTTCGTGAAGTCTAAGATATTATCTGACATCATAATGATCACATGAAATTTCTTCTTTGAGTTTTAATGCCAACTCAAGATATCCATGACATAATATAATTCCTCCATGACCCCATAAAATGCCCTAGATCTGCGTTTGAAAGCGCAATTTTGTAGCGATCACAACACCACTAAAAAGACACAAATATCTCTTTGAAACATAAGTTTTTAGCAACCCCATACACCCCTTAAAAGGCATGCCCAAAAATCCCTATAAAACTGCAATTTTTCAGCCCTGCGGATGAGTTAAAACAACCAATAAACAACAGTTTTAAAGCAAATCCAAACACCCCTTAAAACGACCCAATATCCCCTTTATAAGTATTGTTTGGAATCAGCCCAAACACGGCTTTTTAGGAGTTGCAAAAGCCCTTTTTCTCTTAATAGTTTTAGACCATCATACATATATTATGGAATATTACCTTGATAGGTTTTGGATGATCTTTGTTATGTGCAACAGTTTTCAGGATCCCAGCCATTAGACTGCTTCGCTTTGCCTATAAAGTTGAGAATTATATCATTTTGGAAATAATTTAAATGGTGATATAAGATATCAGACAACTCACATCACATGTTTAGAAAAAAAGTTATTAAATAAGTCAGCTAACCTCAAAATCTGCGGAGCGGATTTCCAATGGTAACTGCAGTTGACTTATTTTTACGGTTTAGCATGCTAAATATTTCTTTGTAAGAGCGCATGATCCATGTTAACACCTCATATTAGGCAGTCAGTGCGACCTAAAGAGGAAAAACAACAAAAAATCCTTGACTTATTATGGATTTATGATACATGTAATAATGAAGATAAAAGAACTTTATCACACTCACCTCCATTCTGAGAAGGTCAATAAACTGATTTAAAGGCAAGGTCTTTATAGATTCAGGTGTCCTACCATGTGTGGAATTCTACTTATCTAAATCTTGCATATGTCCTACATTTGCAAACAGTTTAAAATGTTTAAAAGTGTTCGGTGTCAACATGACCCGACCATACCAAAACCAACAATTTTGACCCAAACCCTGACCCATAACTTAAGCCACCGATTTTCCTACTTTTACCATTGAGTCACAGAGACACATAAAATATGCACAAAGTGAAGAATGTTTTTAAACTTGCAACCATGCGAGGCATGAACCTTCCATAACAACTCGCGTTTAAAAATTATTCTTAAGAACAAATTAAACACAAAAATGCCTAAGGTCAAACGTACCAGATACGATCCATTTCATTGTCTAATCACCACCTGAAAGTACTCAATTTGTACCTCGTTAATAAGCAGCCTTCATTTAGTTTTTTGTCCCTCGTTAATAATACCAATTGCAGCCTCAAACATGATCCAAAAAGTCTTAACACCATCAAATAAGCCGACTTATAAATAAGACCCTAAGCAAAGACTTTGTACCCAAATCGATACATAAGAGCAACCACAAAAATGAAAAATGGGAACTTTACCATAGTTAATTGGGAAATGGCTAGAAAAACGGTCTCATAAGCGCACGTGACTCAATCGCTCATGTCAGCGAGGACTCACTCACCTACTCCTTATCTAATACTTTCATAGATTGTGGGCTGGTACTACTGTGGCGATCAAGAATATTTTCAAGAGGAGCACACCCTGTCATTTTACACCATTTCAGATAGTGGTTGGTATATGAATTGTTTAACGTAAAAAAGACTACCTGAGAGCCTAAAAAACCTCCAAACTTGAACACATATCGAAACATGAAAATCTGCACAAATCAATCAACTGAAATCAAAACTAAAATCCAAAAATTCAATAAAATCCAATTAGTACAAATGCAAAAACAGAAATTAGGCAGAAGTAATGAAAAATGTCACAAAATAATTGTCTCGGCTTGTTCTTGAATATTTGTTCATACAAATAGAATACCCCCAATATGAGAAGTTTTCCCTAACTTTTATCTTAGGGTTTGGTTACAATAATGATTTAGCTGACATTCCTGGGTTTACATCATAAACATAAAAAATAAGCAATAATATAAACTAAATCGATTCAATAAAAATAAAACTTACCGAAATTATTGGGCGGAATTCAAGATCATCCATGGTGATTTTGAAATTGGTTGAATCAATTTTGTGTTTTTTTTTAAACTGATTTGATACTGATTTTATTTTGATTTTGAAACGCAATTGGTCGTAGGTAGGGTTAATGCTTAACAAAAATAGGCTGACATTAATGGATGAATATCGACATTAATTGTAGAATTGAATTGTATTGATCGAGGGAGCGTACAGAAGTTTTAAGTATATGCAAGAAGCTGTGGTTGAAGATTGAAGAAAAGATGTTGTACTTTCCAACTTTTTTAGCCAATAGTAGTGGTTACACGTCAGACAATTAATTGCAAATCGTGCTTTAATGACTGGTACAAAACTCTTGTTTATTATATTAGATAGATTGTGCAAAATTTAATTGTAAATAATGATTTGATAGGTGTATTTGCTTAAAATTTATATTAAAAAATCTTAAAAAATTAATAAGAGTGAAGTGTCAATATGCATTATAAGTAGTATAGATATAGATATTATATACAACTTGCATCAATAGCTGCTAATATATTTCTCTACAATTTCAACTGATTCTGACATGAGCATCAAATAATGTTTTTATTGATTAACTTAACATTTAGTAGAAGTTGACTTTTGGTTGATAATTCTGACATGAGCATCAAATAATTTTTTTATTGATTAACTTAACATTTACGAGTAGTAGAAGTTGACTTTTGGTTGATAGTATAGATAGATTAAGTTAGACAATGACTATATAGTTTTCTAAAATAATTAGGACAAAAGGATTTGTCTTATGTTGAGTTTAATATAATACATCAAATATAAATAGCGTTCCCATTATGCTAAATCAAAAGGGTGTTGATACTCACACCATTTTATTTGATACTTACACTATTTTGTACAAGTTGTATAGCAAAGCGTACAACACTGTGATGCACAGTGTGTGGTGAAAGTATCAAAAATTGTGGTGTGAGTATCAATAGCCAAATCAAAAGTAACCTCCCTTATATGGTCGCTCGCCTCTCCAACAAAAAAGTATTACCATAAGTTATTAACTTTGGCTAAATACGTTATACGTGAATCACACTTTTTTAGTGAACTAGTTACTTTCATGTCTTCTTTAGGTTTAATTTATATTTTGAAACCAAGAATACCAAACGAGTAGCTATACATCGGCACTCTTGTTGGAAGGTTTTGTACGTCATGTACTTTTTTTAACAATCAAACTTTTTCTTTAAATTGGCACCATCGGATAAAATTGATGATGTACGAAACACTTTTCCTATCATGTAAATATTTGTAAGGAACATTTTTATAATCGAATAATGCATTACTTACGTACTTACTCTTATGTTTGACACATAAGTTTATTAAAAGATTATGCTTGTTTTTTTAAGCTATATAAAATATAAGCTTTGTTTATCACACAAAACTTATAAGAGATTTTCAAAAAATAATTTTCTAAAATTAAATGCTACTACTTCATGGTACCTAACTTTTTAGTTTACAATAACGAGTGATTGAGTGATTAAATTTCTTGCATATATGTACCCAATTTTATTTTCTTATGACTTTATCCAGATAATACTCTAATATTTTAATTTGATTTTCTCGAAATAACAATTCATTAATTCAAAAAAATAATAATAATACTCCGTAATAATAAATAAAATAAATAATAAATAAATAATGAGTCATGTGTTTTGCAGATGATAGCTGTCATTATACAATTTAAAATTTCCGGGTAGGTGAAATTAACACATCTCAAAATTTCAGCGTCATCTGCTCTGTCACCTAAATATAATATCATATCATCCATGAATATGATGCAAGTCTGATATAAATAATCTTGGAGTTGTTTAGAATTTCTAAGTTTGATAGACATGGCAAATGAGAAAAGAGAGAAAGAGAAAATGGAAGAGATTAATCATTTTGGGCATGAAGAACATCCAGTAAAGCTAATCGAAAACTCTGATATGGTGAAGGGTGTCCATTGTCATAGATGTCAAGAACCGATATTAGATGGCTATGTATACAGTTGCATCTCGTGTCCATACTTTCTGCATAAGACATGTGTGGAACTACAACCCACTCACCCATTTCCTCTTACACTTGTTGCTCGCAAAGTTAATTGGTCCTGTGATGTGTGCTTGAACGACTACAAAAGTGGTGAGTCCGCGTATTGGTGTTCGGTGTGTGAATTCGATGCATGCCTGAATTGTGGTGTTGCTAATGCTGCACTCAAGGAGAAAGCTTTAGTCAAAAATCAAGAAGAAGGTCAACACGCTTTTCTCCATCATTTTGCTCACAATGAGCATCCGTTAATGCTTATCGTCTGGGAGACGATTATAGGTATCATCGGTGTTAATTTTGGTAATAATGAGGAGAAACCAAAAGGAGTTGTAGTTGGGTGTGATTTATGTGAGGAACCATTATCAATTGGTGACTCTGCATATGCTTGCATCCCGTGCCGCATTTTTCTTCATAAATTTTGTTCAAAACTTCCGAAAACTATCGACTACCCTCATTTGTATCATCATCCTGTATCAATCATAATGCTCAAAGCTATAGATCAGTCCAAGCTTCGTCTTGTTTGTGGAATTTGTCATCAAAGAATAGCTAAAGGGTTTTTTTATAATACTGACGGTGAATGGCCAGGATTTAGTTGTTGCAGTAACTGTTTTCTTGTTGAGTTTGCCTGTAAGACAGAATATGATGCTATCAAAGAGAAGGCAACAATCAAATTACAACACGAAGGCCACCCACATCATACTTTAACCCTCCAATTAAGGCATGGTGCATTCCGTTGTGACGCTTGCAAAACTGACGAAAAAGGCTTATTCTATCAATGTGATAGTTGTGACTTGTGGATCCATGAGACATGTGCTTTCTTACCACCTACCATCGATCTACCACATCATCACCCTAAGCACCCACTTGTTCTTGTCTACTCACTTCCAGAGAAATTCTACAAATACTTGTATTATTGCAAATTTTGCAAGCAATACATTCGAAGGAATGAATGGTTGTATCATTGTGCAAACTGTAGATATTTTGCACATATCAAATGTGCCTTGAATGCACAGCAGCAACCTTCTACTCCAAGGTAAATCTAACTTATAGTATCTTTTTAATTCTGTATGTTTGTGATTAATTATCGTCTGAATACAAAATATGTACATGATTTCAGAGATAATCCGAGCACTTCCGCAGCTAGCGATAATGAAATCAGTTTGCTGCATTTTCCCATGTCGGAGGCATTTACAGACCCATTGAAACTACTACATTCTAAAATCTTAGCTCAAGATAATAAGGAGACAGATGAGATTAATCATTGGAGTCATCCTGCTCATCTATTGGTCCTGAATGTTGAAGATCCACAAGGTAACAACATGATGCCCGACATCAACTCTGGTGATCCAATAAAGGTATGTTATGCATGTGTACGACCCCTCTCCTTCCCATATTATAGCTGCAAAGAAGATGGATGTTCTGTATTCACAGATCTCCACAAATATTGTGCACACTTACCCCGAACATTACAACATCAACTTCACCCAGACCATACCCTTGACTTAGTAGACACATGGGAAGATGCGGAATTCTATAGATGCAATGGTTGTTTCAGCTGGGGCAACACGTTTGCCTACAAATGTGAAACTAATTGCAAGTTCTACATTTGTGTAAATTGTGCTTTTTTACCTAAAACCATCAAACACAAATCCCACAACCATGCTCTTACCCAACTTATTGATCCCGAAGTTCTCTGCAACGCATGTGACAAGTGGTCTGATGGCATAAGCTATTCTTGCAAGGATTGTGACTTCCTACTAAGCATATATTGTGCAATGAGGTCACCAAAGTCCCTTGGTCATAGGTACTGCAAGGGACATGAAATCCCATTGACGTATCCGCCGGTCGATGATCATCCAGAAGATTTCTATTGTGATATTTGTGAGGAGGAGATGGACCCCAACTTCCCACTCTATCATTGTCACAATCACAAATCCAGAAGCTCTTTTCACCTTCATTGCATCAGTCGAATTGATTATTACGCAAACATATGGTATGGGGGCACGAGAACTCGGGCATATCATAAACATCCATTAACATTTGTACGAAGAAAGAAAACACCAAAGTATGTGTGTTCAGTTTGTAATCAAGATATTAATGGTTATTTGGTCCTTGAATGTCGGGCTAGAGTATGTAATTTCAATATTTGCTATCATTGTCATCTGAAAAAGAGATAACGCGTTAATTTCAATAAATTATTCCGATATATTGTCTTTCTCTTCTTCTTATCTTACGTTTTATTTTGATTTTCATTTACTACTTGATTCAGTTTGGTATTTCCATTTGGGTAAATGTTTAATTGTCATAATTTGTTTTTGTGGGTAGTGAACAAAATGTTTTGCTTTTGTGAGTATTTTTCTTTTAAATTCATTATTTTTTGGGTATTTTACGAAATTTTTGAACACTTTTGCCCATCTTAACTAATAGAATTGTTTTTTTTTCTGAAGGGCAAAAATGTCACATAATACCCTACAAATGATGAATTTGAAAGTGAAGTACCACAAAAGTAAAAAAAAATTCACTACCTACAAAAACAAATGGCGACAAGTATGATATCTTTTAAAACATTTGCCCTTTCCATTTATATGATATATGATTTGAAGGATGCAGATTATGTGTTTGATAATTTGTCTAAAAGTTTATAGTTATTTGCTGCTTTTGAATACACTAGTGCCCTTGAAGCTTTTTATTAAGATCTACCATAAGATTATAAATTTCATGTATGACTATAATGATGCTGAAACAAAATATATTAATTTCATTTTACAGGTGTGCCGTTGTTACGGCTATTGGGGATCCAAATTTCAAACCATCAAGTATAATGAACCCCCAGATCCAAATTTTAAACAGATGATTAATGATATAGTAGTTGTTTTTTTGAGTGATTAATTAACTAATATATATGTTTGGGATGTAGTAATTGAATAGCTTTTTTTTCATCGAGTAAATTTGGATTTAAAATCTTGAGGGCAGTTGGATGTTAGTCCACTAATATGTTTGATGAATTGCCTTAACCAATCCTTGAGTATCTTCAAGTTCCAACAACAAGTGTATCCAGTCACTAGGCTTTTTTATTTGCTCAACATATTTGTTTGTGCTTCATCATCAATAAGTGGGTGACATTTGAATACACTTTGCCAAAATAACTTCAAGTTTATCCAGCCAGTATGCTTTTTTTTTTTTTTTTTTTTTTTTTTTTATTTTATATATATATATATATATCAATTTCATGGGCACTTTAAGCCCAGCGGACAAGTCTATATTTGTCAAAATTCAAAAAATGTTTTCTTTAAATGTGAGACCCCAAATCTCGTATTTTTCAACTTGAAAATGTGAGGGTCCATCATGATTTGTGTGTACCTGTATATACTTGAGCCCACTGGTTCGTACTATCCTAAAACCAACTCATATTGTCGTCTCAGTCACACCAATGCACCATACAAGCTACCGCTCACATGTATTTTTTATTAAAAACAAGTTAAAGAAAACTTTTATAAAGAATTATGTTTTCCAACATTTCTAAAAATCGAACATTAAAACCAAGCGAAACTTGCAAAAGCGCAAAGTTTCTTGAAAGTCTCAACCTCTTTAGCCGCAATGCCACATTCGATCTTAGTCATGCCTTTGCCGAATTATGCATTTCTAATAAAACATTCTCGATAATTTCCTCGTAGAAAATGAAAAAATTTACATGTGAAGCAGTATGTTACACAAAGAGTGTAGAATTTTTGTGTAGCAAGTGTCCATTATTAATTAATTTCTCTCGGTCTGTAAAACCGAAAATCTAAAACCTATATAAAGACTAAAATACCCTTGGAACCAAGAATAATAAAATCGTAAAACACGTTTATAATAAAGTACGAAATTAAAACCTAATAAATAAAACTTAACGAATATAATTTCGTGAATGACTTTAGTACTGACGAAGGGCGTAAATGTTTCGCTAATAAGTTGGGCGTTTGTTTGTTTATTGGACTCGTGTCTTTTGTTTTTTTTGCGCCAAGCCTAAGCCCAAGAGGGTGTTTGTTTGTGTTCGTGTGAGGCGAGGAGGGCGAAGCCCATGTGATGTTTGTGTGTGTGTTCGGTTGGACCCAAGCCAACCCAAACCCAATCACTTTCCTATTCTAACTCAAATACTACAACTATAAATACATTACATAATCATTAAATTGGAACCCTAGTTTTGCTTTGCCTTTTCTTTTCTTTTTGCTCGGCGAGAGTCTCCAACACACCCTTGGTGTCGATTTTCTTATTCAAGTGAAGGTATAACGTTTATTCATCTTCCTTTTAACGTATTATGCATGTATATGTCGAGATATACTTTGTTTAGTCGCGTTTCTTTTCTTTTTGTTTTGGCGAGAGGTGGTAACCAAGAAACAAGAAACCTAATTTATTTTAACTTGTAATTAATAAGGAGCGTGTAAAGTGATAAGTAATATTGAATCGGGTCATGTATATGTTGAGTTAATGTAAGCGAGACATGCATGAGTTGGACGAGGCATGCATGAGTTTCGAATGGGGTTTAAAACATATTAACTTGTATCTGAAACATGTTTAAATGAGCTAGGTCTTGTGTAAAACATGCTAGCGAAACCCTAGGTGAACCGAGTACATATGTACATGAGATTTAGGCGTGTAATTAATAAGTAAAGTGCGTAAACATAAACCCTAGTTTTAAAATATGTAAAGCGTATGAAGTATACAAAACCCTAATAACTTATGGTCACATGAAATCATAAGCGTGTATGATAAAGTGTAAAAGTAAAGAAGGTTATTAATTACGTATTAGGTTAAGTAGCAAGTCATTAAGGCGTAACATATAAAGTAAATGCATATTAATGAGATATTAAAGAGTAAGAAACCCTAGAGCGTAAATGAGAGTATATTAGGGTTTGAGCTAAATATAGTAAGTGTTATTTCATGTGTGAGTTATAACTTATAAACTATTTTCTCATTTAAACATAGACTTTAATAAATGATATAACGAACCCTAATCTACAACATTGATTATAAAATACTTAAGACTCATTAATAAAACCCTAAAGTATAAAGATCACTAATTATGAATACCAAATATTAAAAGATCATTTTGCGATTATGGAATCATTAATAACTTGGGCGACCGTTAATGTCTATAGGTTACGTGAAGAGGAGTAATCCTTTGTTTTCGTCTTTACGCTTTTCGATCTTTGCGTTGGAATAAAAGTGCGAGATATTACGACCTTTTCGATAAAGGTTTCTCTTAATGTTTTCTTTCGTATTAGGTTTTCCTAAGCCTTTGCTATGAATCCCAAATCGATTTGTTTGAGCTATTGCTTATCGAACTTTGATTTACGAATTATGAAACATCGATTTTGAACTATCGATATGAAAACTATGATTTTGGAAATATGAATGATTTTCGATAAATATGATGCGTATCGGTTATGACATTACGATTTGACCTAAGATAGTTTGACACCGAGCCAAATATTTAACTAGTCATGGGGTTCCATGTCCGTATCGATGATGCACCTCGATATGACTCTAGGCGATGAGTGATGTTACGCCGCGTCTACGGATGGTGAAGCATATTTGTGAATATGTAGGAAGGCGTATGGATGCATCCTAGATCATTATCATTATATGTTATATGTTATCGATGATTGATCTTTGCGTGCGTGCGTCCTTCATAACTCTGGTAGGTCTCCCTACAAAATGTTGCCTTGTGTGAATATGAATGTGATCGATATAAGTTACGGGCTCGTGGTAGTTGACTATAAATATCTTTTGAAATTATGATTTATGCTTTGAAAATGATAAAGATTTTGTTATTGCTCATTCACTTTATTTCATATCCGTTATCGTTTAGTATTAGCTTTTGCTTTCATATCATTCCTTTGGGCTTTTGAAGCTCGGCCGCACTTTCTTTTCTTCATGGCGGTATCTAAGCATTGGGCTGGGTTGCTTTGGGATGAGTGCTTGAGTGGACTTACCTTAGAGATTTTAGCTTTGATTTCTTATGATGCCATTTAGACTTATTTATTTGGATATTATGTTTGAAGTTTATTATGCTTCATTTGGGACCTATGTATTGAAGTCATTTTGACTTGGATTATTTTCGCATTTATGTTAAGACTTTCTTTTGGTTATGAATGTTTTGCTTTGATATGACACCATTACTTGTGATTCCTTTACCCTTGGCGGGTCGGGCGTTACAATTTATGGCATCGAGCCGGGTTTCGACTTGTAGTCGGGACACGTGAACATAAGAACCTTAAGTTATCCCTTAGAATTAAGATTTGACTGTGAGGATTGGGTAGACTTAGGTTTCCTTCTGCGAACTTCCATTTCGTATCTCATCTTTGTTCATTTTGCTAATCGTTTGAATATCGTTTAGATGGTTCGAACTCGTACTCTTGGTGGCGCGGATGGAGCGATGATGCGGTTAACATGGATCTGCGATTGCGAATGCTCTCAACTCTCTTTTCCTGGTTTGACTACACGAGATGATGGAGCAGGTGATCAACAACATCCGTGAATCGAATGGTGCTTGGGTAGTGGTGGAGGAAATCAACCCGTCGGCATTCATACTTGGCTCGGCGTTTGATAGCTCAAGCCTCTTTCTTTTAACCTTCTTGCTACTCCCTCTGAAGGCGAGGTGGATCACTCATGTTGAGAAGCTGTTTGAAGTATTGGGTTGTGGAGATGAGTTTAAGACTCGTTTGGCTGCGTTAAGTTGGAAGGTGATGCTTTAAATTGGTGGAAAGCATTGAAACAAGCACGAGGAGGAGATGCTTTCATTGTTACTTGTACTTGGGCGGAGTTTGGACTATCTTCTATAACCGTTACTTCCACGATCTTTGAGCGACAAAGGTATGAGAGGATTATCGAGGCGATCTACCGGTTTGATAATGAGAACTCCAACGAGTACATGAGTAGGTTTATGAGGTTGGTAAGCTTTGTTGGAGCGATTCTTTGGAGATGGTAGGCGCCAAGCTAAGCATTTCAAATGGGGATGAAGAAGTGGGTGTTGGACCATTGCTTAACTGCGACTATGAGGATGTGTCGGCTGCAATGATGCGACTCGTAACATTGAGATCTTTCATGAGGTTCGGGTTACAACAAGCGTGTCGCGATGGTGATCGGATTCAAGGTAGGACTCAAAGTAATGAGTATAAAGGAAATCTTGGCGGGAGTTATGATTCGAGGGACAAGGGATAAGAGTTATGATCGGTGAGGTCGATCGGGAAGGAATGTGGACTCTAGGCGCCACAGGCGAGGGTCGGGATAGCGAGCTGCTTGGTAAGAATGGAAATGATCGTCGAATCGGGGTAACAATAACCGCGTTACAACAAAGATCGATCGACTCGAGGATCGAATCGGTCGTGCTTGAGGATCTTACAGTCGACAAGAGACGGTGAAGTTTGCCTCCCCACCTATCTGTACTACTTGTGGAAAGGCTCATCCGGGACCGTGTTTCAAGGCCCCTTGGTGGATGTTTCTCTTGTGGTTCTACTACTCACAAGATCAAGGATTGCCCTAAGAGGAACCCGCGATTCACGGAAACTATACCAAGCCGCCACCTACTCTTGGGCGTGTCTATGCTACTACTCGGAATCGGTAGAGCATACTTGAGTACCATTACGGGAACTCTTTTCATTGATGATTATTACATCTTCGTTTTATTTGACACCGGCGCACACACTCCATCATATCATCACATGTGCTAAGAAACTTAATATGAAGCCACAACCACTAACGAATCACTTATCGATATCTCGCCTATGAAAAGTCACATGATCATTGATCATAAATCGTTAAGTGTCCTCTTCGTTTTGATGATCGTATTCGCCATGCACATCTGTATCCTCTCGATATGGTCGACTTTGATATCATTCTAGGCATGGATTGGTTGGCTTATCATAGAGCTTCCATCATTGCTATGCTAGAAGCGTGATCTTTGGAGCGTAAAACATCCTAAATTCGTTTATTATGGTTCTAAACCACTCAAATCTGTTAAGTTCATTTACGCTATGAAGCGCGGACCATGATTGCTCATGGGTGTCAAGGTTTTCGGCATCTGTTAAGGACACATCTTTGGAGAGTCCTAACATTGAAAATCTTTCCGTTGTTTGTGAATTCAGCGGCGTTTTCGATGAACTCCTGGACTTCCTCCATTTCGAGAAGTTGAGTTTAGCATTGAGTTGATTCACGGTGCTAAACCGATTTGAAAGCTCCGTGTCGTATGGCACTGTAGAGGCGAAGGAGTTGAAGGAACAAGCGCAAGAGATGATAGATAATGGATTCATTCGACCTAGTGTTTCTCCATGGGGTGCACTGTTTTGTTTGTGAAGAAGAAGGATGGAAGTATCGTCTATGTATCGACTACCGTGAACTCAACCGTATTACTATTCGGAACCGTTATCCTCTCCCGCGCATAGGCGATTTGTTTGATCAGCGCAAGGAGCTAAGTTCTTTTCTAAGATTGATCGAGTGCGGTTATCATCAACTACGTGTGAAGGAGCAAGATGTTCCTAAGACCGCGTTTCGTACGGATATGGTCATTATGAGTTTCTCGTTATGCCTTTTGGTTTGACGAATCGCTTTCTTGTGTTTATGGACACGATGAATCGTGTTTTCCATGAGTTTCTCGACAAGTTCGTTATTGTTTTCATCGGCGACATTTTGGTTTACTCTAAGTGCGAAGAAGAGCATGAGCAACATCTCCGGATAGTTTTGGAGATTACGAGGAAGAAGAAGTTGTCGCCAAATTCTCGAAGTGTGAATTTTGGTTAGGACAAGTCGCTTTCCTTGGTCATATCGTGTCGGTGATGGTATAACCATGGATCCGTCTAAGGTTGAGGCTATCACTAAGTGGCCAAGACCTCGACGGTGTGAGGTCGGGAGTTTTCTAGGACTTCTTTGGATATTATCGGCGTTTTGTTGAAGGTTTCTCTCGTTTAGCTTTGCCGTTAACCCAATTGATGAGGAAAGGTGAAAAGTTCGTGTGGACGGATGAAAGAAAAGAGTTTTGAAGAGTTGAAGCGGAGATTGGTTTCGCTCCTATTTTGACTCTTCCATCGGTTCGGAGGATATCAAATCTATAGCGATGCATCTAAGAAAGGATTGGGTGTGTCTTGATGCAACATGGTAAGGTGATAGCTTACGCTTCAAGACAAGCTGAAACCTTATGAGGAGAATTACCCAACTCATGATCTTGAGTTAGGCTGCGGTGGTGTTCGCGTTGAAGATGCGGAGACATTACTTGTATGGAGGCGTGTGATATTTTCACCGACCATAAGAGTCTCAAGTATATTTTCACTCAAAAGGAACTCAATATGAGACAAAGAAGATGGTTAGAACTTCTTAAGGATTATGACACTAACATTCGGTACCATCTGGTAAGGCTAATGTAGTTCTTGGCACTTAGCGGAAATCGGTATGATTGCAAGTATTGAGATTGAGCCTAGGATTATTCGTGACTTAGAACGTTTGGATGTTGAGTTGTGCGTCGAGGTTACGATGGATCTTGGGCTAGTATGAAGGTGGAGTCGAACCTTATCTGCAAATTAAGGAAGCTCGAGAAAGATGACGAGTTGTGGGCGTAGCTCGAGAATGTTGAAGAAGGTAAGCAGACGGAGTTTAAGGTTGATAACGATGGGATTGTATGGTATGAAGATAGGCTTTGCGTTCCCAATGATCGGTGCCATTGAGAAAGTTATGGTGAAGCTCATAGTTCTCCTTTCACTATTCATCTGGTTCTACCAAGATGTATAGGGATTTGAAACGATATTTACGGTGGAGCGGCATGAAGCAAGATGTAGCGACGTTTGTGTCGAAGTGTATGATTTGTCGACAAGTGAAGATCGAACATCAAAGAGCTAGTGGTTTGTTACAACCATTGGATATTCCGACATGGAAGTGGGATAAGATATCTATGGACTTTGTGGTGGACTACCTCTTACTAAGAAGAAGCATGATGCGATTTGGGTGGTTGTTGATCGACTAACCAAATCGGCTCATTTCTTACCAATCGGGAAGGATTATGGTATTGGCGGTTATCGAGATTTTCGACAAGAGATAGTTAGACTTCATGGTACTCAAGCGGCTATTGTGTCGAGATAGGGATCGCGTTTTACTTCTCGTTTACGGAAGGGTTTGCAAAAGCTTGGGGTACTCGACTTAATTTTAGTACGGCATTTCATCCTCAAGCGGATGGTCGGTCGAGAGGACTATTCGGACCTTAGAAGACATGCTAAGGGCTTGTGCTTTGGAATGGTGGCGGTGGGATGAATATTTGTGTTTGGTAGAGTTTGCATACAATAACGGTTGGCATGCTAGCATTAAAGCGACACCGTTTGAACTTCTTTATGGAAGGAAATGTAGATCACCTACTTGTTGGGATGAAGTAGGTGAGCGTCTAATTGAAGGACCGGAAATGATTGAGATCACTAATGAGAAAGTAGGCTGTTGCTAGAGAGAAGTTAAAGGAGGCTAGGTCTCGTCGGAAAAGTTATGCCGACAAGCATCGTCGTGATTTAGAATTTCGTGTTGGTGATCGGGTGTTTTGAAAGTCTCGCCGTTTAGAGGTGTGAAGCGTTTTGGAATCAAGGGCAAGCTTAGTCCTCGATTCATTGGTCCGTTTGAAATTCGGGCGTATAGGAGAAGTTTCGTGTCGATTAGCACTTCCGCCTCGGTTATCGCATGTTCATGATGTGTTCCATGTATCTCTCTAAGAGGATACAATTATCATCCATTACGTTGCTTCGTATCCGTTTGATCGATTCGATCCGATATGTCTTTGCACGAAGAACCGAAGCTATTTTGGAAAGACAAGAAAGAGTCATGAGAAGTAAAGTTATTCCGTTCGTTAAGATTCTTTGGAAAAATCACCCGGGCGTGAGGCTACTTGGGAGACCGAAGAGTCGATCGAGCTAGTTATCCTCATTTCTTTGAATAGTTCGGTATGTTCTCATTTCGTTATCGTTTTCGTTTCGTTTCATTTCAATTTTCGAGGGCGAAAATTTTTTTTAGAGGAAGAGTTGTAAAACCGAAAATCTAAAACCTATATAAAGACTAAAATACCCTTGGAACCAAGAATAATAAAATCGTAAAACACGTTTATAATAAAGTACGAAATTAAAACCTAATAAATAAAACTTAACGAATATAATTTCGTGAATGACTTTAGTACGACGAAGGGCGTAAATGTTTCGCTAATAAGTTGGGCGTTTGTTTGTTTATTGGACTCGTGTCTTTTGTTTTGTTTTGCGCAAGCCTAAGCCAAGAGGGTGTTTGTTTGTGTTCGTGTGAGCCAAGGAGGGCGAAGCCCATGTGATGTTTGTGTGTGTGTTCGGTTGGACCCAAGCCAACCCAAACCCAATCACTTTCCTATTCTAACTCAAATACTACAACTATAAATACATTACATAATCATTAAATTGGAACCCTAGTTTTGCTTTGCCTTTTCTTTTCTTTTTGCTCGTGAGAGTCTCAACACACCCTTGGTGTCGATTTTCTTATTCAAGTGAAGGTATAACGTTTATTCATCTTCCTTTTAACGTATTATGCATGTATATGTCGAGATATACTTTGTTTAGTCGCGTTTCTTTTCTTTTTGTTTTGGCGAGAGGTGGTAACCAAGAGAAACAAGAAACCTAATTTATTTTAACTTGTAATTAATAAGGAGCGTGTAAAGTGATAAGTAATATTGAATCGGGTCATGTATATGTTGAGTTAATGTTAGCGAGACATGCATGAGTTGGACGAGGCATGCATGAGTTTGAATGGGGTTTAAAACATATTAACTTGTATCTGAAACATGTTTAAATGAGCTAGGTCTTGTGTAAAACATGCTAGCGAAACCCTAGGTGAACCGAGTACATATGTACATGAGATTTAGACGTGTAATTAATAAGTAAAGTGCGTAAACATAAACCCTAGTTTTAAAATATGTAAAGCGTATGAAGTATACAAAACCCTAATAACTTATGGTCACATGAAATCATAAGCGTGTATGATAAAGTGTAAAAGTAAAGAAGGTTATTAATTACGTATTAGGTTAAGTAGCAAGTCATTAAGGCGTAACATATAAAGTAAATGCATATTAATGAGATATTAAAGAGTAAGAAACCCTAGAGCGTAAATGAGAGTATATTAGGGTTTGAGCTAAATATAGTAAGTGTTATTTCATGTGTGAGTTATAACTTATAAAACTATTTTCTCATTTAACATAGACTTTAATAAATGATATAACGAACCCTAATCTACAACATTGATTATAAAATACTTAAGACTCATTAATAAAACCCTAAAGTATAAAGATCACTAATTATGAATACTAAATATTAAAAGATCATTTTGCGATTATGGAATCATTAATAACTTGGGCGACCGTTAATGTCTATAGGTTACGTGAAGAGGAGTAATCCTTTGTTTTCGTCTTTACGCTTTTCGATCTTTGCGTTGGAATAAAGTGCGAGATATTACGACCTTTTCGGTAAAGGTTTCTCTTAATGTTTTCTTTCGTATTAGGTTTTCCTAAGCCTTTGCTATGAATCCCAAATCGATTTGTTTGAGCTATTGCTTATCGAACTTTGATTTACGAATTATGAAACATCGATTTTGAACTATCGATATGAAAACTATGATTTTGGAAATATGAATGATTTTCGATAAATATGATGCGTATCGGTTATGACATTACGATTTGACCTAAGATAGTTTGACACCGAGCCAAATATTTAACTAGTCATGGGGTTCCATGTCCGTATCGATGATGCACCTCGATATGACTCTAGGCGATGAGTGATGTTACCGCGTCTACGGATGGTGAAGCATATTTGTGAATATGTAGGAAGGGCGTATGGATGCATCCTAGATCATTATCATTATATGTTATATGTTATCGATGATTGATCTTTGCGTGCGTGTGCGTCCTTCATAACTCTGGTAGGTCTCCCTACAAAATGTTGCCTTGTGTGAATATGAATGTGATCGATATAAGTTACGGGCTCGTGGTAGTTGACTATAAATATCTTTTGAAATTATGATTTATGCTTTGAAAATGATAAAGATTTTGTTATTGCTCATTCACTTTATTTCATATCCGTTATCGTTTAGTATTAGCTTTTGCTTTCATATCATTCCTTTGGGCTTTTGAAGCTCGGCCGCACTTTCTTTTCTTCATGGCGGTATCTAAGCATTTGGGCTGGGTTGCTTTGGGATGAGTGCTTGAGTGGACTTACCTTAGAGATTTTAGCTTTGATTTCTTATGATGCCATTTAGACTTATTTATTTCGGATATTATGTTTGAAGTTTATTATGCTTCATTGGGACCTATGTATTGAAGTCATTTTGACTTGGATTATTTTCGCATTTATGTTAAGACTTTCTTTTGGTTATGAATGTTTTGCTTTGATATGACACCATTACTTGTGATTCCTTTACCCTTGGCGGGTCGGGCGTTACAAGTCTTGCTAATCAATGAGATACTTGTAACTTTCTGTTGTGGTTACTGGATTCTTAACTCTCTCGATCACGAATTATTTCTTTGGTGCTATCTATCTAAAGCGCTTATGAAATGTGCAATGATCTTAAAGATACTTATGATAAGGTTGATGGTTCACTATGTTTAATTTGCATAAAAATATAAACTCTCTTAGTCAATGTGGGTCTTCTCTTTCGATTATTACAACAACCTTAACTCTTTATGGAAGCAGTTTGATTGTATGATTAGCTTGCCTCCATGCACTTGTGAGGTCGCAAAACATTTTGAAAAACACAATCGCCTAATCAAATTAATGCAATTTCTTATGGGTCTTGATGACACTTATATTCCTATCGAAGTAATATTTTAACGAGACCCTTTGCCTAATGTCAAAATGCTTTCTCTGTTGTCTCGGAGAAGAATCTCACGAAATGTGTCATCTGGGAATAGTTCGCTAAACCCAATGCCACCGCTTTTCAAAAAACTTTTGATAGTGGAAAATTTTTGTTAACAAAAAGGATCATTCAACAACAATTTCAATAAAGGGTGCGGTTCTAATCACGGTAACAGTTCAAATTCTGAGAGGACCAAACATGAATCTCAAATGCACTAAGCGCAAAAACCCGGTCACATGTTGATAGATGTTATGATCTTGTTGGTTATCTGCTTGGATATGTTAAAAGAACTTTAATGCTAAACCTTTTAGCAATAACAATGTTTCCACTGATACTAATCGTATAACTGATAATAGTGCTAGCAACTCTCCTGTCTCTTTGTCTAATGAATAGCTCTCCAGACTTATGAGTCTTCTTAATGACAACAATGTGTCTTCTGCTAATGCCAACATGGCAGGTAAAAATTTTTCAGGAACCTTCTTTAATGGCAGTGTTAAGTTTAACATAAACTTCAACAAATTTTTCAACAACAACACAAAAACCTTATCTGGAAACATCAGTCTTGGTTGGATTGTTGACTTTGGTGCAAATCGACACATGATAGTATCCGCCAAATTTTAATTAATGTTGTTGACATTTGAATCTTGGTCTAACTGTTGGACATCCCAATGGTACTCGAGGCCCTAATCACTAAAATTGGTGACTTAAAGTTAATAATGACCTAACTCTTTTGATGTTCGTTGTTCACGAGTACAATGTCGATCTGTCATGCTCATAAGATTGCTAGAGACAATAAGATGTTTGTTGGGTTTAATGAATCTAATTGCTATATCTGAGTTTACATCAAAAAAGGATTGTGGGATTGGTAAACAATGCAATGGGTTATATATGTTTGATATTGATTCTACATGTAAGATTACTTCTAATAACTTGCATTGCATTTGTCATGTTTCTAGAAATCTCTGGCATCAAAGACTTGGTCATCCCTCTGACCAAGTCCTACATATACTTAAATCCACTCTTAAACTTGATAGCTCATCTGAATCTGATCATCTTTGTGATACTTGCAACAAAGCTAAACAAACCAGGGAACCATTCCCTCTAAGTGAACATAAATCAACTAAAATTGGTCAACTTGTTCATCTAGATGTATGGGGACCATATAAAGTCACTAGCAGAGATGGTTACAAATATTTTTTAACTATTGTTGATGACTATTCTAGGGCAGTGTGGGTTTATATGCTTAAGGGAAAGGATGATGTTTATGTTTCCATTGTTAACTTTACTCATATGCTATCAAATCAATTTGAACACAATGTTAAGATTTTCGAAGTGATAATGGGATGTAATTTGTCAATAATAAACTTCAACACTTCTTTCATGAAAAGGAATTCTACATCAAACCTCTTGTGTTTATACACCACAACAAAATGGTATTGCGAGAGAAAGGAAACATAGGCATCTCCTTAATGTGGCTAGATCCCTTATGTTTGTGGGGAATTACCTTTATATCTTTGGCCCGAATGTGTTCTAACTGCGCCTATATCATAAACAGTTACCTCTCCGATTACTGTCTGCAAGTCTCCTTCTCCCTTGTGTATGGGCATGACCCTTCACTCTCTCTCCTTAGAGTCTTTGGTCGCTTATGCTATGCCACAATTCTCAACATCTCTGATAAATTTGGTAGTAGGTCTGAGAAAAGTGTCTTTATTGGTTATTCAAATGAGAAAAAAGGTTATAAACTTTTGAGCTTAGAAACAAAAAATATCTTTTATTCCAGAGATGTCAAATTTTATGAAACTATTTTTCCCTTCAAAATGAAAAATACTTTGTCAAAACCTTTTGTTGAAACGTATGTGCCTAAAGATTTAAATCATCAAAATTCCTTTGACTCACAAATAAGTCCCAATGATGAAGGGAGAGTGACATCCTATGATGATGGCACAGTGTTGAGTCATCCTTCTAGGGATGATGAACCTGTTGCAACGTCTATAGATGATAATGCACACCTAAGGGCACCATATCACATGAATCACATCCTGTGATGCATCATCGATTCTGCGATATATCATCGATTCAAATCGAACTACGAACAAGAAAGAGGTTTGCCACCACCATCGCTAGAAGGTCAACGAGTTTCTAAGTTGCCCGATAATCTTAATGACTTTATTATAGAAGGAAAGTCAAATATGGTGTTGAAAAGGTTGTTAATTATTCTAACCTAAACAAAGATAATTCTTGCTTTGCTTCTAGTCTTAATAAAAGTATTGAACCTACTTATGAAGAAGCTATCCTTGATAGTAATTGGGTTGATGCTATGAACTCGAAATTGAGGCCTTAAATGAAAATCATGCTTGGGATATAACCGATCTTCCACCTAATAGAACTCCCATTGGTTACAAATGGATCTTTAAAATCAAATATAAAGCCAATGGTGAAGTTGATAGATACAAGGCTAGATTAGTTGTTAAAGGTTATAACCAAAGGAAGGAATAGACTATGATGAAACTTTTTCTCTGTTGTAAAAATGTCTCTTGTTAGATGTCTTATTGCCTTAATGTGAAAAACAAATGGCCCTTTTTCCAACTTGATGTTAACAATGCTTTCTTGTATGGAGATCTTGATGAGGATATCTATATGACCATCCCTAAGGGGTTCTCGTAATGAGAACAATAAAAATAAAGTTTACAAACTTGTCAAGTCTCTATATGGCCTAAAACAAGCTCCCGAGAAATGGAATGAAAAACTTGTCGGTGTCTTAAAGGAAAATAACTTTGTTCAATCATCAATGATCATTCTTTGTTCACCAAAGCAGAGAATAACAAGTTTATTGCTCGCTTGTTTATGTGGATGATATTGTCCTTCGGAAGCGTATTGATGAGATAAACCTATTCAAAGAGTTTCTAAAATCAAATTTTCATATCAAAGACTTGGGAAACTTAAAATATTTTCTTGGGATTGAGGTTTTAAAAGCGGGAATGACATTTGTCTCTCCCAAAGAAAATATTGTCTTGAACTCCTCAAAGAATTTGGTCTTCTTGGGTGCAAACCTGTGTCCACCCCTATGGAACCCAACTCGTCCTTCCATACATTCCCACCTGCCGATGATCCCTTACTTGTCAACATCATGGTTATAATAAGTTACTTGGGAAACTTATCTATCTCACCCATACAAGACCCGACATCTCATACTCGATTAATTGTCGGCACAATATATGCATTCTCCTTTGAAATATCATCTAGAATGTGCCCTCAATGTTCGAGATATCCGAAAGGAGCTCCGTGAAAAGGTCTAAGGTATAATTTCAAGAACTCGAAAATCATCTTGAAGGATATAGTGATGCGATTGGGCCAAATGCAAGAAAACCGGAAAATCATCACGAGTTATTGTGATTTTTAATGATTGTTTGATCTCATGGAAAAGTAAAAACAAAACACTCTTTCAAAATCTTCCATGACAGTAGTATAGATCTATGTCTCTGCTGCTGTGAAATCATTTGGATTCAAAAATCTTAAAAGATCTAAAAGTTGATATCAATCTCCTCGTTAATCTTTTTGTGATAACAAATCGCTTTACAACTTCTTTGTCAATCCTGTTTTCCATGAAAGATCAAAACACTTTAAAATTGATGTCCACTTCATCGGGAAAAAATTGCAAGAGGTGTTATAAGTGCCAAAAGATTGGCTCTTCAAACCAAACTCGAGACATACTTACTAAAACCTCCATTTATCGACATAAATTCTTGTGTAAAAATTGATATTGTTTGATATGTTTGCTCATCGATTAAGGGGAATGTTAAATTTTGGGGTATTAATCTGTGGCAAACATGTCATTCTATAATTGCTAATGGCTTTCAAGTTATGTTCGGTGCGAGGCTTATTCTGAGGGGTTAATCATGGTCAAAGCATAAAATGGTTTATAGTTCCAAGAAGTTCATTTCTGCTGAAGCCTCTCTCGTTTATGCTAATGAGTCATTTATAGCCGTTAGAGGGGTCTTAGTGTATCTTACTCTCCTATTTAATAAGTCCCTTAATCTAGGGTTAGACACAATTGTGTGTGCAGTCATTGTCTCACACACTTCTCTTCTTTCTGATCATTTCACTGATCTTGTCTCTTCTTTGTATTTGTATGGTTATTGTCTCATTGACATTAATCTGATCTTGTAACACTTTGGATACTATTGTTGATATAATCTAAGCCGACTATTGGGGCTTAGGTTTGAATAAAAGTTCTACTGTTTATTTATTGTTGCTGATACTTTCGTACAGGCTCTAATGCAATTACTCATTACTTGTTCTACATGTTATTAACTTGTGTATAAAACGTGCTATTGCTACTGGTGCAATTCAAGATGCAACAAATGTCAAAGTTTGAATATAAAGGACACTTAAAGCACACTTTAACCTTGCAACTAAGACCTGCTGCCTTCCTTTGTAATGCTTGCAACTCTGATGATAAAGACTTTCTATTAGTGCAATGACTACATGTTCTAGATGTTGGAATATTTAGTGCACTTGTGGATTAGTTCACACCTGGTAATGGGTCGAGAGTGCGGTGTACACCCATAAGGTCCCTTAATACCCCGACCCTATAGTGGTAAGATTCAGAATGTTAGTACTGTTAGGCCGAGTTAATACTGCTAGTACTAATGTTAGTACTGTTAGGCAGAGTTAATATTGCTAGTATCAATGTTAGTACTGCTAGGTAGAGTTACTACTACTAGTGCTGCTGGAATCAACTTGTAACAGGCTTTGACCTATTCAAGTGACAGTTATAACTTCTTAATGACCACATTTAATTGGTCGTGTAACCACTATTAGCTATAATGGGGATAATTATGAAGCGATTGATGGGCCGGTTAATCCTCATAATTCCATTTGACTAGCTATGAGTATTTTCATATAAATAGGAAATCATATATGCATGAAGGGATATAGAGAACTAAACACATAGATGCAAAAGGGTTATTGATTTGTACCTAAATCATTAACATACATTTGGTCTTATCCCAAGTAGATATTCGTGATACCCATGCATTATGTTCGAATAGTTTACTTTGAAAAGTGATAACACGATTCCAAGTGATATCCGGTAACCATTCATTGGTAATTAGTTAGGCTATTGATTATCTTCACCATGCTCTGTGCTTATAACCCCAACACTGGATTCACAAGGCATGTGTAATTTATCATCAAAATTTGACCTTCCCAATCACCATAAGCACCCTCTGGTTCTGGCCTATTCACTTCCAAACAATTATTAGCTGATGTGAAGATAGGTGCACATCTAATCTCCACAAAAACTATGTCAAATTAAGCTAAACATAATGGCCTTGCGTGGCTCATTGGTTACATTGATTGTTACGGAATCAAATGGCCCTTGGTTCGTGGTTTGTGAGTATTTGTGTATGCGAAGCATTTTCCAGTTAACCCAAACATTACAACATCAACTTCACCCTCATCATTCCCTTGACTTGGTAGATGCATAGGAAGATGAGTACTTTTATAATTGCATCATTTGTTGCGGCCGTGGGAACACATTTCCATACATATGTGAAACTAATTGGGCGTTCTATCTTTGTGTGAATTGTGATTGATGGCATATAAGCTATTCAACGTATTTATCCTAAAGTTGTCAGTATGGTGAGTAACTATGTGATTAATGATATCAACTATGCTTACGAGGCTTGTAAATTCGCAATATGCATATTTTGTGTAATGAGGTCATCACGATCCCTTGGTCATACGTTTTGCAAAGGACATGAAATCTCTATGAAATATCTCCCAATTGAAGATTATCCCCAAGATTTCTAGTGTGATATATGTGAGGCAGAAATGCACCCGAAAAGCCCACCCATATCATAGTCAACGTTGCACAAGTTCTTTTCATATTCAACGCCTTAGTCCAGTCGATTATTATGCAAACAATTTCTACTGGCTCTAGGTAATCATTTCATGTCACAAACATCTATTAACATTTGTTGGCCTGTGACAAGATCGCGAAAACTCAAAGTAACTCTAAGAGGGTTGTCAACAACAAGTTGAATTACATGTAGAGATAAAATATATTGGGTAAGATCAGAACTAAAGAAAAGTGCAAGCGGGTATCATAACCAAGCCACCTTTACCGATCATAATCTGATCGATATCTGTATACACACAAGAGAAGATCTGGAAAACAATAGTTAGGAGAAGCCATCTTCCTTTCTACTTTTGCATTAATTTTTTAGAATGGTATAATTGTAAAACATTAAATTTAACTTTTTATACCATGTAGCTATGTAGCTAGAGGCGGCAAATTGTGCCAAAAATAAAATAGAGCTTTTATGAGATAATTTATTAAACAATTGATCACATTTAGCCTTTTTTTAATGCCTGCATATTTAAAAGTTAAATGGGCATTAAGTCTCAAGTTGAGTAGAAAGATTCACGCAGATTATCTAGAAATAATTATGTGATGTGAATGGTTATTGGCTGCTGAGGGAGGCATCTGTTTTTAACCTCATTTTAAATGGGCATTAAGTCTCAAGTTGAGTAGAAAGATTCACACAGATTATCTAGAAACAATTATGTGATGCGAATGGTTATTGGCTGCTGAGGGAGGCATCTGTTTTTAGAAAAATAAAAAGAATGGGCCAAGTAGTAACATTTTAAAATGAGGTTAAAGTAAATAAATACGCGTATTATCATTTTACTATTTTGGAGGAAGTTCTTTTAAGGCATTAATTGCACTAAGACACTAAAAACTTAAAATTAAGCATCACAACTAATAAAGTTAAAAGTACAACCAATTTAAACACAATCTCTTTATTTAATGTCATTACTCGTATATAATAAATACGAAGTACTTTTCAAGCATTACAACTTGTATAGTTAGGTTTACATATCCTTAATGTAGAAGTATAAAAGGTTAATAAATATAATTAATGATCTTCTTAAAACACTCTTTCACTTAAAATTACAATAATATTATCACATTGTATAATTTAACAAAGCCATAAAAAGATCAAACACTTAAAAGACAATCATATAAACATAACTCAAGTACAGCTCTTAGCCATGCCTTTTACCTTTTGATGTCATTAACATTTATTTAAGAGTTGTTTAAGTTCTTCAGGGTTGACTGTTTTACACTTGTTTCAGGGTTGTTTAACATTTATTTCAGGGTTGGATTCAAAGTTGTTTATGTTCTTCTAGAGGCTCGATTCTTGTTAATGGGAGCCCGACACGGGAATTTCAATTTCATAATGGTCTTAAGTAGGGAGACCCTCTTTCTCCTTTTTTATTTATATTGATCATGTAAAGCCTTAACCTGTCATTTCAACAAGTTGTTAATGAAGGATTTTTTCAAAGGAGTTTCTATTGGATCATCTTTGACTGTTTCACACTTGTTTTATGCTGACGACGTCGTTTTTATGGGACAATGGAGCGATTCTAATATCTCTACTATTGTGCACGCATTAGATTGCTTCTTTCATGCTTCTGATCTTCACATTAATATACAAAAAAGTAAATTGATGGGGATAGCAATAGATGCTGAAAAAGTGAATCATGCAACTAGAAAGATAGGATGTTTGACGTTCAAGACTCCTTTTTATTATCTTGGTATCAAAGTTGGTGGTTTGATGTCGCGTATTAAATCTTGGGACAAGATAGTGAATAAGTTATTATCTCGACTATCGAGATGGAAGATGAAGACACTTTCTATAGGTGGAAGATTAACGCTTCTCAAACCAGTGTTGGGATCAACGCCTATTTATTACATGTCTTTGTTTAAAGTTCCTATATAGGTGCTAAAACAAATGGAATCTATTCGATGTCACTTCTTTAATGGGATAGAGCGTAATGAAAAGAAAATGATGTAGGTGAAGTGGAGTAGTGTTTTGGCTTCTAAATAGAAAGGAGGTTTAGGTGTATCAAGTTTCTTTGCTTTGAATAGAGCTCTTATGTTTAAGTGGGTGTGGCATTTTAGAAATGATAGTTGTTCTTTGTGGCTAGGGTGATAAAGACTGTTCATGGAGTAGATGGTAGTCTTTGTAATCCGTCCAAGTTTACTCATCCGTCAACTTGGTTAGATATAGTTCGTGAGTTGACTAAGCTTAAGAGTCATAAGATTGATCTTCTAGGATTTATTAAGAAAAAGGTGGGTAATGGTGAGAACACTTTGTTTTGGGAGGAAGTATGGAAGGGAGACACTGCTTTAAATATCGGTTTCCTAGAGTTTATGCGTTGGAACCGAATAGAATATTACGGTTGCTTCGACGATGACTCTTGAGAATTTGAGATGTTCTTTGCGGTGCATTCCAAGAGATGGAGCTGAGAATACTCAGTTTTTAGACCTGGTGATTTTTTTGAATGGTTTTCAACTTCCTATGATGCAAGACAAATGGTTTTGGTCGTTAGATGTCACACCCCCAAATTACCTATTTTGCAGCGGAATGGAATACCTGGGGGATGACTGTCATAGCATCAAAGTTACAGTTATATCGAACGACCTAAAGTGTCGTTTTGAAAATATCGTTTGATTAAGTAAAATAATCAGAGTTTACAAAACATAGGTCCCAAAAGATTTCCAATGTACCAAAATGAGTTTGTTACAATCAAACGATAGTTAAATGCATAAAATATATGTGAGACACGTCGACACCGCGACTCTATGATAAGTCCACATGCATGCCATGAAGTGAATGCCTTAGATACCTGAGATAAAACATGCTAAAAGTGTCAACACAATGGTTGAGTGAGTTCATAGAGTTTGGTCAACATGTAAAGCTTTTAAAGAAAGTTCATGCAGCAAAGGCAAAATTTTTGGTCATTGAGAATAGTCCACAAAGCAAAGGCATTGTAAATCCACCCAGTTCCAAGTTCCGCCCATACAAAACTTGCAACCTGTGTGTTCACAACCCACTGCCAAAAATAGTATGTCTAGTAGTCAAGTATACGTTGTCATAATAGTTCACAATATAGCACCACGTATATAATAATGTATGCCAGGCAAAGCCCCTAGAATAAATAATATGCGTCCGTAACATAGTGAGCGAGAGGTTGGTCGACCTCTAATAGCGCTATCCATACTACCTACTAATAGAGATCGACAATGCGAATGTACGAACGGTACATCATACAACTATTAATATACAATTAAGAACACTCCGAACATGGGAGAATTTGCACTGCTCCGTACAAGGGAGACTTTAAGTCGATAACGCTCCGTAACATGGGGAGACGTAATATAAAGTGAGTACGGTTCATTAAGTTCAAACAAGTCATAAGTTCATAATTAAGTTCAAGAGTCTATGTCGAGTTCAAACGTTCAAGTCAAGTTAAAAGGTCAAGACAAGTCGAAAGAGTTCAAAATAAGCCAAAGATCCAATATCAAGTCAAACAAGTTCAAAATAGTCAAATGGTTCAATATTATGTCAAACAAGTTCAAAATAGTCAAAGGGTTCAATATAAAGTCAAACAAGTTCAAAATAGTCAAAAGGTTCAATATTAAGTTAAAAGAGATTAATTATATGTCAAAATGTTTTAAATCAAGTTAAAAGAGATTAATTATATGTCAAAAGAATTAAATCAAGTTGAAAGAGATTAATTATATGTCAAAATGTTTTAAATCAAGTTAAAAGAGATTAATTATATGTCAAAAGAATTAAATCAAGTTGAAGTGTTCAAATCTATGCCAAAAGGTTCCTATCAAGTTAAAAGAGTTCAAATATATATGTCGAAGGGCTCAAAATCAAGGAAAGTGGTTCAAATAATAGTGTTCATAACATAGTATCAATTTAGTTCGGCATAATCTACTTACTAGCATAAGTAGTGAAACAATGATTATTTAAGTTCATATAAGTGTAAGGTAAAAGCAAGTAGTTGAGCATGTATCTCCCCAAAGAGTTTATAAAAGCAGTTGAGCGAGTAAAATTGGGGCTAAGAACTCACCTGATGCAATGATTATGATGCCAAAAGTGGATACACTGAATGAGGTGCAATCTCTATCTGCAACTTGAGTGATTATGAGAAATTGGTGATGGAAAACTTAATTAAACTTCAAGGATTTAATCCTAAACCTTAACTAGTACTCAAATGGATCTTGAATATGCTTGATCTTGCAAAATTTATGATTTCTTCCTTGTGTTCATGCCATGGCCGAATATTGGAGAGGATATGAGAGATTTTTCTTTCTTGTTTTCACCTTTTTGCTATGTGTTTGTATGTGTTTAGATAAGTAAAAGATCTAGTATAATATCTTGCCTAGTCATACAAGGTGTATGTGTTCATATAATCTTGCAAGATTTTTAATAAAATGGGTGACTCATGTGGGGGGAGGTCGGAAAAATGGTTTTTGGAAAAAGGGTGGTGCATTTTGATGACTAATGGTATTTTAAGTTAAGTATAATATGTATTTGGTACATATAATTAATTATTAAGTGTAGCGTTAGCTGGAAATCGATTTTAACGGAATCAAATAAAATATATCGAAGTCATAAAAATTATAAAAATACATTCCTCGCAAGTATTGAGTGAATAAATAATTATCGAGTTGAATTTACGAAAACCGTCGTAAATATATATACCCTGTACCCTTGAGTTTTAAGCAATTCTAAACTAAGCATGTTAAATGAGACCTCAGGGGTATATTTCACATTTCTAATCACCACTTCTCCATCATCTGTGCTAACTGTAACATCACCTATCCCATAGGAGAAAATGAATTTCTTTTCATTTTCCTCCTTTTCTATCATCTTAAATTTGTAATCAATCTCATTGAATAATGCTCTACTAGGACACATATGGTATTTGTAAATGTTACTTGCATACCAGATTTCATTCCATGTTTTAGAGTTTGTACCTTTCACCATATAATCTGCTGTCAAATAGACCTTTTCTGAGTACTTTGCTTCTTCTATAATGACTTTACTTGTGGTATCCATCTCTTGTTGCGTTCTAAGGCTGCAAGCCTTTTCCTATCTTTACATGCCCAAAAGGCATGTCCCTTTTCTTTGCAGATGTGACATTTGGACCTTTTGTCCCTTTTTGTCTTCATAACCTTCTTCTTTAGTTTCATCAAGTCATTTGATTGCTTTGCAGTGTTGAATGCTTCATTTTCCAATACAGTTTGTGCCAAGATCTCCTTTCCTTTTGGTGAAATGATGCTTTTCTTTCTTTTGGTGTTCCACAGATTCAATGTTTTGGGAGTCTCTCTTAAAAGATATCTCTCATATTGGAATCCAGAAGTTGGCCTTTCCCATGGATGAGAGCCATAGCTCTGATACCAATTGTACACAGGTTTGTGGCCAATTAGTTTGGGTTTCAATAGATGCTTCATGTTTTGATAAAATCTTTGTGAATGGTGTAACTTTGAATGAAACAGTAATGGGTACAAACAGATATACTAAGAACAGAAATTGCATTAAGATACTAGTAAAAGTTGTTATATATTTTCTGATGAAGAAAACATATTTATAGGTTTCTAATCGACACAAATTGACAGTTATTCATCACCCAACCATTGTGACTCTTGGGGATTAACTGCCAAAATAACTACCTAATGTAACTGCCAACATATGGGCTTTGGGTTAACCTGTTTTGACCCATATGCATACTTCTAATTCGACCCATACTTAATTATTACATGACCATAGTCTTAAACATAAAGTACTATATAATAAATCTATCCTATGATCTGATCTTAACACAATTAAAGGCTAACAACATGCAATTACTTTCAATCATAACCGATCACCATTTCTAACATCCTCTGAGTCTCTAACCATCGTTACTGACAAATAGAGTGCACAGCTAGAACCATATCGTATTTGTGATTTATTTCATCACAAAAATATCAGTTGGGTTTCAGTACCATTGTTCTACATGTATTTAACTTGTGTATAAAACGTGCTATTGTTGCTGGTGCAATTCAAGCTGCAGCAAATGTCAAAGTTTGAACATAAAGGACACTCAAAACATACTTTAACCTTGCAACTAAGACATGTCACCTTCCTTTGTAATGCTTGGAACTCTGATGATAAAGACTTTCTATTAGTGCAACGACTGCATGTTCTGGATTCACAAGGCATGTGTAATTTATCAGCAAAATTTGACCTTCCCAATCTCCATAAGCACCCTCTGGTTCTGGCCTATTCACTTCCGAACAATCATTAGTTGATGTGAAGATGGGTGCACATCTAATCTCCACAAAAACTGTGTCAAATTAAGCTAAACATACCGGCCTTACGTGGCTCATTGGTTACAATGATTGTTACGGAATCAAATGGCCTTGGGTTCGTTGTTTGTGAGTGTTTGTGTATGCGAAACATTTTCCAGTTAACCCAAACATTACAACATCAACTTCACCCCCATTATTCCCTTGACTTGGTAGACACATAGGAAGATGAGTACTTTTATAATTGCACCGGTTGTTGCAGCCGTTGGATCACATTTGCATACAGATGTGAAACTAATTGGGAGTTCTATCTTTGTATGAATTGTGATTAATGGTATATAAGCTATTCAACGTATTTATCCTAAAGTTGTCCGTATGGTGAGTAACTATGTGATTGATGGTATCAGCTATGCTTGCGAGGCTTGTAAATTCACAATATGCATATTTTGTGTAATGAGGTCATCACGATCCCTTGGTCATAGGTTTTGCAAAGGACATGAAATCTCTATGAAATATCCCCCAATTGAAGATTATCCTCAAGATTTCTTATGTGACATATGTGAGTCGGAAGTGCACCCCGAAAGCCCACCCTATCATTGTCAAGGTTGCGAAAGTTCTTTTCATATTCAACGCCTTGGTCCAATTGATTATTATGCAAACTATTTCTACGCGCGCAAGGTAACCGTTTCATGTCACAAACATCTATTAACATTTGTTGGCCTATGAAAAGATCATGAAAACTGAAAGCAACTTTAAGTGGGTTGTCAACAACAAGTTGAATGACAGATAGAGATAGAATATGTTTGGTAAGATCAAGGAATAAAAGAACGAAATACAAAAGTTCAAGTTGGTATTAAAACCAAGCCACCTTTACCGATCAAATACGGCCGATATTGGTATACACACAAGTGAAGATCCGGAAAAAATCGTAAAGAGAAGCCATCTTCCTATGTAGCCATCCCACTTTTTACTTCCATTTTCTCGTAACCAGAGAACACAAAACAAAGCACCAACAACCCTTAACTTCCACTCCCCTTCACTCCTCTTTCTTTTCTTTCCACGAACATCCTTCTGATAAAAATACTCGAGAACAGGCGTGAAGCGCCAAAATGACTAAAAGGTAAAGTTTTTGGGAAATAAGTGCGAATATAGTGATAGTGGCCCTTGAAATCTTTACTTGAATTGACGGATAAGGTTAGACCTTTTATTGTTCATGTTATTGGAAATGGAAGGTCTACTTGATGTGGCATGATAAGTGGCATATGATTCGCCCTTTTCCAAAATTCATTAATAGTAGAAGCTTATATGATCGTAGCTCGGAAAACAGTAGTATTGTGACTGATTTGGTTTATGGAAATACGTGGAGTTGGCCTCAAGATTGGTACAAAAAATATCCTATATTGAATCAAGTTCAGGTTCCTATTCTCTATAAAGCCTGGGCTGATAATATTCAATGGAATACCAAAAGTGGTAAACTTTTTGATTTTTCTACTAAAGAGATTTGGAAGGATATTAAAGAGGATTTTCCTGGTTGTTAATTGATGGAAAACAGTGTGGTTCTCTCAATGTAATCCAAGATGTGCAATTATCTTGTGGATGGTTATTAGAAGGAGACAGCAAACTCGGGATAGAATGATGAAGTGGAGTAAAGACACTTTATTTTGCCCATTATGCAAGAAGACTACTACAGACTTTAACGAGTGAAGTAAGTGACATCGGGTAGACCATTAGAAAAAGGGCTGAAATAAAGGGGAAGGAGGGGGTAACCTGTTTAACTATCTTATGTCTTACTGAACTTTGAAGATTAGAGGTATGCCTTCAGTCATCATATGCTTCAGGTATACTTCTTTATAATATGATGCTTGATATTATTTGGATGGAACATGAAGTTTGTATGCAAATATTTTGTTCCTCATGTATGGTTCTAAATTCATATGAAGTTAATTACTTTGCTTAATTTATTACCATTAAAAACATTATCTATGGCTCTAGAATTAGGGAAAACTATTTTCCCCACAATTAGAGCAAGAATCTTTTATAAACTTTACAGTACTTTTATGTTTCAAGATTGATTTACTTGGTCTATTCTGTGAATGTGTGCGCTTCGTGCAGGAAATGGTGACATGAAAGGTTAAGTTAAAGAGAATAGATAACATAACAAGGAGGCAGGCGACTTTCAGTAAGAGGATAAATGGGCTTTTGACGAAAGCTTATGAACTTTCGGTACGTTGTTCTCTCTCTAGATCCAAATATCGTAATAAACACTAGAAGTTGTTTCATATCTTTACAAATTTGTTTATAAATTTTACATGAGTTGTGTGATCACTGATCAATGGCTATACAAAATTGTCTATTAACTTAATTCTTAGCTTAACACTATATTGATCTATCCGATTCACAAAATTTAATATAATGATTAAATTCACAAATTTAGTATCATGATGTAACGAACATTCATTGTATTACCAACGTGATCCTATATATCGGTATATACCAAAGATAGGGATACATTGAGTATTCTAGAATTGGGCTTGAGAAAGTTGCAGTTTTAATTCGGTATATTGATTTCTGATTGATTTCCTTCCACAAGATACATAGTACAATCAATAGGGACACATTGAGTATTCTAGAATTGGGCTTGAGCCCGTTTGTATAATCCAAGATTCGGACTCAACTAGGATATCAATAACATTGAATATGCACAGCGGAATCAATAAGAACATCAATGTTACTAATAAGGTTTTCTTTATTAATTAAAATAAAGAAACTAATACTACTAATATACACATGCTATGATCGTGTGTTAGACTCTCATTAGAGATGTCTTCTATGAAAATAAATGAAAGGATGAGTAAGTAACCCTAGACGCCATCCCTCTTTATATAATAGAGGGAGGTTACAAACCCTAGCTTACTAGAAAAGCTAACTATTACATATTAGACCCTCATTGTTTCTTCTTTCTTCATTCTTGCTCGTGGTTTTGTAATCATCAAATCTATAATTCCCAACAATCTTCCCCTATTTGATATTACAAAACAACCTGTATAAGAAACAATGCTAAAACATGTCATCACAAATAATAAAGTCGCACATCATGAATCTTCTTCCCTTTTTGTAATCATCTAATAGGGTCTTGTGCAACTCGTAGACGCTTCCCTCAATTGATGCATGTAGATGGTAAGTATATAAACCATAAGCTTCCCTTAAAATTATACTAACCATCTCAATTTTTTTTTTAATAACACAAAAGAAATAAAGCGAAACAGCAGAAAAATCAAATCAGCAGCAGAATCAAAATAGCCTACCACCAGTAGGAATGGAGAACCATGCAGTAGAAACAACAATGTATGCGTCTTATATCTTGTACTATCCACGTGACTCCAAACTCAGATGATGCACTAGCAAATATAAGCATTAAGCACCTATTCTATAGATCTCGCCCCTTCACTAACCCAGAGCACTACAACGTAACTTCTTAAAGTGATATCAAATGCGAGCATTAAGTACTTTATGTAGATCTCACCCCTTCACTAGAATCATCAAGTCTTTGTCACATCATTAACGTACAAACAAGTTATCTCAAAAGTGTCCATGCTCACTTTGAGATATGATAAGACACGCTTTGATCAACCAGAAGGAACTCTAAAACTATCAGCAAAAACAGATCAGCAGTAACAATCAGCAGGAAACAATCAGCAGAAACCAATACCTTCAGGAGAAACTGATCAGTAGGAACGAATCAGCGGAAACCGATAAGTAATCAGCAGAAACCAATCTCAGTTATAACCGAACAGTGAAGATGCAGACTTTAAATAATGAAAAATGATAAATGGACCTAACTAAAGATGCCTAAAAGGAGACCTAATGCATAAATGAATTGTACAACAGTACTGTATAATTCATTTATGTATTAGGTCTCCTTTTAGGCCTCTTTAGTTAGGTCCATGTATCAAAGCTCTTAAATAATACACAACCAAGCAAACATGTCAGCCCAAACAAAATATACACCAGTACAAAGAATGTCACACATGTGTACTGTCAAGTAGTCAATGAGACTAGTATCTGCTGTGGTCCCACATGTATCAGTATCACGTAATCCTTATAAAATTAAAAACAAACGAGCCAATCAAATAGATATAAATAAATTGGCCCAATCAAAGAGAAGTCCACCTTTAACAACCATATACCTTACCACACTGAATCAAACCCCACATTGATTCTCGTGAAATAAATAAAAGCAATGATACTTTACACTTGGCAAAAATATGTGAACACTCAAAACCCATGACCAATCAAAACTCAAGACCACCGTATCCTCCATATGCTGCACCACATAGAATTCTTTGTATACCATGTGCCATCAAATATCAATTAGTACAAGGACCCACGTGACCAATAGCAGAAACAAAACATATCAGTAGAAATAAGATGCGGGACCCACGTTACCAGCAGAAACCATGAATCACAAAATCCCAATGAGACCCACATTAATAACAGATATCACACATCCAATACAAAAGAAATATACTGTGACAACCCATGTGAATACCTCGCCCCCTACTCACGTGAACTATGAAAGCAATATCCAATCAAATAGCTACTTCACATAATTCGACCAATCACACATCGAGACCACAATAACAAATACCAATCACACATCGAGACCACAATAACAAATATACACCTTGTCACATTAAATCCGAGCCCCACCTTGAATGGAATAAAATTCTCGTGCGCATGAAGGTTCATCAACAATTAATATGCACAATGAATATCAGTACAATTAATTGCCGTCCATCATTCAATCACAAACCATCCCCACGTGATCAATTATTAATTAAATATTAGTACGAGAATAAGAAAAATTGATCACCTTACGTTATTGATTTGGGAATACCCCAAGCAATGATCATTCTGATCAATCATCATCGATCTGCTCCAAAAGCGCTTCGAAAATTCATTTTTCTTCTTTGCCTCTTTTTCGCCCCGCCACCATAAATGAATTAACGTATAAACCCTAAATACATGAAAACCTTATAAACCCTAGATCAAGAGCCACGAGGCTCTGAAACCAATTATATAATCCAAGATCCGGACTCAACTAGGATATCAATAACATTGAATATGCACAACGGAATCAATAAGAACATCAATGTTACTAATAAGGTTTTATTTATTAATTAAAATAAAGAAACTAATACTACTAATATACACACGCTATGATTGTGTGTTAGACTCTCATTAGAGATGTCTTCTATGAAAATAAATGAAAGGATGAGTAAGTAACCCTACACGCCATCCCTCTTTATATAATAGAGGGAGGTTACAAACCCTAGCTTACTAGAAAAGCTAACTATTACATATTAGGCCCTCATTGTTTCTTCTTTCTTCATTCTTGCTCGTGGTTTTGTAATCATCAAATCTATAATTCCCAACACCGTTACAAATATACATAAACGCATTACGGGCTAACACTCCCCCGCAGTCGGAGTGGGAGGACACCAGACACTTACAATGGAGCGAAATTCCTGAAACAGAGCGGATGGCAATCCTTTCATGAAAATGTCTGCATACTGATAACGTGAAGGAACATGTAGAACCCGAACCTGGCCAGTAGCAACCAAGTCTCGAACAAAATGTATATCAATCTCGATGTGATTCGTATGCTGATTCTAAACTGGATTACAAGATAAGTAGACATCACTAACATTATCACAGTAGACAAGCGTAGCGGAAGATAAAGGTGTGTGTAGCTCACGAAGTATATTTCGTGACCAACAAGTCTTAGCAACAAAATTGGCAACCCCACGATACTCTGCTTCTGCACAAAATACATAGTACAATAAATAAAGATACATAAAATATTCTAGAATCGGGCTTGAGCCCGTTACAAACATATATAAACACATTACGGACTAACAGCGGGAACGAAAACTAGAGTGTAGTAAGACTGAAAAAAAATAGTTTTTAGAAAACTATTTCGAGGGTGTTTATGTTTGCTTAAAGCAAGCAGTTGGTGAATTGTGTTTAGATTAGGTTTTAACACTAGATACAATGGTAATAGATTAATTTAGTTTCTTTATGTGAAATAAGCACTTTGAAATAAGGATGTCTCAACTTGCTTATCGAAAACTACTTGGTTTACTCCATAATAAACCAAAAGAATTTTACAAATGTATTGACGCCGAACAACAAAGAAACCTTAACAATAAAAAACGCTATATACAAAAGGCGCCACAACAAAGTACAAAATCGTTTAATTTGTAAATCAAATTGGGATATTTAAAATATACCTTATAGGAACGGATCCGGTGAGAAGAAATCCTAAAATGAGAAGAATAAGAAGAATTTCTAGTAATACAGTTTACTTACATAAAGATTTAAGTCATTTACATACCAAAAGTTTACTTACATATCAAGTGATTCTAATTGGATGATTTAATTTCTTACATTAAATTGTAGTAAAAATATTCCTCTTAACTTTAGGGTTGTCATTAGCAAAACCTTAAAAAAAATAGGGTGTTAGGCCAATCATTTTTTTAAAGTGGGCTTTGGGTTTTTTATATTTGGCCCATTTTTTTTGATATTTTTGAAAACAAATACTGTAAAATTTAGCTTATTATTTTTATTTATATTATAATTTGTATTTTAATTTAATTAATGAAATGTTAGCTTATTTAAATAAATTGAAAAGAAAAAAAACATAATGGGTCTCAAAAGGCGGTGCTATGATAAGATGTGTTTTTTGGGTGTTATAGTTGAAATGTTAAAACTGATGTGACGACACTTTTTTGGTGTTATGGTGTTATGATTCGCCCTTTAATAAGCGATATCTATGCATTTTTGCTTGTTATGAAGGGGTATCAAATAAAAAATAGTTAAAGTTGAAGGGTTAAAATAAAATTGCGAATAAAAATAAAACACTAAAAAGGAAAAAAAGGTACTTTGGGTCTTCTTGACCACATACATTTACAGAGACCTTATCTAGATACAGATACCTTAAGGTGGTTACCGATCTAAGAGCACTCCCATTCGTAACGCGCTAACGCCCGTTAGGGGGCTGTTAACCCCGTTATCAGCGTTATAACGATGGAAGCGAAGATAGTTAACGTCGTTGGTCCCTGGCCGTTGGCCGTGGCAGCGTTAAGCGAACCAAAAAAAATCAAAAATTTTCGGTTTAGTCCTCTAACGGCTACTAGCCGTTAACTTTAAAAAATTCATTTTAGTCCCTAACGACTAGAATTGATAAAAAAAAAAAAAAAAAAAAAATCAAAACACCATTTTTATTCACACTTCCACTTCTAAATCCTCTCAATACTCTCAATCTTTCAACTTCAATTAACGCAAAAAAAAAAACAATGTCGGGAGGCAACGGCGATACTTTCTTCAATCTTCTTAATGATGGGTGGAATCCTCAAACCCGGTTCATCATCTAACCCGAACACTGGTTCATCTTCAAACCCCAACCCACTAGGCTTTTCAAGTCAAGAAATGTGGAAACAACAACAAACATTACTGTTTTGGCAACAACAAAACCAACAAAACACCTTAAACTCCAACTTTCAAAACCTTCAATTCACACAACAATCACAACAATCACAAACCGAAACACAAGATGTTCTTTGAGACACCCATATCTCCACCAAAAAGGAAAATGTCGTGATGGCGAAAATCCAAAAATCAAAGACCCGAGCCGAACCAATTGATTCGATGAGGAGGTTGTCGTTACTGTCGTTGGAATTCAAAGAGGAAGCATTACTTGCAAGGTGTTACATAAATTTGTTTCGGAGGATCCAAAAGTTGGAAAGTGCCAACCTAGAGATACGTTTGGTATCGGGTCGAAATGAGTTCAATAGACTCAACTTTCAACGGCGCACCAAGGACATGATGTCAAGCAAATGGACAACGTTGAGCAGGATATGCACAAAGTTCAACTCTTGTTACGTACGTGCGCAACGGGATCAACAAGCGGTGAAAGTGAGGTGGATGTGATAAAACGGGCAAAGCAATGGTATTGTGAGGAAAACAGAGGAGCACTGTTTGGTCTCGATGACGCTTGGGATGTTTTGCGTCATTATAAGAAATGGGAGACGCCGGAACCGGTTGATTTAACGTGAAGTCCCAAGCCAAACAAACGAGGCTTTGTTTGGTAATGATGAACAACCACGGCCCATGGGAAAGAAGCGTGCTACCAAGAAAGCACGATCCGAGACTACAACAAGTCCGGGGAACAAGCTTGGAGGAACAAGCTCGTCAAACTTATTTTACGAAACTATGGCAAACGAGTTTCGTATCAAACGAGAAGCCTCCGGCGGCGTGTCGGGCGGCGGAAAGAGATCTCACATTAACAAGGTTGGAAGAGATCAAGTTTTGATGGCGCCTCTTGACGGGCAAGATCCAATGGTGCGTGCGGTGGATCAATGACGAAAAAGATCGAATCATCGCAAAATATAACTTGAAACCTCGATGAGAGATCGTATTTCCTTTAATTTGTTGTAACGTTTTATTTGAAGTGTGTTTTTTTTTCGTTGTATTTTTTTAATCACGTATTGTAATATGTTTTAGTTTTAATAAAATGTTTGTTTTAGTTTAATAAATGAAGTATTTGTTTTAGTTTAGGGGTTGAAATTGAAAATATAAAATATTATTGGTGTTATGGTGTTATTGGGATGTTATGGATGGGAGTGTTTTTTGGGGATGTTAATGTTAAATGTTAAAGCTGATGTGGTGCTGACGTGGACGGTGTTATTGGTGTTATGGTGTTATGGATGGGAGTGCTCTAAAACTTTTAAGTTTGATAGACATGGCAAATGAGAAAAAAGAGAAAGAGAAAATGTAAGAGATTAATCATTTTGGCCATGAAGAACATCCACTAAAGCTAATCGAAAACTCTGAAATGGTGAAGGGCGTCCATTGTCATAGATGTCAAGAACCGATATTAGATGGCTCTGTATACAGTTTCATCTCGTGTCCATACTTTCTGCATAAGACATGTGCGGAACTACAACCCACTCTCCATTATGTACCCCACCCGCATCCTCTTACACTTGCTGCTTGGGAAGTTGATTGGTCCTGTGAGTGTGCTTAAACTACTACAAAAGTGGTGAGTTCTCGTATGGGTGTAGGTTGTGTGACTTTGATGCATGCCTGAATTGTGGTGTTGCTAATGCTGCACTCAACGAGAAAGCTTTAGTCAAAATTCAAAAAGAAGGTCAACACGCTTTTCTTCATCATTTTGCTCACATTGAGCATCCGTTAATGCTCATCGTCTGGGAGACGAATATAGGTATCATGGGTGTTGATTTTGGTAATAATGAGGAGAAACCAAAAGGAGATGTAGTTGGTTGTGATTTATGTGAGGAACCATTATCAATTGGTGACTCTGCGTATGCTTGCACCCAGTGTCGTTTTTTTCTTCATAAATTATGTTTACAACTTCCGAATACTATCAACTACCCTTGTTTATATCATCATCCTCTGAGAATCGTAATGTTCAAAACTGTTGATCGTTCCAAGTTTCGTCATGTTTGTGGAATTTGTCGTCAAAGAATAGCTAAAGGGTTTTTTTATGCTACTGATGATGAATTGCCAGGATTTGATTGTTGTAGTAACTGTTTTCTGTAAAACAGAATATGATGCTATCAAGGAGAAGGCAACAATCAAATTACAACACGAAGGCCACCCACAACATACTTTAACCCTCCAATTAAGGCATGGTGCATTCCATTGTGACGCTTGCAAAACTGACGAAAAAGGCTTATTCTATCAATGTGATAGTTGTGACTTCTGGATCCATGAGACCTGTGCTTTCTTACCACCTACCATCGATCTACCACATCATCACCCTAAGCACCCACTTGTTCTTGTCTACTCACTTCCAGAGAATTTCTACAAATACCTGTATTATTGCAAATTTTGCAACAAACTAATTCGAAGGAATGAATGGTTGTACTTGTATCATTGTGCAAACTGTAGATATTTTGCACATATCAAATGTGCTGTAACTGCACATCAATAACCTTCTACTCCAAGGTAAATCTAACTTATATAGTATCTTTTTAATTGTTTATGTTTGTGATTAATTATCGTCTGAATACAAAATATGCACATGATTTCAGAGATAATCCGAGCACTTCTGCAGCCAGTGGTAATGAAATCAGTTTGCTGCATTTTCCTATGTCGGAGGCATTTACAGATCCGTTGAAACTACTACATTCTAAAATCATAGCTCAAGATGATAAGGAGACAACTGAGATTAATCATTGGAGTCATCCTGTTCATCCATTGGTCCTGAATGTTGAAGATCCACAAGGTAACAACATGATGCCCGACATCAACTCTGGTGACCCAATAAATGTATGTTATGCATGTGTACGACCCCTCTCCTTCCCATATTATAGCTGCAAAGAGGATGGATGTTCTGTATTCACAGATCTCCACAAATATTGTGCCCACTTACCCCGAACATTACAACATCAACTTCGCCCAGACCATACCCTTGACTTAGCAGACACATGGGAAGATAAGAAATTCTATAAATGCACTGGTTGTTTCGGCAGGGGCAACACGTTTGCATACAAATGTGAAACTAACTGCGAGTTCTACCTTTGTATAAATTGTGCTTTTTTACCCAGAACCATCAAACACGAATCCCACGACCATCCCCTTACCCAACTTATTGATCCTGAAGTTCCCTGTAAGGCATGTAACAAATGGTATGAAACTATAAGCTATTCTTGCAAGGCTGGTGACTTTCAAGTTTCAACTATACATGTTTTGTGCTATGAGGTCGCCGCAGTCCCTTGCTCACAGGTACTGCAAGGGACATGAAATCACATTGACGTATCCGCCGGTCGATGATCATCCAGAAGATTTCTATTGTGATATCTGTGAGGAGGAAATGAACCCCAACTTCCCGCTCTATCATTATCACAATCACAAAGCCAGAAGTTCTTTTCACCTTGGTTGCATTAGTCGAATTGATTATTACGCCAACATATGGTATGGGGGCACAAGAACTCCGTCATATCATAAACATCCATTAACATTTGTTCGAAGAAAGAAAACACCAAAGTATGTGTGTTCTGTTTGTAATCAAGATATTAATGGTTACTTGGTACTTGAATGTCCCGCTAAAACATGTAATTTCATTATTTGCTATTATTGTGCCATAAATAACATGTAATTTCAATAAATTGTTTCTATATATTGTCTTTCTCTTCTTCTTATCTTACATATTCTTTTGATTCTCAATTGGTACTTGTTTTAGTTTTAATATTTCCATCTACACATGATATATGATTGGAGGGATGCAGATTATGTGTTTGATAATTTGTCTCAAAGTTTATACTAGTTATTTGCTGCTTTTGAATACATATTAGTGCCCTTGAAGCTTGTCATTAAGATCTCCTGTAAGATTTTAAATTTCATGTAGGACTATATTGATGCTGTAACAAAATACGAGTTTATTTCATTTTATAGGTGTGCCGTTGTTACAGCTATTGGGGATCCAAATTTCAAACCATGGGGGTTGATTTCCAGGCCCATGTATACCCTTTTATTGACCCTTCAAGTAAAACGAATCCTCAGCTCCAAATTTTAAACAGATGATTAGTGATTTAGTTGTTTTTTGAGTGATTAACTAATATATGTGTTGTTGTTGTTTATTGACCCTTCAAGATACTTGTTCATCTTCCTCAGCACTCAAAAAAATCATTTTTCGTAATCGTGAGCAGGCGCACACGGATCTCTTTAGAAAATACTTTGCAGAGTTACCGACTTATGATGACGCTACTTTCCATTTAAGATATCGTATGTCAAAGGCATTATTTTTAAAAATTGTTGACGATATCCCAAACAAATTTGATTGATTTAAGGAAGGGTGTGACGCGAAAGGAGAAAGAAGTTTCACAACAGTTCAGAAGTGCACGTCTGCGTTACGGCAACTCGCATATGGTAATGTCGCAGACAATTACAAAGAAGGTTTAGCTATGGTTTGCTAGGACTTCTCGTGAATGTCTAGAGTATTTTTGCAATGCCATTATTAAATTATATGGTGAGGAATTTCTACGTTCTCCGACTAGCCACGATATCGCTCGTTTGTATGAGGCGCACGAAAGTAAACATCATTTTCCTCGCATGATCGGTAGCATTGATTGTACACATTGGGTTTGGAGAAATTGCCCATTTGTTTTAGGAGGCCAATACCATAGAGGTGATCACCAATACCCGACAATCATCCTTGAAGCAGTGGCGTCACAAGATTTATGGTTTTAGCATGCATATTTTGGTGTTGCAGGTTCGAACAATGATATCAATGTTATCATGCAATCACCAATTTTACCCACGAAATGCATGGTAGTGCTCTGATTGTAGCTTCACGGTCAATGGTCGGAACTACAAAGAGGATACTATTTAGCAATATATATGATTAACTAATATATGTTTGGGATGTAGTAATTTAATAATTTTTTTTTTTTTTTTTAATTTATTATTATTATTTTTATTTATCGAGTAAATCTGGGTTTAAAATCTTGAGGGCAGTTGATTGTTAGTCCACTAATATGTTTGATGAATTGCCTTAACCAATATTTGAGTATCTTCAAGTTCAAACAACAAGTTTATCCAGTCAGTAGGTTTTTTTTTTTTTTTTTTTTTTTATTTGCTCAAAATATTTGTTTGTGCTTCATCATCAATAAGTGGGTGGCATTTGAATACACTTTGCTAGGGGTGTTCATCGGTTTGGTTATCGGGTTGTTCGGTTTGTTCGGTTCGACTTGTTCGGTTATTTTTTTTTCTGGGTATAACCGAGAACTGAACCGAACCGAACTTAAATTGATTCAACCGAACCGAAAAACCGAAAACCGAACCCATAACCGAATAACCCGAATTGCATAAATTTAATTATTTATTTATATAGATTTTTAGAAAAAAAAATATTAAAGCTTAAAAAAAATGTTTTATTTAAAAGAGTTTCAATTTTTTATATATATAAATATAGAAAAAAAAATATATATTTATTTAAATTCGGTTTTCGGTTTGGATTGCTAAAACCATAACCGAACCGAAAACCGAATATTTAATTCGGTTCGGTTCGGTTTTGGCAAATTCGGTTCGGTTACGAGTTCGATTCGGTTATTTTCGGTTCGGTTCGGTTTCGGTTTTCGGGTATTACCCAACACCCTTACACTTGCCAAAATAACTTCAAGTTTATCCAGTCAGTAGGCTTTTTTTTTTTTTTACTGAAATTTTGGGTATAAAATTATGGGTGATATAGGCCCAACATATCAATTTCATGGGCACTTGTTTAAGCCCAACGATCCAAACTCAACGGCTATATCCCTCAAGCCTCTCCCATGCTTCAACGGCAACCTATGCCGAGACCATCCATGCCGAGCCGATGACGCGTGGGTGGCAGCGGTGTTGAATTGTGGCATGGGTCATGCCGGAGACCATGCCGAGCCCACTGCGAGCGCCCTGTACATGTTTAGTGTTGATAAATAATAATCATCTAATCTCTCACATCTTCAGTTACTGTATCTTATTACATTTTTAACTTTGGGGTTGCCGTTTATTGGGATTTCAATTCAAGGTAAACAAAATTCATTTATTTGTAAAACGTTTTGTCGAATTTAGTGATGCACGTCACGTGTTTAACTAGATCCACACCCTTCGATCACCCATCAAGGTACAATGAACCCTAAAGAAACCAGTATTGTACAGCTATGTGAACTGCCAATATGACTCCTCTCCTCATTTAAACCTTTACATGAGCTGGACCCACTCGCTTCTTCCTCAGTTCATATTAAATTTGGAGTTGGGGTTCTTGTTGCTGAAATAGATTCAACTTTCGATAAATAATGATGATGAATCGATTCATCAAACAAGGGTTTAGGGTTCTTGTTGCTGAAACAAATCCAACTTTTAATGACAATGATGATGTTATTGTGTGTTATGTTTGAATCTGCTTAACTCTGCTTGGGAAGGTTTAAATGAACTGTGGATTGGATGATTTGTTGAACTGCTTGATTAGTGAGTGGTTTTTGAGTGATTAACATATTCATGGGAACCATTTAGATCGAGCTTGTAAATCTGATAGCTAACTAACTAAAATATGTTTGGGTAGTACTCGTGGCCTTCCTTGCCTTTCTGTTTTGATGGTACAAGTTCTAAAATCATATTTCAGCATGTTTGATTTTAACTGAAAAATATGCTTTCAAGTTGCTTCATTATATGACACAAGCACGGTGCGCATTGTCATATATTAATCTTTACCGTCGCCCACTGGTTCGTACTATCCTAAAACAAACTCACATTGTCGTCTCGGTCACACCAATGCACCATACAAGCTACCACTCACATGTGTTTTTTTTTTATAAAGAATTATGTTTTCCAACATTTCTCAAAATCGAACATTAAAAACGAAACAGAACCTCGCAAAAGCCACAAGTTTCAACACTTGTTATACAATAACATCATAAGTAACAAGTGCTAGAAACTAGAAAGTACCAACCTCTTTAGCCTAAATGTCACAATCGATCTTCGTCATTCACTGCTAAATTATGCATTTCTAATAAAACATTTCTCAGATACTTTCCCTGTAGAAAATGAAAAAGAGTACATGTGAAACACAGTATGTTACATACAGAGTGTAGTCTTTTTGTCTAGCAAGTGTCGATATCAATTAATTTCTGTCAGCCTCAAAACCCAGATATTTGGGCATATTCAACGTATCTTATGCCAAAAATTAATCTAAGAAAGAACTTTGGGTCCAAATTTCAAACCATGGGGGTTGATTTCCAGGCCCATGTGTACCCTTTGATTGACCGGTTAAGAACAATAATAAGCCTTCAGATAAACCAGTAAAGCTATGCGAACTGCCTGAATGACTCATTTGATCATTTAAACCTTCAGATAAACCAGTTAAGAACAATGAACCCTCAGATAAACACTCTGATGATAATAATGATGTTGATTTATGTTATATTTGAATCTGCTTATGTTTATGTTCAAATTCAAACAACAGTTTTTCCAGGGGCTGGTTCAGTTATATATAACTGAAAAATGTGGGTTCATGTTGCTAGATATTAAATCATTTGGGTTCAACCTCTTGCCCATGTTATCATCATGTTAAGCCTGAGGAAATTTCTAATACAGAGCAGCTTGACTACTGGCCGAATGCAAGGATCTGTTTTATGTGCTCAGGACCAGACGTACTTGATGGAAAACAGCCATAGGCGGTTCGGTCTAGCTTTGTTACTCCGCAAACTCAGATTAAATTATTGAAGCATTTCACCAAACTCATGTTAAATTATTGGCAATACTCAGCAAACAAGATACTATTTGTTACTCCGCAAAAGTAACAAATGAAACTGTAACTTGTGCCATACCAAAGGCCTAACAAGAGGCTTCAGCTACTATTGCTCAGAGTGAGACTTTGATGCGTGTACAAAATGTGGTGCTGATGTCGTATCTAATTAAGGAGGAAGCATTGATCAAACTGAAAGAAACATAAAGGTCACCCAAAACACACTTTAACCCTCGTGTTATATTGAAGATTAAGACTTGTTCTATCATTTTTATAATTGTGACTTTTGGATTCACAAGACGTGTGCTTCCCTAGCTCCCACCATCAATCTAACCTATCACCCAAAACACCCACTTGTTCTTGTCCATTTGCTTTCGGACAATGTCTAAAATTTTAAATATTATTGCAAATTTTTCGAAAGATGCATCATAAAAATCATTGGTTGTATCATTGTGCAGCCTGTAAATACTTTGCCCCTCAGGGCCGTCCCATGATATCGTTGAAATTTTGCGAAAGATACATTATTCAATGTCTAACAAAAAATAGCAATTCACAAATATGGCATGAGCGGGACTAGAACATAAGACCAACTCATTCCCTTTGCTTACCACTGTGCTAGAAGAATATTATTGTTGCTAATTGCTTTGTTTAATACTTGATATATAACAAATTAAGACTGTTGTAACAATTAGTTGCTAACTGCTATATATTAAACAAGGATGTTTGGGATTGCTTATTAAAAACAGATTATGCGTTTTGATATCGCATAATCAAATAATCAACTGTAACAAAACATGGTTTAGAAATTTAGGGTTTGGATCTAATTATACTGTTTGATATCACAATAATCAAATAAACAGTTTTTTATGTGTTTGACAAATTAGATTATATATAGTGTAAGATGTAAAGTGACGAGAATACCTATACCCCACCCCCGTGGGATTGAGTATGTTATTGTTGTGATGTAAAGTGAATAGAAAAGGCATTTTCGTTAATGTGTCATATTAATTCAACATGTAAAATTTTGTATTTTCATAATGTTGACAATGAATTACCGAGTAAAACTTAGAGCAATAAAAAAAACTTCACTTCCATTTAAATGAAAACATATACAGCTATGCATTTAAAGTTTATCCATTAGTTACTGGGCTTTTTGAAATACTCCATCCGTCCCAAAATATAAGTCCATTTTGATTTTTTCAAAGTCTTTTTATTTCAACTTTGACATTAATTATTTTTTTCATGTTATATAATACTTGATGCAAAATATATAAATGGACTTGTGTTTTAAATGCATTTTCATTTGTATACTTTTCATCAAGTATGTATAACACGAAAAAAAAAAATAATTAAGGTCAAAGTGCGAAAGAGAAGACTTTGAAAAATAGAAAATGGACTTATAATTTGGGACCGAGGGAGTAAATATTTTTCATAGCCGTTGGGCCACTAGAACAATTTAGTTTAGGTTTCATAAACAGCTCCACTTTAAGAACAAATTTAGGGCTTCCTCACTATTTATGTGCCTCCAACATAACTGCCTTCCATATCTGCATTTTATGTACTTAATGGGAGAGATTAATCATTCCAGTCTAGAAGAACATTCATTGAAGCTAATCGAAGACGGGAGACTGTTGAAGGTGTTGGTGATGATGAGGGGAAGCAAAGTGTGGTTGTCTTAGCCGTGGCAAAACATTTTCCTTACAAATAAGTTTGGGATCAATAAGTTGGATAAGACGATGGTTGTGTGATTCGTGTTTGATTGTTTTGGGTAAAAAATGTACAGTTTACACAAAGGTATAACTTTCATTTTGTTATGTGAAACGAAATGCAAATTCTACCTTTGTCTAAATTGTGCATTTTTACCCAAAATCAACACGAATCCCACAAACATCCTCTTGTCCAACTTATAAATTCCAAACTTATTTGTAAGGCATGTAGAAGATTGTCTGGTCCTATAATAAATTATGCTTGTGAGGCTTGTGAGTTCCAACTAGACATGTATTTTGCCAAAGTTGTGGCTCTATCATTGTCACAAATGCAAAAGTTCTTTTCACCGTCACTGCATTAGTCGACTAGATCATTATGTCTGTTCTACCTGCAATCGTGACATTAATGGTATTTTGATTCTTGAATGTCGGGCTAAACTATGTAATTTTGATATTTGCTACTGTGTCATAAGAGGAGGAAACTAAGTTGGGAAATGTTTTGATTGTAATGGTATACGCATTCCTTGGATTTTTAAAAAGTTTCATTATAAATAGAGGTTCTGGTTTCAGGAAGCTAGAAACACCAGACGAAAACAGAGTTGACTTCCCATTTATATTGGTCCATGTAATATTGCTCATGTAATTTTGGGAATGCTTAACACACATTGTACCATAGTTAATCTAAAAAGGAACTGTAATTCTTGCCTAAACAAGATATAGTTGAAGCATCTTGTCGAACACGCAATCTGCTTGTTAATTTGTCATTTCATACTTTCAAAATCGATAAGTAACCTCATATACTTTCATATGATACTTTAATAGCTAAACAGAATAAATAATGACAACCTAGTTAGACTTGATGAAGTCATAAACACGTAGATTTTTTAAAACTTTCAATTTGTTCTCTTTTTTTATTTTATTTTATTTATTTTTTTATTTAATTTTCAGAAACAGAGGAACAGTACATGTACATACAACTCAAGAAAGCACGTAATCAAACATTGATGTTCGGGTTTAAAAATCAGGTCCCTATTAGAATCAATGATGTTTCGACTGGTCCAACATTTCATGAAGTCCCCAACTTAGCCGAGTTTAACACCTTGTCAAACATTAAACAGGGATTGTTAATAATGAAAAAAGAACTAGTTAACTGTGTATGCAATACGTCAGGTACTCAGGTGTTCTAAAGTAATTGTACCTCTCAAGGCTCAAGTCATCGTACAGTTACAGTTTTCCTCCATTCTCAAGTCCATTTCCCTATATTTCTATTATAAATTCCGAGGGTCTGCTGCCTCAGGTAGCTTCTGCTGATGACACACTATGAAGGAGACACGTTACCTACTTACAGTTATCATAGATGCTCAGCATATATATGGGTGCATCACATGCAATTACTTACGATTAAACATGTGCACAACAAGAGCACACTCTCAATCATCACCGATCACCATTTCCGACATCCTCTAAGTCTATAACCATCATTACTGACAACTAGAGTGCACAACTAGAACCACATTCTATTTGTGATTTATTACAACATTGGAAGATGCGTAATTTTATATTTGCATCGGTTGTTGCAGCTGTGGCAACACATTTGTATACAGATGTGAAACTAACAGCGAGTTCTATCTTTGTGTGAATTGGTTATTGATGGTATAAGCTATATATCCAACTTATTTATCCTAAAGTTGTCTGTAAGGTGAGTAACTTTATGTGATTGATAGTATAAGCTATGCTTGCAAGGCTTGTAAATTCACAATATGCATATTTAAAGAATCGGATCTCAGAATCTCAGATGATCCATTGCTTGTCAGCGTGTTATAGCTAGCTGAACACCTGGCTGAATTATACTATGGTTACTCTAGTTTGTTCCTATTGACAACTTCTAAACTTAAATTTCAAAGTTGTTTTTAAATTCCACATGCTTGATGAATTGTCAACCAACTTTTGAGCATTTAATTCAAAGAACATGTTTTATCTGAAGTCTTAGTTTCATCAATAAGTGGGTGCATGGCTGGTTCAGTTTTAGCTGAAAAATGCGGGTTCAAGTTTCTACATTATGAGAGATTATTTGGTTCTCATGTTAACCTTGAAAATAACTTATGAAGTGATGTTTCTTAATTCAACAAAATTAGATGATATTGATTCTAAAGCTTGTTTTTCACATTGATTTTTATTAGTCCAACGTAAATGTAATGGGAAGAAATCTAAAAAAACTTGTTTCTTAAACATTTATAGTTAAATTACTGTGGTTATTATTCCACTGTAACAAGTTTTTATTTTTATTTTTTTGGTTGAAATGATGAATATATATTACTTGATATATGCAAGCCAGGGGCGGACCTATGTATTAGCTACGGGGTGGCGGCGCCCCCATGGCTAGCCAAAAAAGTTACGATGTTAGTGTAATTTTTTTTTTAATTTTGACCTTTTTGTGAAAGTGCACCCCACTCAAAACTCAAATTGCCCCCCACCAACATACTAAAACACAACATTCAACACTTTAAAACTTTATAAATCCTCAATCTCTAAGCAATAATACTCAATTTATCATTTTAAATCCAATTTTTTCATCCGCATTTTGCGATTATCGTCAAAAAAAAATTTTTGCCCCCCACATTGGATTTTTCTGGTCCGCCACTGATGCAAGCTATAAGCAAATTTCAATGGTGCTAAGACATTTCCCAAGCAACACAAAGAAAATGCATATCAATGAAACAATATACATGAACAAGCTCACTATACTTTGTAAAACTATACATCACCAATTCACCAAAATAGGACTACATTTCCTTCCTCATGTTAAGAACTATATATATAGTCTATTTGCAGTACCTCCTGTAGACGTATGGTCCGGACTGGGTCAGGCCCGGCAGATCTGACCACTCTACACCTAAACCCTAATGCATGCCTATATATACACACGCAGTTATCTCTAAACCTAACATTTTTGCGATGCCACAAGACATACTAACTTGACCGTCGGAGGTGGACCCGGGGCTCGGCCTCGGGTCCACTCCTCTAACGGGTTCTCTTTGTTGACAGTCTACTAGGGCTCGAGAAGACGACTAACGGCCAAGGAGAGTCGTTGAATCTAGTCCGCGCCAGATTATGCATCAACAAGTTGGCGCCATCCGTGGGACCACGAATAAACTATGTTTCGTGTTCTCATATTACCGAAAAGCAGAAATCAATCGGTAACTCTAAAACCAAAGATTCTCTTTCTCGAAACTATGGTACGTAAACGTGATTTCTCATTATTACGTTTGTTTTACCTAATCAAATAACTGTAAAGAATTATTATAATTCGTATACAGTTTGGATTTCTCATTCGTATACAGTTTGGATATCTCCTTATTACGTTTGGATTTCTCATTTATAAAATAAGTAAATATCATTGTTTTGATATACGTCATCCGCAATTGACACTAATTCTTTACATAAAATACAAGAATAAATCCGCACGATCGGACCTATTTTATTTTTTACTCCGCATGCTCGGACTTATTTTATCTTTTAATCCGCATGATCGGACCTATTTTATCTTTTAGTCCACACGATCGGACATAAGAAAAGCCGCATGATCGGAGCTATTTTATTTTTTAGCCGCGATACATTCGCGCAGATACAATTTTTACGGTTGGTACGCTGTCGCTCAAACAACGCGATGCATAATAAATCTACCCGCGTCGGACCGTGCGTTCGGATATCTTCGCGAGAACGCGCGTCTGGCGTATACCACGATGCTAGTCAATCGCCATGATGCGACCGGACCAAAAGCCGTGGTATAAACATCTGCGATCATCGAAGCGTTCGAGTCTATGCGGTTAAGATAAATCCTTCGTAATACATTAGTTGCGGTCACGGTACATCCATCCGAGTTTTATTTTATACATTAAAAAAAAAAAAAAAAAATCTCACGATAGGTTTTATTTTATACAAACAATTGTTTCATCGTTTGTACAATCTCACGATAGGTTTTATATTTTTATGCTATGCGACTCTATTATTCATGCTGTCTACTGTCTATTGTTTTAATTTATTAAGTTTTATATCTTTGCGATTCGCGGCATATGCTTTTAATGTTTGCATTAAGTGTTTTGTGAGCATAGATAAGTTTAATGCTCTACACGAGTAGCACCATCAAACTTGGGGCTACCGGTACATCCTACCATTGTTTCCGCACGCGGTATATTTGGAAGCAGATCGAAGACGGATTTGAGTATTCGCACCAACATGCCGCAGGAGACGTCCTCTGTTGGTTGTAAAGACTCGCGCATGGCGCACATTTTGTCGCGCCCGATCGGTGTTTGTCATACTTATGCGCGAAGCACGTCTTACGTCGCACCTCTTTGTTGCTTGCAACACTTATCTTGCGCAAGCACGCCTCTCGTTGCACATCTTTGTCGCGCATAGCGCACTTATGCTACTGTACACGTCTTCGTCGCACCATGTTGCGTCGCTCTTCGGTACAAAAGTGCGCTCACCCGGGATGCGACATGCGGGTTCCACTTTCACCCACGCCGCCATCAGAACTTAAGTCTAGCACAACATAGCCATGCGCTATCTCATACTAGACTTGGGGGGCTTGTAGACGTATGGTCCGGACTGGGTCAGGCCCGGCAGATGCGGCCCACTCTACACCTAAACCCTAATGCATGCCTATATATACACACGCAGGTTATCTCTAAACCTAACATTTTTTGCGATGCCACAGCACATACTAACTTGACCGTCGGAGGTGGACCCCGGGGCTACGGCCTCGGGTCCACTCCTAACGGGTTCTCTTTGTTGACAGGTCTACTAGGGCTCGAGAAGACGACTAACGGCCAAGGAGAGTCGTTGAATCTAGTCCGCGCCAGATTATGCATCAACACCTCCCTCGCACACTGAACATCTCATAACACAGAAGTTTCATCCCTCCATTTCTATCCTGCCATCCTCGACTGCATTTCCTTTCTCTTTACTACTTTATCCAAATGGCAGATAAACTCATAAAAGCAAACCAGAAAGGAATCATCACCATAAAAGCAGTACCACTCCTCCATAGGATATCCATAACTGCTATGACTACATTTCCTCTTCAAACTATTGTTAGTCTATTATTATTAGTATAAGTATTGGCCCATTGTATATTCGGCCCATTATGTATCCTATATAATCTTGATGTACCAAACATTATTATTCATTTAATATACACAAACTTACATGGTATCAACCCTAACCGATCCACTCTCTGCTTCCGCAATTTTTTATTCGTTTAGTACTATTGTTTCTCGACCTTGTGTGTTGTCGAGGTGTGTTTGATTTAGGGATGAGCACGGTACCGGCCCCGTACCGATCCCGTACCGAATTAGTGGTACCGATTTTTTTCCGAGCATAAATTAGTGGTACTGCATGCATCGAACGGATTGGATACCGGTACCGATTACCGAGGTCGGGTTTTCCCTTTTTTTTGGATTTTCCCGATTTGGTACCGATCCTGCATCGAATTAGTGGTCCCGATTTTTTACCTTATTTCGTAGTCCCGGTCAGCATCAGTATTTCAAGAATCGGTACCGCTTCGGTCTGCACGGTACCGTTCGGTTCGGTTCGAGATTCGGTTCGAAATGCTCATCCCTAGTTTGATTGTTTGTCGACCAAGTGTGTTGTCGACCTTCCTTGTTTCACGATTCCCTAAACCCTTACACATTCGATTACTAAAACCTAACCAATCTGTTATCATTCAGTATTTTATTCGACTCATTAAATCCCTTTGTTATCATTAAATCACTTTGTTATCAACGATTCTGTACGAAAGTATAAGCAACGCAAGATGAACAATAGAACCTTTATTCAAACCTAAGCCACAATAGTCAGCTTAGATTAAGTTTACAATAGTATCCAAAATATTACAAGATTAGATTAATGTCAATGAGACAATAATCATGTAAGTACAAAGACAAGACAAGATCAATGAAATGATCAGAAAGAAGAGAAGAGTGTGAGACAATGACTGCACACTCAAGTGTTTCTAACCCTAGATTAAGGGACTTATTAAATAGGAGATTAAGTTACACTAAGACCCCTCTAACGGCTATAAATGTCTCATCAATGAAATGAGAATAGCTTGAGTAAACGAGCATCTTGGAACTTTAAACCTTTTATTCTTTGTCCATGATTAACCCTGTAGAATCTCTCGCAATGAACATAACTTGAAAGCCATTAGCAATTGATAGAATGATATGTTTGCACAGATTGATACCCCAAATTTAACATTCCCCTTAATCGATGAGCAAACATATCAAACAATATCAATTTTTCACACAAAATTTATCTTTGATAGACATGGGAGGTTTTAGTGAGTATGTCGCTAGTTTGGTTTGAAGAGCCAATCTTTTTGCACTTATAACACCTCTAGCAATTTTTCCACGATGAAGTGAACATCAATTTCAAAGTGTTTTGATCTTTCATGGAAAAGCAGGGTTGTGACAAGTTATAAAGCGATTTGTTATCACAAAAAGATTAATGAGGAGATTAATATCAACTTTTAGATCCTTTAAGATTTTTGAATCCAAATAATTTCACAGAGCAGAGACATAGATCTATACTCGCTTTCATGGAAGATTTTGAAAGAGTGTTTTGTTTTTACTTTTCCATGAGATCGAGACAATCATAAAAGAAAACACAATACCCGTGATGATTTTACGGTTTTCTTGCATTTGGCCCAATCGGCATCACTATATCCTTCAAGATGATTTTGAGTTCTTTGAAATTGTACCTTAGACCTTTTCCTGGAGCTCCTTTTAGATATCTCGAGAACATTGAGGGCACATTCGGATGAGATTTCAAGGAGAATGCATATATTGTGCGGACAATGAACCGAGTATGAGATGTCGGTCTTGTATGGGTGATATAGATAAGTTTCCCAAGTAACCCGATAACCATGATGTTGACAAGTAAGGGATCATCGATGGTGGGAATGTATGGAAGGGCAGTTGGGTTCCATAGGAGTGGACACAGGTTTGCACCCAAGAAGGCCAAATTCTTTGAGGTTCAAGACAATATTTTCTTTGGGAGAGACAAATGTCATTCCAGTTTTAGAACCTCAATGCCAAGAAAATATTTTAAATTTCCCAAGTCTTTAATATGAAATTTTGATTTTAGAAACTCTTTGAATAGGTTTATCTCATCAATGCGGTTTCAGAAGGACAATATCATCCACATAAACAAGCGAGCAATAAACTTGTTATCCTCTGTTTTGGTGAACAAGAGTGATCATTAACAAATTGAACAAAGTATTTTCTTTTAAAACAACGACAAGTTTTTCATTCCATTTCCGGGAGCTTGTTTTAGGCCATAGAGACTTGACAAGTTTACAAACTTTATTCTTATTGTTTTCATTACGAACCCTTGGGGATGGTCATATAGATATCCTCATCAAGATCTCCATACAGAAAGCATTGTTAACATCAAGTTGAAAAGAGGCCATTTGTTTTTACGGCTAAGGCAATAAGACATCTAACAAGAGACATTTTCACAACAGAGAAAACGTTTCATCATAGTCTATTCCTTCCTTTGGTTATAGCCTTTAACAACTAATCTAGCCTTGTATCTATCAACTTCACCATTGGCTTTATATTTGATTTTAAAGATCCATTTGTAGCCAATAGGAGTTCTATTAGAGGTAGATGGGTTATATCCCAAGCATGGTTTTCATTTAAAGCCTCAATTTCAGAGTTCATAGCATCAACCTAATTACTATCAAGGATAGCTTCTTCATAACAGTAAGTTCAATACTTTTATTAAGACTAGATGCAAAGCGATAATTATCTTTGTTAAGATTAGAGTAATTAACAACCTTTTCAACACCATATTTGACTTTTCCTTCTACAATAAAGTCGTTAAGATTCTTGGGCAACTTAGAGACTCGGTTGACCTTCTAGCGAGTGGTGGCAAGCCTCTTTCTTGTTTAGCGTAATCGGTGTTGTATCGGAGAATCGAGAAGATGCATTAGCGGGATGTGATTCATGTGATATGGTGCCCTCGAGGTGTGTATTATCATCTATAGATGTTGCAACCGGTTCGTCAATCCTAATAGGATGACTTACCACTGTACCATCATCATAGGATGTCACTCTCCCTTCATCATTGGGACTTATTTGTGAGTCAAAGAAATTTTTGTGATTTAAGTCTTTTGGTACAAAAGTTTCAACAAAAGGTTTTGACAAGGTATTTTTCATTTGAAGGAAAACAGGTTTCATAAAATTTGACATCTACGGAGTAAAAGATATTTTTGTTTCTAGGCTCAAGAGTTTATAGCCTTTTTCTCATTTGAGTAACCAATAAGGACACTTTTTCGGACCTACTACCAAATTTATCGAGAGATGTTGAGAATGGTGGCATAGCATAAGCGACCAAAGACTCTAAGGAGAGAGAGTGAAGGTCATTCCCATACACAAGGAAGAAGGGGACTTGCAGACAGTAATCAAGAGGGTAACTGTTTATGACATAGGCAGCGGTTAGAACACATTCGGGCCAAAGATATAGAGGTAATTCCCGAAACATAAGGGATCTAGCTACATTAAGGAGATGCCTATGCTTCCTTCTCGCAATACCATTTTGTTGTGGTGTATAAACACATGAGGTTTGATGTAAAATTCCTTTTCATGGAAAAAGTGTTGAAGTTTATTATTGACAAATTACGTCCCATTATCACTTCTAAAATCTTAACATTGTGTTCAAATTGATTTGATAGCATATGAGTAAAGTTAACAATGGAAACATCAACATCATCCTTCCCTTAAGCATATAAACCCACACCGCTCGAATAGTCATCAACTATGGTTAAAAATATTTGTAACCATCTCTCTAGTGACTTTATATGGTCCCCATACATCAAGATGAACAAGTTGACCAATTTTAGTTGATTTATGTTCACTTAGAGGAATGGTTCCTGGTTTGTTTAGCTTTATTACAAGTATCACGGAGATGATCGGTTTCGGATGTACTATCAAATTTAAGAGTGGGTTTAAGTATGTGTAGGACTTGGTCGAGGATGACCAAGTCTTTGATGCCGAGATTTCTAGAAACATGAAAAACAGATATGCGCTTATTAGAAATAATGTTACATGTAGAATCAATATCAAACATATATAACCCATTGTATTGTTTACCAATCCCCACAATCCTTTTTGATGTAAACTGTATATAGCAATTAGATTCATTAAACCCAACAAACATCTTATTGTCTCTAGCAATTTTATGAGCAGACAATGCAGACTAACATTGTACTGGGAACAACTAGAACATCAAAAGAGTTAGGTCATTATTGACCTTTAAATCACCAATTTTAGTAATTAAGGCACGAGTACCGTTGGGATGTCCAACAGTTAAGCCAAGATTTGAAATGTTAACAACATTGATTAAAAATTTCAGACACGGTCATGTGTCGATTTGCACCGAGTCAACAATCCAACCAAGACCGATGTTTCCGGATAAGGATTTTGTGTTGTTGTTAAAAATTTGTTGAAGTTTACATTAAACTTGACACCGCCATTAAAGAAGGTTCCTGAAAAATTTTACCCGCCAAGTTGGCATTAGCGATTACACATTGTTGTCATTGAGAAGACTCATAAGTCCGAGAGTTGTTCATTAGACAAGGAAGCAGGAGAGTTGCTAGCACTATTATCGATTGATATGATTAGTTTCAGTGAAACATTGTTATCACGAAAGGTTTACCATTAAAATTCCTTTTAACATATCCGGTAGGATAACCAACAAGATCATAACATCTATCAACGGTGTGACCATGATTTTTGCAATTAGTACATTTGAGATTCATGTTTGGTCCTCTGCTATTTGAGTTGTTACTAGTATTAAAACCCGAACCTTTGTTGTTAAAACCTTTTTGTTATCAAAAATTTTCCACCATCGAAGTTTTGCAAAGAAAGGTCGTAGCATTGGGTTTAGCGTAGCTATTCCTAGATGAAACATTTCGTGAGATTCTTCTCCGAGACAACAGAGAAAGCGTTTTGACATTAGGTAAAGGATCTCGGTTAAAATATTGCTTCGATGGGGACATAGGAGTCATCAAAGAAATTGCATTAACTTGATTAGGCGATTGTGTTTTTCAAAATGTTTTGCACCTCACAAGTGCGTGGAGGCAAGCTAATCATACAATCAAATTGTTTCCATAAAGAGTTAAGGTTGTTATAATAATCGCAAGAGGACCCACTTTGACTAAGAGAGTTTATATTTTATGCAAATTAAAAATAGTGAACCATCAACCTTATCATAAGTATCTTTAAGATCATTCCACATTTCATAAGCGGTTTTAGCATAGATAGCACCAAAGAAATAGTTCGGTGAGAGTTAAGAATCCAAGTAACCACAACAGAGTTACAAGTATCCCATTGATTAGCAAGACTAGGGTTCGAATCATTTCTTATGCAAGTACCATCAATAAACCCTAACTTATTATGGTTCCTTAAAGCAAAGGTCATGGCCATATTCCATATTTTATAATTTTCGGCCCAGTGAGTTTAATAGAAATAATGGGAGTACCATTGGTATTGTTAGGGTGTAAATACAAAGCATCACCAAAGGATAAGCTTTTCTCAGTGGAGGAGCCACCAATATTATCATCACCAATAGCCATAATGCAAACAATAAGATGCACAAATATAATAAGATGACAAAGAATCACGAGATGAGATAATAATAAGAGCAAATAGACAAATAAATAAGACCTTGTATTTAAGAAACAACAAGCACCAAGCACGTGGACTAGGGTAAACCGAAGCGGTATTCGTACCACTCAAAGGTGGCGGATCAAGATGTTAGTCTACCCGTTTGCACCCACAAAGACTTAAGTAATCGTATGTTTGAAGAAGAGATAAAACTTAGACTTACAGAGAAATATGCATGAAGAACAAATCACAATTACCCTAGATTCACTTAGTCTAGGGCTAATTGTAAGTAGAAGATAACCGGTGATTACGCCAAGTAGTAATAACCCCAAACCACCAATTTGTTGTCAAGAGAATCAATGAGCACAAGCTACGATACCATGTACGAAAGTATAAGCAACATAAGATGAAAAATAGAACCTTTATTCAAACCTAAGCCACAATAGTCGACTTAGATTAAGTTTACAATAGTATCCAAAATATTACAAGATTAGATTAATGTCAATGAGACAATAATCATGTAAGTACAAAGACAAGACAAGATCAATGAAATGATCGTAAAAAGAGAAGAGAGTGAGACAATGACCGCACATAGGGTGTCATATTTCCATTCACACCCGGACCCGAACCCGACGAAGGATATTCGGTCGGGTTACTCGGTCCAAAATCCATTCCGGGTCAATCGGGTCAATCCGATTAACCCGAGTACTGAACTAGTGGCTCTGCATCGGGTTCAAAATATTTGAAAATTCGGGTTCGGGTCTAATTCGACTAACCCGACTTAATTATTATTATTTTTTTTTTTTTTTTATTTTTTTTTTTTTTAAATTTTTCCCAATCTTTATTTAATTGAAAGGCCCAAATTAGTGCATGAACATATATTGCTTCATATATTTGGTTTTATATTCATTTTCATTCTATATAATTGACCTCAGATTGAAAACAAAATGCATTACAAAAAGAAAATGTGTAAATCCAACTATAAAATGCATGTATTAGTGTATTGCTCTACTGATATGAATATAATAACCTTTAAAACCAATAGACATTATATTCATAACGCTTGGTTACTAAATTTAAGAAATTAAATTTAGAATTATATAAATGGACTTGACCAACCCGACTTGACCCGAACCGACTTGACCCGACCCGATTTGACCCGAACCCGACCAACCCGAATTCAAATAGGGTCGGGTTCGTATATTATTTTTTGCTTGACCCGACTTGACCGATTCGAGTGACCCGAACCCGACCGACCCGACCGAATGACACCCCTAACTCGCACACTCAAGTGTTTCTAACCCTAGATTAAGGGACTTATTAAATAGGAGATTATGTTACACTAAGACCCTCTAACGGCTATAAATGTCTCATCGCCAGAAATGAGAATAGCTTCAAGAAACGAGCATCTTGGAACTTTAAACCTTTATTCTTTGTCCATGATTAACCCTCGAGAATCTCGCAATGAACATAACTTGAAAGCCATTAGCAATTGATAGAATGATATGTTTGCCACAGATTGATACCCCAAAATTTAACAGATTCCCTTTGTTAATCAGGTTATTCAGTTACTCATTAAATCCCTTTGTTATCATTAAATCACTTTGTTATTCAGGTTATTGTGTTTGAGAAACAGTAAACTAAACGATTCCCTAAACAAAGCTTCCTTTATTCGACCAATATTTTAATCACTTTGTTATCATTAACTCACTTTGTTATCATTCACTTTTTTTCGAAAAATCTTTTAGTCGACCACTTTATTCGACCGTATTATTCCTGTAGTATAAGGATACCTGTAATTAGAAATAGCAACTATGATACAAAGCAACAACACCATAAATCTATAAACGAAAGTATGAACATACACAAAATAAAATAATGAGACAAAAATTTAGATGAAACCGTATGCAATAACGTGATCGAAACACGTGTTTAACACGCTTCCCTTAAAACAGATTCACCGTCCATTAGGCGTCTATTTTCCAGGGTACAACGATCGGAAACAGTATGTTGTACTGCCGGATATGACATCCATGCCTGAAATTTCCATTTGCATTTGTGTGTGATGTGTTTGAACAGGGAATAGAGACTATGTGCTATTTCTCTCATCTTGAACATTAGAGAAGGTTACCATTTATATTGTATAATTTGTAACCGATGCAATGACCACCATTAAACTAATTAATTGTCATTAACATACTCATGAGAACCAAAAGTCTGTTACAACTAAAGATGTAACAACAGGCTTTTGTACAGGATTTTGTACAGGCTTTTGTATTCTTCCAACATGTTCCATTCAAGTCCCTGTATTTCGAGACTCGATATATTATTCACAAGTTTTCCAACAATCCCCCGCATGAATAAAGATCGACTCGAAAACACACAAATTTCCAATGAAATTCTCAACAGTTGAATCCTGCATAGGATAAGTAGGTGTAAACCTTTGAACCTTCCATTATGATATATACTTAGCCTACTAGCTGCCAGTAGAACGCGATGTCTTTGAACTGATCTGCTATTTATATAGACGACAATATAAGTTCACACAGGACTCTCCCTGACATAGTCAACTCCTCATAGTTGTGTTCGTTATGGTCATGAACATTGGCCCGGTTATGCGAAGCTTTAGAATTGCGCCCACATTTCCCTTCAAGCGACCCACTTTCTCTCACATAGGTGATTCCAATCGAATCATTAAAAGCGATAAGCTTATCCTCATATTGTCATCGTTATAGGAATAGACTAGAAGTTTACAACTCCCTTATATGGATGGAGAATTGATTACTCCCCACAAAGGACCTCCCCGTTTATACAATTAGGTTGTCATATTGAACCCAGATCTTGGGATCTCCAGTCAGCTGGGTTAGGTTTTCATTCATATAACCTTTTCCGGGGCTTTAGTCCCTTAGTCCCATTCCTCCACACGACTTGGTAACTCACTCTCTGATTAAGCCTTTTATAAGCGGATCCGCATTGTTATCATTTGACTTCACATTGTCAAAGGTAATAACTCGTGTTGAGAGTAGTTGTCGTATTGACAAAATATGTCTTGACTCACCATTATATATTGTGGTATAAGTTCTCCCAATTCTTTAATGGCTACCACATTGTATACAACTACCATTCTAGGAGCGTTGGTGTATCATTTTCTATTAACCGTACACATTTTGTCTCTTATCGAAATTTATCAATCGTGATAAAATCTGAATTCGTCATTGACCTAGCTATATTTTATGTCTAGAGGACATCCAAAATATAGTGTTCATTTCAAGAGTGTATACACAGCCACTCATGATTTGAAATCGAATGGTCATTAATAACATTAATTAACCATCAAATAGTTGTTACGTTTTGCTCTAAACAAAACCGTAATTGTGGTTCTACCAATAGTTCTTGAGTATTTCAAATGGGTAACACATCTACCTCTATTTTTAATAGATGTTGATTGGTATCATTTGAACTCTAGTTGGGTCGGAATCCCCCACATTGAACCTATTTCAAGAATCTTGTAGAAAGGGTTCTTCCTTTCAATGTCAATCTCGTTTAAGAGATACTCTTTTGAGTATATGACACGAATAACCTTATTAATTATCATCACACAAGTTTCTAATTTGTGTATACATTCTTTGAATGTTTGACGTTAATTATTTTCCATATCATAATTAACAAATTCCATGTCTAGCATGCTTTAGACCAAGGAATCAAGCATATGAACAAAAGATGCATCATTCTGATTCTTCATTGCTTCGTCTAATAACATTCTTCTATAAGACAAATTATTTAAGAGATCCGGTCACCACCTTAAACCACAAACGTTGGTACTTGTGTAAAGCCTACACATACAACATGTCTTTCATATTCACTTGAGATCATATAAACATATGTAATCCCAATTTTACATGATTATGATCACAAAATATCAACATGTAATCATTCCTCAAAATCATAAATATGTCCGATGTAAGATAATGGACAATAGCTCAGTGTGAATGACAATTATACCCATTCAAGTTAGTTACATAAACCAACATAAATTGTCATTATCAATATGTGTGAGCTTTCTTGACATTTCACTATGTCTTAACGGTTATTGTTAACATTTATGCATATCTTTCACTATGACAAACCGTTAGTAACATGAGTTACAACAAGTCTCGACTTTATTTTCATTTAGAATAACAAATGGTTTGATTATTTGCAACAATATTCACTACTGAATATTTGCAACATCCAAACTCTCTCAATACTCGATACAAAATCAAGCAATTTGTATATTGTCATAGTACTAAGTCAGTACCACCGAACCAAGCAACACCAAGACTATTTATGTACAGCCTTTTAAAGTTAATTTTCAAAAGTTTAAATTTCAGCAACCAATCTGCCATTTTCTGCATTAAATTCAACAACCAAAAGGCTTATTTCCTGCATAAAAAATAGGCACCAAAAAACTTAAAATTTCAGCAACCAAAATGCTTATTTTCTGCGTGAAACATCAACACCAAAAAGCTTAAAATTTCAGCAACCAAGCTGCCATTTTCAGCATAAAATTCATCAACCAAACGGCTTATTTTCTGCATAGAAAATCAGCATCAAAAAGTTTAAACTTTCAGCAACCAAAAGGCTTGTTTCAGTGAAAATCAAGACTAAAAAGCTTAAAATTTTCGACAACCAAGTGCCATTTTCAAGAACCAAACGACTTATTTTCTCAAGTGAAAAATCAAAGACCAAAAAGCTTAAAATTTTCAAAGAACAAAAGTCGCCATTTCAACAACCAAACAACTTATTTTCTGCGTAGAAAATCAGTACCAACAAGCTTAAAATTTCAGAAACCAAACAACTTATTTTCTGCCTGAAAAATCAGCACCAAAAAGCTTAAAATTTCAGCAACAAAGCTGCCATTTTCAGCAACCAAACGGCTTATTTTCTGTGTAGAAAATCAGTACCAACAAGCTTAAAATTTCAGCTACCAAACACCCTTTTAAAAGTCCTTTTTGGCACACAAATTTCAGCAACCGCACACCCTTTTAAAAGTTCTTTTGCCACAAAATTTCAGAAACCAAAAAAGGTTTTTCTAACACCACTTTGAAGATCAGTTCACTACATAAGAAAGTTAGCAGCCAAACAACCCTTTTAAATCACTTTTCAGCATAAAATTTCTGCACAAAAGGAATTCAAGAAAGCTGATCCAAATGGCCTAAAATTAATGTTTTCATCAAACAAACTGCTTCTATAGAATCTCCACAGAAAATTTCCAACATAAATTTCACCAAACTTTCTCCTACGAGTACTTTAGCAAATGAGTACCTTGTCATAAAATTCAACACTAAAGTTTCCAGCCCATGTTAAAGATTAAGTAAAAAAAACTGACAATACTATACACCAAAAAAAAAGCTGCACATTTACATTCTTGACAGCTCATAAATCATTAACAATTTCCAGCAAGGAATCTGCCTATAAACAAACTCTAGACATATAGAAAAATTTGACAAGAATACGATTGACAGAGAATCTAGGTGTAAGCACATTTGTAATCTTTTCACATTGAATTATTTTTTTTTTCTTTTTTTAAATTAAAGATACCAAATTGGCTTTGTGATAGGACTTTAAAATCAAATAATTTTAAAACAAATTCTGGTATCATTCATTTAAAAACCTATATTATGTATTGTATCATTCCTCTGATTATACAATGACTCTAATCTGTTTTAAGATTGTAGTATAAGGATACCTTTAATCAGAAATAGCAACTATGATACAAAGCAACAGCACCATAAATCTGTAAACGAAAGTATGAACATACACAAAATAAAATAATGAGACAAAAATTTAGATGAAACCGTATGCAATAACGTGATCGAGGCACGTGTTTAACACGCTTCCCTTAAAACAGATTCGCCGTCCATTAGGCGCCTATTTCCTGTGGTACAACGATCGGAAACAAGATGTTGTCTCGCCGGATATGACATCCATGCCTGAAATTTCCATTTGCATTTGTGTGTGATGTGTTTGAACAGGGAATTGAGACTATGTGCTATTTCTCTCATCTTGAACATTAGAAGGTTACCATTTATATTGTATAATTTGTAAACCGATGCAATGACCACCATTAAACTTATTAATTGTCATTAACATACTCATGAGAACCAAAAGTGTTACAACTAAAGATGTAACAATGTGCTTTTGTATTGTGCTTTTGTATTCTTCCAACATGTTCCATTCAAGTCCCCGTATTTGAGAGTCGATATCTTATTCACAAGTTTTCCAACAATTCCTTCAATATTTTACTCAACCTTTTGTTATCAACGTTTTTTATTCAATCAGTTTGTTATCACAGTTTTAGTCGACCAAATTATTAACCAAGGACGCTTTACTAAAAGCTCACTACAATGACTACGGATACAACTCCCCCCCAACCTGTCCTCACGTTATCGGATAAACTTATGGCGATGAATCACTTGACTACTTTTGTTCCGATTAAGCTTGATGCTGATGAGATGAATTACTCATCATGGATATATTATTTTTCTCACCTTCGTCATGGATATAGCATCTTGGATCATCTCGTTGATCCACCCGCGTCCTCATCTACTACACCTCCTTCAACCCCGACTAAGGATGCGGAATGGCTCAAGGTTGACTTCATCATTAGGTCTTGGATCTTCTCTACACTTGCCTCGAATCTTCAAAAACGGTTGGTTGCTCTTAATCCCAAATCTGCCAAAGAGGCGTGGGTGTGTCTTGAGGGGATTTTTCAAGACAATAAACGCCCTCGAGCTATGGCTTTGAAGGCGGAGTTACGTAATCTAAAGCTTGGGGACTTAACAATTGATGAAAATTTTCAGAAAATTGAGTCCATTTCATTGGTTTTGAATGGTTTTGGTTCTCCTCTTAGTAATGATGATGTGGAAAACTAGAAGAGGGTTGAATAGTTTACCGATTAAAAACTTTGTTTTGAAACTTATTAAAAGATCAATTGATATTGATCTTAGATATGTATAATCAATATGCAAGCAATATATAAAGAGTAGATAAGGAAAGAAACAATAAAACCACGACAAGTTGTTTATAGTGGTTCGGTCTACAAGGACTCTTTTTCCTTGCCCTACTCCACTCCCCGAGTCTCACGCTCGAGAGTTTAACTTCACTAGTCAACAAGCTCCTTTCACCGGTGGAGAAACCTTTACACTTCGCTTACACAGTATTTCCGACACTAAGCTAGACGTCAAGTTCTTTTCAAGGATACAACCACTCCCACACACAATGTATTTTAAGGACTAAAATACTAACCACTCACACTCACAAGATTATGATGGTTTGGTACAACAATGATGTATGAATCAACACTAGATCATACAACAACAAACAAACAAGACTTCCAACAACTTGTTGAAGCTTGAATATGCCTTGATCTTCTTTGCTACAAAAAAGATCACTATTATGATATGAAACTGAGTTAGAAATGTTAGAGAGAAGGAATGTATGTGAATATGATAGAAAGAGATGAAAAACAACTTGGTTTGGCTTTGCTATTTATAGGCAAAATGATTAGCAGGCACCATGGACCACGGATCCCTCAAAAGGGTTCCGTCCGTGTTAAGTGTTGGTGCCGTCTGAGTCTGACAGCAAGATCACCAAAATCTTGCCAAAGTCAACCATATCTATCCAAGATTGTGTAAGATATGTAGAGTCTAAATCTACACAAAGTATCTAGTGAAATCTTCTAAGGATTTCAATGATGCACTACATGATGTCATGTGTTTGTTTTCTATTTTTAGAAATATGTTAAATGTAAATACATATGTAATATTTTGTTTTAAGAAACTAAAACATTCTTGATCTAAAAATATTAACATACATTATGGTTTAGAGTCATATCAAAAATATGATTAATCAAATTGTAATGCTTGAGTGATAAATATATTATTTGAAAAGCTTGTTTTAATATCTATTAAATTTGACAAGCTTTAAGCTTTATAAAAATTAAATTTACTTTTGTCGTTAACAAAACTTAGGTAAAGATCATAAAATATAAATAACATTTAATGACGATATTTGTATTAACAATCTCCCCCTTTTTGTTGAGGACAAAACATAAATTTTATTTTTATAAAAGATGTAAAGATTGTACAAGAGTTATAAAAATATTAGTTTTAGAACTTGAAAGATAAAGATGATAATGCAAATATGTCTAATTTAGACATGATGTTGACTTTTCAGAAAGTCAAAGTATGCAGTTAACTTTTCATTAGAAAGTCAAAGTCTTTATTAGTTGAAGCATGATGTTGACTTTTCAGAAAGTCAAAGTATGCAGTTGACTTTTTATAAAAGTCAAATTTAACCAAGTTCTATAATATTTCTCCCTTTGTCTCAACAAAAGAAGATGCGGCGAAATATGTAATGAGCTCGAGCCATTATCTCCTCGACCAAAGCTCCCCTAAATTGGGTGCCAAGAGAAAGATACATGGATTGTAAAAAAGCTACAAAAAATTGTTAGTAATAAGCATCATCACAAGCATTTCCAAACACCATGTAACAATCCACAACAATATAATAAACACCAATCATTTGTTAAAATTTTTCATGATCTGAAAATCATGAAAAGGGAACACAATGAAGTGTTAGTACAAGAAAAAAATCCTAGAAAACATAAAAAAAATTATCCTAGAAAATTACAAAAATACAAAGAAAATCTTAGAAAAATAAAAATGCTTAAAGAAAATAAACTAGGACCCTCCTATTGAGGTGGTGGATGAGCAAGAGAATTGATGTGCTCTAGGATGTGATTGAGGATGAACCTCATTTCGTCTTGAAGCTCATGGACCATCACCCGGGTCCTTTCGGTAATGTGGGCGGTCCGCTCACAATTGGAGCAACCGTGTCTAGGAGGGTAGTATGGTTCATGATTTTGTGGTGGTGGAATGGTGGAGTTGTTGGTGTTGGTGGTTGGAGTGGTGATTATGGAGGCTAGCAAAGCACTTTGCATTTGCATGGTCTCACTAAGATGAGAGTCCACCATATTGGAAAATTGGTGGAGATGATTGAGCTCGGCTTCAATCTCTTCTTTAGTGGGGTGATCATCCTACATGGATTCCTCAATGTCCTCTATATGAGAAGGCATTGATGTTGTAGGTAGTGGTTGATCCCTATACAAAGGACCATGGATTTCCTTGTGGATGAGATGGAAAGAACAGTCTTGGCCCTAACAGGCGTTTGGGTCAAATGATGGACGTGGAGACTCATGAGCTATTCGCTCAATAGTACCAAAAGATGGAAGTGGTGGTGGATGATTGGGCCTAGGAGGCAAGTCCTCCAAGTCTTCCAAGAATGGATTTGGAGATGTAGGTGGTGTAGAGAATAACTCTAATGGGATGAGTGTTGGAGATTTTGGAGGTGATGGTGACTTTGATGTTTAGATAGGAGCCGGTGGTGAGTTAGGAGTCTTTTTTGGTGGTGGAGTAGTGACAATGATAGGTGATTTTGGAGGTAGTGTAGGTGTAGCCAAAGTGAGGAAGTTCTCATCTCTTATGGGAGATGAGATGGTTAAAGGAGAGGACTCGAAAGAGGAGCTTATGTTGACAAAGCAACAAGGTCTTACGCTCATTCTAGCGGTTCTTTTGCAAGGCTTGGTTGATGGAGAAGACTTAGTCATTTTAGCTTAAAGTTTTGCTAGTAGATGAGAAGATTTGAGAAAATGTGAGGATGATCATCTTGGAAGCTCTTAATTTATAGAATTATGAGATTATGGAGAAATGTGTTTGATTTGATGTTAAACCATAGAAGATATGAGGTTTCTAATGATTTTGAAGTGGGTTTAATGCTAGTTATATCACCCAAGTCAATCCATACAAGAAGGATGGAGTGAAGTGACAAAGATTTGCAATAAATGTGTTATAATGATTATGGGATCTTTAGAATTAGATCACTCACGGATTGCAAGGAACCAAATTTTTGGTTCCTTTATGAAAAAGGGTTCCTTGGGTGAATTTTTGGAATTTTTGAATTTTGGTGGGAAATGGATATCCTATATGCCTAAGTGTGTTAAACTAGTTCTAATATGGGTAAAAACTAGTAAAGACTATCCTTGAAGCAATTTATGGTAATTTGAAATGTTGAAATAAGAGAAATTTAGAAAGTTACCTGTAGGATCCACAGCACCAAATATTTACACAGGCGGAACCCTTAAATTGGTGCCGCCTGGTCCGCCTGTACAGGTAAGGCGGTACCAAAATCTATAACAGACGGAACCAAATAAATGGTGCCGTCTGGTCCGTGGAAACTAGAAATCTTCACAGGCCCCTTTTTTAAGTATTGGGGACTTTTCCAAAACCTGAAATTTTGCTTAAAACATATGACATTAATTATTTCTAGTTAGGAAAAGTTGATAACACATATACAAACATAGTGGAGCATAGACTTTGACCAAGGGCTAACGATTTTCACCTAAAAGTGAAAATGGGTAAAATTTGATAACACACTTGTGTTATCCCCCTGCATAAACTGATTAGCATACAACATTGTTTTAAGCTATTTTATCATCCTACAAAGTAAAAACAACCAAATTGTATCATACACCATAGTTATTGTCTTGTTCCAAACACTCCTTCAAATAAAACTCACTTATCCAACTTCTTGTAGATCTTTGTCATCATCCTACCAAGGCACTTGAACATCCCCTTGGTTTGCTTGAACTCACGATTCATTCTCAATCTCGGGAGAGATGCATAGTACTCTTGAGGTGGAAGACGAGAATTTGGGAGACCGCCCTGAGCTATTTGATGATGATGATGAAGGAGTTGGAGGTTTTGCCCTTTTTCCTTTAGTCTTAGCCACTCGCTCGTCACTCAAGGGCACAAATATGTGAGGGATGAGAGCATAGTCTAGCTTCAACCCTTTTGGGCTTGGTGGAATGGGTGCAAATGCTCTATAGAGACAGGTGAGGAGCATCCCATAAGGAAGAGCGACCGATCCTTGAGTTGGAATATCTACCATTCTCCTAGCAATGTAGTAGGCTAAATTGAATGGTTGACGAGTGGACAAGTTGTAGAGCATGTGTCAAAGGCAATCACTGATATGGTCCCTATTTCCTATAGTGCTAATGACATTGGCTCTAAGGAGTTCCTCCCACTTCTTAAATTCGGGCTTAAGCTCATTGAGCTCCATACCATAAGGATCTCGGTTTATTTCTTTTTCCTTTCGGGTGACATGGGTTGGAGCGGCCCTTTCATTAAAAAGGTGCTCACGGATAACATACTTATCCGCCAAAGGAGTTTGGTATGGAAGAGAGCGGTCATTGATTGCATCAAGGATGGTGAGTGACCACTTGTTCGAGGAAACACATGTACCATGGTTAGGAATTCCTAGTACTTGAGCAAATTGGCTTATGGAGATTGAGTAGTCGGTTTGATTGATCCTAAACCTAAAAGCCATTTGATCGTCCTCATCAGTGAAAGAGGTAACACTAGCATAGAATTCCAAAACAAACCTAGGAAAAATGGGTTCATCGATGTCAAGGAGACATTCGAAGTTAATGGTGGCAAGCTCTTGACGGAGGTTTGTTCCGTCGACAAAGGAGGAGTGAATGGTCATACCCTCATGGAAGTACCTTTGCTCTAGACTCTTAAAGATTTCGACTTGTTCTTTGGAGAGGCCCTTGGTTTTGTGGTGTTTAGGGATGTAGCTAAGAGTATCATTGTGATCATATAATTTTGCGGCTATCATGGTTGTTCAATGATGTTATCTTCAGTGATTAGTAGGTGAGAAAGTATCAACAATGAGTTAGGTGTGTTGTTGAAACATTTTGGTAAAGTGGGTTGTGAGGAAGAAGATGTTTTGTAATTGGTATTTTTGCTACTGTTGTTACCATGGACCAGACGGCACCAAAAAATTGGTTCCGTCTTTGTTGTCGTTTGGTGCCGTGGGAACAGTAGCAGACTTAAACTAATTTGTTTTGTTTTGTTTGTTCTAAGGTTTAAACTATGTTTTAACTATATGTTTGGTTCCATTAGCCCTAAACCAAGTCTAAGAAGATTAAATGGTTCTCGTTTGAGAGGCTTAGTTAGAATGTATGCAATGTTGTCTTCGGAGGATACTTTCTCAATTGAGATGTTTCTTTTTTGAACATTGTCGCGAAGAAAGTGATGGCGGATTTCAATATGCTTCGTACAAGCATGTTGGACGGGATTTTTTCTGAGATCAATAGCTCCTTTGTTGTCGCAAAGTATAACGCTATCTTTGAGATGAATTCCGTAATCCACGAGAGCTTGCTTCATCCAAAGAGCTTGTTGACATACTTTTCCGGCTGAGACGTATTTGGCTTCAGTAGTTGAGATAGCTAGAGCCGTTTGCTTCTTTGCAAACCATGAGATGAGACAATGTCCAACAAAAGTGCAAATACCACTTGTACTTTTTCTATCGACATAGTCACCGGCATGGTCCGAGTCGGCATACACTATAGTTTCTACACCCGATCCTTTGGGATGTCGTTCCCTTAATGTATCTAAATATCCTTTTCAAGGCTTCTAAGTGTGATACCTTGGGATTTTCTTGAAAGCGAGCGCATAGACAAACACTAAACATAATGTCGGGTCTACTAGCCGTGAGATAGAGTAGGCTACCGATCATTCCTCTATATTTAGTGTTATCTACCGATTCACCTTCCTCATCCTTGGTAAGTTTAGTGTCCGAAGACATGGGTGTCTTAGTTGGTTTAATTTCTTAAGCATATCTTTTATGTATTTAGATTGGTTAAAGAATATGCCATATTCTAGTTGTTTAATTTGAAGTCCTAGAAAGAAGTTTAACTCACCCATCATACTCATCTCAAACTCATCGTGCATGATTTTAGAGAAATCATCACATAGCTCTTGACAAGTTGATCCGAATATGATGTCATCAACATATATTTGAACTATGATAATGTGTGATTCCTTTTTCTTGGTAAAGAGAGTATTATCTACTAATCCTATGGTATATTTGTTTTCAACAAGAAAAGTCTTAAGTTGATCGTACCAAGCTTTTGGTGCTTGCTTAAGACCGTATAATGCATTCTTGAGTTTAAAGACATGATGTGGTTTTTCATATGGTGTTTTGTTTTGAAAGGACGTATTAAGACTCTATTTAAAATATGTGTAGAAGTGTCAACGGCGTACACCAAAACGTTTGAGGAATGTTTTGTTCATTAAGCATTGTTCTACTCATTTCTTGAATGGTTCTATTTTTACGTTCTACAACTCCATTTGATTGAGGTGTTCGAGGAGCCGAGAAGTTGTGTGTTATACCATTTGTATCACAAAAGTTTCCAAATGGTGTTTCATTCTCAAATTCATGACCATGATCCGTTCGGATCGACACAATGTGAACACCTAGTTGATTTTGAATTTTCTTGCTAAGAATTTCAAATTTATCAAAAGCTTCATTTTAAGTTTTCAAAAATAACATCCAAGTAAACCTTGAGTAATCATCTTCTATGACCAAAGTGTATAAGTTGACTCCATAGCTTCTGGATGGACCAAACAAGTCCATATGCAAAAGTTCTAGACACTTAGATGTGGACACCATGTTTTTAGCCTTATGACTAGTATGAGTTTTTTTACCAATTTTGCAAGCGTCGCAAAAATGTTGGTCATATTTAAGTTTTGGTAAATTCCTAACTAGCTATTTTGAAGATAGGTTTTGGATAAGTCTTATATTAGCGTGACCTAAGCGTCTATGCCAAAGAGTTGAGTTATCATCTAAGGTTGTTAGACAAAGTTTGTCATTAGATGTTTTATCTATTTTCATGACGTATATGTTATTTTTCCTAACACCTTTAGCTATGGTGATAACATCTTTTAGTATTTTACTACCATTTTCTTCAAATAGTACTTTATACTTTTTATCACATAATTGGCTAATACTAAGTAGATTAAATCCTAACCTATCGACATGAGCAATATTTTCAATAGTTAGGGAGTTATGAGCGATTGTACCTTTGCCAATGATTTTGCTTTTGAGATTGCTACCAAAAGTGACATTACCTCCGTCATACTCTTGGTATGTTGAGAAGAGGCTTTTGTTGCCCGTCATGTGTCATGAGCATCCACTATCTTTTATTCACTCATCTGGTTCCAATCCAACTTTCAAGCATACCTAAGATACAAATGACTCAAGCGTTTGGTCCCCAAAATCTCATGGGTCCGTTTGGGTTAAACATACCATTTACTTGGTTCATATATGGAAATGATGGGTATGGGTTCCATGGCATGTAACTGGAGTTTGAGTTAATACAAATAAGCCGTAAAAACGTTTATTTATATTTTACGATCTTCTAATGTTTTGTCGATAACAAACGTAAAATCATTTTAACGAAACAAATAAAATACGTAAATGGTTTGAGCCAATAGTTTTCTAACACACTTACGTTTTCACATAAAACACTAAAACAAGTATAAGTGATTTTATGATTTAATAATACATATGTACAACAACTAGTGTTTACATATTGGGCAAATATATACATAACTAGTATGTATTATAATGGGTAATATAAATGGGTAGAAACTTAAGTATTTGACCCATTGACCAAATACATTGAATATAGTTGGGTACAACCCAAAGTCCATGACCCATACCCATGGAGCTTGACCCATAACCCATTGCATGACATCATGCTTAAGTCATACATGGTTTTAATCCATGGCCCATAGTTTTAATCCATGAACCATGGACTAGATGCATTGCATCTTGGAGATACATTGTATCTACTTTGATACCATGATCCATAACCCATGACCCATGACCCAAAACCCATGGGCAAAGGGAGCGTCCCACGGATCCCCAATATTGCACTGGACGGATCCCTCAAGTGAGGGATCCGTGGGATCCGTGGAACAGTAGACATTTTCTCTCTATAAATAGTGAGCCATTTCTTCATTGTTTCTCACCCCTTTCTCACATATTTTCTCTTTGAGTTATAAACTCTCTAACCTCAGATCCAAGTGATCTATGTATGTAGTTTTGTTTTTGTGTGATTCTCTAGGTTCCTCTTAAAGGCGAGATCACCATCTTTTGAAGTCAAGCAAGCTCAAGTCCATGAGTTGCCATGCTTCGTTATCATCAAGACTCGAGGTTCTCTTGTTAATAATTTTCTTCTTTCTCATAAGAAGTGTAGTGTTGAAGACATTAGTGAAAGATGTCTCAAGTGTCAAGACGAAGATATTAGTGAAGGGTGTCGATCGTCCGTATTGAAAGCACTAGTGAAGGGTGCTTAGAAGTCAAGACTAGAGGCATTAGTGAAGGGTGCCTAGAAGTCAAGTCACAAGACATTAGTGAAGGGTGTCTTGAAGATCGAGTCAAAGGCATTAGTGAAAGGTGCCTAAGGTGTACATTCGATATGGTGTGATTCGATGTACAAGATAGATTAGTATTGGGTCAAAGGATATTGTTATCCTTGTTGATGTTATTATAAGGAGTAGATCTCCTTTGGGGTTAGGTGTTGGTGTAGTGTTGGGTAGTAGTTCCTCCATTGTAATGGAACTCGGTATCTAGCCTAGTACCGGATAAAGGGTAGGCGACGTTGTGATAGGTTTGGTTCTCCTTGGTGAAAGAACCCGGTATCTAGCCTTGTACCGGATAAAGAGTAGGCAACGTTGTGAAGGTTTCTCCACCATAAGGAGTCGGTGTTGTGTAGTGATTACAAACTCTCGAGTAGGTGACTCGGGGAGTGGAGTAGGGCAAGGAAGGTGTCCTTGTAGCCGAACCACTATAAATACTCGCGTTGTGGTTTTGTGCTTCTAACTCTTTATCTTTTCATTACATATTTGTATTTCTATATGTTTGTTTATCAACATCCAACACACATCCAAATAGATTGACATAAGTCGATCTAAATAGTTTAAAACAAAGTTTTAATTGGTAAAACTATTCAACCCCCTTCTAGTTTTCCACAATTGGCATCAGAGCTTCGTTACCAAGTTTCTTAAAGTATATTGTACTTTAAAAACTTGATACGATCCATGGTTAATTGAAAACTACAAAGAAGGTCTTTTATAAAAATAAATACCATGTTTTTAAAACTCTTTGACTGGATGTTGATTAGATAACAACATTTTTTTTACTTATTATTTATTTAATTGCACTAATCTTCTTTGTCATGTTGCTTAGTTAAAGCTCATACCTACCAAGCCATAGGAATTTCTTGGTAACAAGAATACCTTCCCTAAGAAGGTATCTTAAACACAAAGGAGCCGAAATTGTCTACTGACATTTGGTGTGTCATTTGTAAAGACATTCCTAAATGCATTAGAAGTATGACTTTCCACTTATCTCTAAACAACATTAGATTGATAAATAAGTATGCTTACATAGGAATTTATATGATTATCTTTTGTGCATATTTATATATTACACGTTGCTTCGTTAGGAAACTTTTCTCGCATACGTGTTGTTTTTTCGTCTAAAGTCAAGGTTTATAAAATTTGCGTTTTATCTCATTTAATCCAAAAATCATATCTTTCTAATAATAAAACAAAACACAAATCTCAAAAATTCCTCCTTCCCCATAAATATCCCTTCCGATCACTTCTCTACCAAATCCCCACTTTTTCAAATCTTCCACTTTCAAAAATTACCTCTCATTCAAAACTTCATCTTCCTCATCTCATCTCATCTCAAACCAAAACCAACAAGGTTCGTCATCAACATGGTTTACATCGCCTCATACTCATCGCCGTAACACTCATCGCTCTCGTGTTCCCTATGATGAAGTTCTCATATGGAGACATATACTTTGTGTTGTTAATCTACATTGGTGTTATATACCCAATCCTTTGTATCGTTCTTAGCATTGAAATGAAATATTACTAATACTCTAGTTTATCTAGTTTATTATCATAATGTGTTTGTCATTTCTTTTGATTTATATCTTTCGTATCTTTTCGTGATACATTAGAAACCATTAATGCATGCTAAAAGAAAATGTAGGCTAATACACATATCTTGGTATAAAACTATAAGATCTAAAAACCTATGTTTTTATCAAAAATCTTTCTGTTACTACAGATCCACGGATCCCTGTAGGTATACTAGCCGGATCCCTGATAGAAGGGAACCGTGGGAACCGTCCTTCTGGATAACATTTTTCCATGCAAAATAAAAACCGTTTTCTTCCTAAAAGAAATGTTCCACTAGAATGTCAAACATTAAGTGAGTTAAATGTCATTGTTAATAAACATCTTGTAAAAACGTTAGGTAATCATTGTTTTGCCCGTAATACGTCACATCCTATTAACTCTTCTTTTCTATAGGTTTCGCTATGTCGCATGAGTATGAGTTTGATTTTTCACTCACTAGCGTCTACACTCCTAACATCTCTCTTGAGCCCAACACACCTGGCAATCATGTCCGTGGGTTCAATAATCTCGAAACCCGTCACTTCCACGAAGGACGTATTGTCGACACCTCTCTACAATACGAAGAAGGTATTAATACCTCCTTCCGAACCATAGGACTGGAATGTCTTCTCGAAATTAACGAGAAAATATGTCCAAGGTTTGTATTGGAATTCTTCCGTCAAGTTGAACTCGTTCGTAACGAGGATCGCTCTCTATCTCTTTGGTTTTGGATCAAAAACCAAAAGTTTGTTTTAACCCTTGGGCAATTTGCTCACATCCTCCGAATTCCAAATCATGGACAATGTGCCTTCACTGAAGATTGGTCTCTTGATTCTCTCTTCAACTTTCGTGAAGAAAATAGTCCATATTGTTCACACATACCTTCCCCGGAAGATTTGACTCGCATAATATGCGAACCTCGACCCTATTACTCCGATCCAAACATTATCTATACACGGGATATCCGAGAAGAGTACAAGGCTCTCGCACTCATCCTACGTGAAAATGTTTGGAGTCTTAGGGGAAATCGAGAAATCCTTCCCGCTTGTTGTGCTCACATAATGTATTGTTTGCTAACACAACAACCATACAATCTCGCCTACTTCTTCGCAAGGCGAATTGTAAATCTTCAAGGCTCCAAGAATAAACTAATCCCTTATGGAATGTTCTTGACGCGCCTTTATCATAACATCATGTACTTCCATCCTCAATTTCAAAGTCCATTGTACGTACTTGTGAACAAGATGATGGAACCTCTAAACACATCTCTCATAAAGACTTTCTTCATTCCCGAATCGGCAAACACTCATCAACCATTTGATGATCCATCTAGCGAAAACGCTCAAGGAACTTAGCTTTCTTTCAAAATAGGGTCAATCCTTAGTATCCATGCTTTATCAATGTAATCCAATTTCTTTCATGAAATAAAATATCTTACATTTGATATCTCTACTACATTAGTGTTAGAACCTCTAACTTTGAAATATGATGCATTGTGAAATCTTTGCATGCCTTTTGTAAAGGTTCTGCTTAGCAGAGAGACGGATCCCAAATGTTGTGCTAGACGGATCCATACTCTTAGGGAACCATGGGATCCGGCAAACAGAAATGCAATTGCAATCATTTTATTTCAAAACATGCCTTTAGATCACTTCACACTAAGCTAGACATAATGCCTTAGAACAAATTGAGTTCTTATCAAGTTGAGTAAATGTTTCATACTCACACTTAACTCGCTTAGATCAAACTCTAAGAGCTTGTAGATCTATCGTTTCACCAAAACTCATTACTCTTCCGCTCTTATACTCACACATGATCCCTCACATGTTAAAACATCTAGCTTTGGAAATCTTTCAATTATTGCAAAAATTGATTATAATCATCCTTACCTCAAAATTGGTCGAAATTGATCAAATTCTAGTTTTTCCATCTTAAAGCCTTTAGGATATCCTCCAAGACATTATCCTAAGTTACTATCTGATCTCTAGGATCATTTAGCTCCATTTGACACTCTCAAATCTTTAGTGTCATCTTTGGTCACTCATTGGTACTCATAAAAGTTCCAATTTCTTCCATAAAAGGCAATCATTAGCTACATCACTCATTACCCTTAAGTATTTAAGTACCTCTTCATTTAAGACACTTAGATGGACTGAAACACTCAAGAAGAAATAGGCATTAGACCTTACAAACATCATTGTTATCTTTTCCTAGCTGCTGAGAGACGGATCCCTAGGATTAGCCTAGACGGATCCCTCATTGGAGGGAACCGTGGGATCCGTATGAGAGATTCATTCAACTCTAGCTAAAACAATCATTTCAAGCTCATCTTGCTAAATTGAACACTCCATCTCATCTTAATTAAGTTCCTAGATCAATACAATTCTGAAGTTGACTCTTGTGCATGCTAATCATCACATTCCAAGGAATCTTAGTGGCTTAAGTCTTGAATGCACTTGCCAAATCCCTTGCTTTATAAACCACATTGTTAGGACTCCTAAAGTCATCATCTTCATCCTCATTTTCAGCACTTAGAAACCTTTACAAACCTCTTTGAATCATCTCATCATGAGGAAAGCTCTAAGTGGTAACTCATCCACCAAAGGACCACCCAAGAAAATTGCTCATGTTGTACACGAAATTTCTTCAACCGAATCATCTTCGATCAAATCCACAAATGCAAGGATTTCTCCTCCACCAACTCAACCAATCAAACCAATCCCTAAAAGGATAGTTCCCACAAAACTTCCTATGCCAAACACCACCATACCTCCTAAACCAAACAATCCCATTTCCACTAAACCATCACCATTGGTGCCTAGAGCCCTTTCATTCACCACTCCAATCTCATCACCACACCTCTACATTCTAGAGGATTTGCCTCCTAGGCCATCTCATCCTCCACCACCGCAACATTCTCCTCATTAGGAGGAATAATGGAACAAAATCAAGGTGTTGAGTCAACACTAGCTCGCTTCCTTTTCGCCGTCACCATCAAATAATCCCATTTGGATTATGAGAAATTATCAAAGTCAACCACCCGACCACATGGAAGTTGACACTCTCTACCACCACCATCATTCTTGGTCGAGCCATCTTGAATGCGCCCACCAATCCCTCCATCGTTTGAGGCTCCTCAACCCGCTTCACTTGATCCTTCACATCAAGCAATTTCCTTTCTTCCACCACCACTACCTAGCCATGACAAAGATTGTTATCATTGTCAACATGTTGAAAGTTTGATACATGAAGTACGGAAGATCAACGTTTCATGTTTTATCACCTCCTCGAACGTTTCGATGAGATTAAACCTAAACAAACTTGAGCTAGAGGATTTTAGTGGTGTCCTAGTATCAAGCGTAACTTAGATAGTCTAGTAACTCAAAATCATGTATCGTTCATTTTCTTAGTTTTTAGAGTCATGTATTCATATCTCTAGTTTTATTAAATGAAATTACATGATATTTGCTATATTTTCGAGTATATGATTATTGGTCTAATACATATCTCTTACTTTGATGTTAACATTATTTGTTATATCACCATTGTTGATTTTAGTCATCGATCGACGGATCCCTATATTTGCCTAGACGGATCCTCCAAGGAGGGAACCGTGGGATCCGTGCAACAGAAGACTAGTTTTCTACTAACTTGAGTCGTATTTGCAGGAAATTATGCATTATATACTTGTCTTCTAACCTTTGTTTTGTAGGTTTTCAATTTACACATGAAGACTTTGACACTCTAAAGCTAGGGGAGCTTTGTGTCAAAGCATTACATTGCAAGATCATTTGCAATATTAGGATTACATTTCATGACGTCCCCTTGCAAAGTTGCAATTATCTAGGGGGAGCATTATCGTCGCTAAGACGAAACCATTTGCAAACATAGTTGCAATGCATTAGCTTAGTAGTTTTTATTTACTTGACGCCCTCACAAAGGGATGGACTCGTCAAGGGGGAGTTAAGACGAGAACTCTTCCCGTCACTTGCTCTCTATTCTTTCTTTTCACATGTTTTTCTTAAAACAATGTGTTAGTTTATTTTCGAAGCTCTTTTTGTTTCGACAAAAAGGGGGAGAAGAAAGTAAAAACTACAAATTCAAACTTTTACGAATTTTAGTTTTTCCTTAAAATAATTTTATGTTTTGTCATCAACAAAAAGCGGGAGATTGTTAATACAAATAAGCCGTAAAACGTTTATTTATATTTTACGATCTTCTAATGTTTTGTCGATAACAAACGTAAAATCATTTTAACGAAACAAATAAAATACGTAAATGGTTTGAGCCAATAGTTTTCTAACACACTTACGTTTTCACATAAAACACTAAAACAAGTATAAGTGATTTTATGATTTAATAATACATATGTACAACAACTAGTGTTTACATATTGGGCAAATATATACATAACTAGTATGTATTATAATGGGTAATATAAATGGGTAGAAACTTAAGTATTTGACCCATTGACCAAATACATTGAATATAGTTGGGTACAACCCAAAGTCCATGACCCATACCCATGGAGCTTGACCCATAACCCATTGCATGACATCATGCTTAAGTCATACATGGTTTTAATCCATGGCCCATAGTTTTAATCCATGAACCATGGACTAGATGCATTGCATCTTGGAGATACATTGTATCTACTTTGATACCATGATCCATAACCCATGACCCATGACCCAAAACCCATGGGCAAAGGGGAGCGTCCCACGGATCCCCAAGATTAGACTAGACGGATCCTCAGTGAGGGATCCGTGGGATCCGTGGAACAAGAGATTTTTTCTCTATAAATAGTGAGCCATTTCTTCATTGTTTCTCACCCTTTCTCACATATTTTCTCTTTGAGTTATAAACTCTCTAACCTCGATCCAAGTGATCTATGTATGTAGTTTTGTTTTGTGTAATTCTCTAGGTTCCTCTTAAAGGCGAGATCACCACCTTTTGAAGTCAAGCAAGCTCAAGTCCATGAGTTGCCATGCTTCGTTATCATCAAGACTACTGAGGTTCTCTTGTTGATAGTTTTCTTCTTTCTCATAAGAAGTGTAGTGTTGAAGACATTAGTGAAAGATGTCTCAAGTGTCAAGACGAAGATATTAGTGAAGGGTGTCGATCGTCCGTATTGAAAGCACTAGTGAAGGGTGCTTAGAAGTCAAGACTAGAGGCATTAGTGAAGGGTGCCTAGAAGTCAAGTCACAAGACATTAGTGAAGGGTGTCTTGAAGATCGAGTCAAAGGCATTAGTGAAAGGTGCCTAAGGTGTACATTCGATATGGTGTGATTCGATGTACAAGATAGATTAGTATTGGGTCAAAGGATATTGTTATCCTTGTTGATGTTATTATAAGGAGTAGATCTCCTTTGGGGTTAGGTGTTGTGTAGTGTTGGGTAGTAGTTCCTCCATTGTAATGGAACTCGGTATCTAGCCTAGTACCGGATAAAGGGTAGGCGACGTTGTGATAGGTTTGGTTCTCCTTGGTGAAAGAACCCGTGGTTAGCCTTGTACCGGAAAAAGAGTAGGCAACGTTGTGAAGGTTTCTCCACCATAAGGAGCTGGTGTTGTGTAGTGATTACGAACTCTCGAGTAGGTGACTCGGGAGTGGAGTAGGGCAAGGAAGGTGTCCTTGTAGCCGAACCACTATAAATACTCGCGTTGTGGTTTTGTGCTTCTTACTCTTTATCTTTTCATTACATATTTATATTTCTATATGTTTGTTTATCAACATCCAACACACATCCAAATAGATTGACATAAGTCGATCTAAATAGTTTAAAACAAAGTTTTAATTGGTAAAACTATTCAACCCCTCTTCTAGTTTTCCACCCGGTCTTTTAGGAATGGCTTCTTTTCTTCTCGAGGTTGCCTTACAAACTTTCCTCTTCTTCTAAAGAACTTTTGAAATCTCTAACGCCATGGCATACTCTTCATCTTCACTACGGAGCAAGATTCGTCATCATCAATTGATTCCGTTCTTGCCTTTAGAGCAACGGATTTGACTTTCTCTTTTTCCTTTGATGATTTCGAATCTTTCTCCATCACCATTTGTGTACTTTGAGGGATAACAATGGTTTCATCTTCAGGGATAACAAATTGTTCATATTGTTGAACAAGAAGATCAATTTTGTTATCCTTGACTTGTGAATTTCCTTGATGTGTAATAATCAAAGATTCCCAAATGTCTTTAACGGTTTAACACATATAAATTCTTTCATATACTTTTTAGGCAAAGCATTATAAAGCATCATTTTAGCTTCATTATTTTTAGCTATTAATTTCTTTTGATCATCAATGAAATATCTTTTGTTGTAGAACTAAAACCTCCTTTAATTATGACAAACCAAAGATCTATATCTTTTGATTTTACATATGTTCAAAATGGTTTTTCCAATAGATAAATCCATTGGTTTCAAAGAGTGGTGGTCTTTGCATAGATTGCCATTCTTTAAAATTTCCGGAATCCATGGATCGCTTCAAGTTTATAAAATATATTTTAGAAATTCTTGAGCAACGGGCTCTGGTACCAATTGTGGAAAACTAGAAGGGGGTTGAATAGTTTACCGATTAAAAACTTTGTTTTGTAACTTATTGAAAGATCAATTGATATTGATCTTAGATATGTAAGTGAATGATAATCAATATGCAAGCAATATATAAAGAGTAGACAAGGAAAGAAACAATCAAACCATGACAAGTTTTTATAGTGGTTCGGTCTACAAGGACTCTTTTCCTTGCCCTACTCCACTCCCCAAGTCTCACACTCGAGAGTTTAACCTTTACACTTCGCTTACACTATTTCCCGACACTAACCTAGATGTCGAGTTCTTTTCAAGGGTATAACCACTCCCACACAATGTATTTTAAGGACTAAAATACTAACCACTCACACTCATAAGATTATGATGGTTTGGTACAACAATGATGTATGAATCAACACTACATCATACAACAACAAACAAACAAGACTTCCAACAACTTGTTGAAGCTTGAATATGCCTTGATCTTCTTTGCTACAAAAGAGATCACTATTATGATATGAAACTGAGTTAGAAATGTTAGAGAGAAGGAATATATGTGAATATGATAGAAAGGGATGAAAAACAACTTGGTCTGGCTTTGCTATTTATAGCCAAAATGATCAGCAGGCACCACGGACCACGGATCCCTCAAAAGGGTTCCGTCCGTGTTAAGTTTTTTGGTATTTGAGGTCCGACAAAGAAGATCACCAAAATCTTGCCAAAGTCAACCATATCTATCCAAGATTGGGTAAGATATGTAGAGTCTAAATTTACACAAAGTATCTAGTGAAATCTTCTAAGGATTTCAATGATGCACTACATGATGTCATGTGTTTGTTTTCTATTTTTAGAAATATGTTAAAATATAAATACATATGCAATATTTTGTTTTAAGAAACTAAAACATTCTTGATCTAAAAATATTAACATACATTATGGTTTAGAGTCATATAAAAAATATGATTAATCAAAATGTAAATGCTTGAGTGATGAAGATATTATTTGAAAAACTTGTTTTAATATCTATTAAACGACAAGCTTTAAGCTTTATAAAATTAAATTTACTTTTGTCATTAAAAACTTAGGTAAAGATCATAAAATATAAATAACGTTTAATGACGATATTTTTATTAACAGATGATATTGTTACGTTTGCTTTTGATGGCTTACCTAACACGTATGATGTGATTTCAACTGTTATTGCTAGTGGGGAACCCTTTTCCGATCTCAAGACGGTTCGTTCTTTGTTGACCACGCAAGAGATGCGCATGAAGTCTAAAGTTCAAGACTCGCTTGTGGATGCTACATCCGCTTCTCTTATGGTCTTGTTGGCAAATAATACTCCTCGGCGTCCGTCTAATCCATTGGAAAAAGTAAACAAACCTTGTTCTTTGTTTGCTAAAGGTAATTGTCGTTTTGGTGAGGCGTGTCGGTATCTTCACAATGGTGTTCATAGTAAGTTTACACTACTTCCTTGCGGTTCGGTTACGTGGATATGGATACCTTGCAAAATTATTGGCTAAATTGGTTTTACTACTTCACAAAATACCACTTCTACTACATTCTGTTGCATACCATGCAAGTGACCTACCCAACAACTACCCAACATCCTAGCTATCCCATGACCATTCCACCGCCCATTTGTATCCAAGCCCACAGTCGCCCAGTGTATCCAACGCAACAACAGTTCAATGTTTTGCCATGGGGTCCAGTCCTATGGCCTGTCACCAACACATGGGGTTCATAATCTCCTGGTTCACCATCGCATGTTCGATTCACTACTGGGGTCTACCACTGTGGTTCAATTCTTTGCGAGTTCACGGCGGAGGTTTACCGTGCTGTGGAGTTCACCAACAGTCCAAAGCGCAAGGGGTTCCGCAAGGTCTTTGACCGGTTCACCACACCGATGTTTGGTTCCGTTTTAACCCGTGTCAATAGAGTTCGGTCAAGCGACTCTCTTGCCGCATGCTTTTGCTACTAACACTTCTCGTGACCCGTCTCACGCAAATTGGAATATGGATACAGGTGCGAGCTCTCATCTTAATGATTATGTGCATTGTCTTAGTGATATTCTTAATGAGTGCATTTATCCGTGTGTCACGGTTGGTGATGGGCGTTTCATTCCCGTTACCAACTCCGGTCATAGTATCTTGTCTACACCTTTTCGTCCTCTTTGTTTAAATAATGTTTTAATTACCCCTCATATCGTAAAAAATCTTATTTTTGTGCGTCAATTTGTTCGTGATAATTATTACACTGTTGAATTTGATCCTTTTGGCTTTTCTGTGAAGGACTTCGTAACTCGACGGGTACTCCTCCGTTGTGATAGCACGAGTGATCTTTACCCTGTTACGAAGCCTTCTCCAATTCCTCAAGCATATCTTACCAGTCAGTATATGTGGCATCAACGACTTGAACATCCAGGAAGTGAAGTGTTGCGGCATCTTGTGTCTAGTGATTCTATTTCTTGTAATAAAGAGAAGCTTCCCGTTCTTTGTCATGGTTGTCAGCTTGGTAAACACGTGAAGCTTCCGTTTGTTAGTTCGGCTAGTTCTGTTACTTCTTGTTTTGACATTGTTCACTCAGATTTGTGAACCTCCCCAATTCCAAGTCTTTCTGGTTTCAAGTATTATGTTTTGTTTCTTGATCATTATTCTTAGTATGTGTGGGTTTATCCATTAATGAATAAATCTGAATTACAATTGTTTCGTAGATATGTTCGTACTCAGTTTAAGTGTGAAATTAAATCGTTTCGATTGTGATCATGGTTGTGAATTTGATAATCGCCTTTCATAAATTATTTTCAACCCATGGAATTCAATTTAGATTTTCTTGCCCCCACCTCTCAACAATATGGAAAATTTGAACGATGATTCGTACCATCAATAACCTTATTCGTACTTTATTGTTTCAAGCACATTTACCACCCAACTATTGGATGAAGCTCTTAATATGGTCATTTATTTATTGAATATCCTACCTTCCGTGCCATTAACAATGACATACCCTTTACACCGCTTTTTGGTGCTACACCGATTATAGTGTCTTTCGTGTTTTGTATGCTTTTGTTACCCACATATTGATACCAACCATAATTAGGACTGGCGCTACACCGCCATATTTTTGGGACATGCTACCAATCATTTTGGCTATCGTTGTCTTGATCTACATACCAACAAAATTATTATCTCGTCATGTTACCTTTGATGAAAAGCAGTTTTCCGTTTCAAACCCATCCGTCAAACCCACCCCTCTTATGATTTTTAGAAGATTCTTCCAATCTCATTTCCACCATTATCAACACCACCCCAATTGGTCCTACTTTAAACCCTATTCCTATACCACCAGTTGACATACCTACACCTCATGAACCAGTCAACATACCTACCTCCCTTGCCCCACCTACACCAATGCCAACATGACCTATCCCTGACCCACCAATGCCACCACCTGTTATCTCTATTCATCCCATGGTCACACATTCTCGTGTCAGGACTAGTCGTTCTAATCCTAATTATGTTGGTCATGTGTCCACTGTTTCTCCGTCACCTAGGTCGTATAAGGATGCTCTTGATGATCTGAATTGGCGAAATGCTATGTTTGATGAATATAATGCGCTTATTAAGAATAAAACTTGGACTTGTGTACCTCGTCCCTGGTGTCAATGTTGTTAGGTGTATGTGGCTATTTTGCCATAAGTATTTGGTGATGGCACTCTTAGTCGGTACAAGGCACGTCTTGTTGCCAATGGTAGTACATGTGGAGGAGTAGATGTTGATGATACTTTTAGTCCGGTTGTTAAGCCGGGCACCATTCGGATCGTTCTTAGTTTAGCTATTTCTACATTGGCCTATTCATCATCTTGATGTTAAGAATGCATTTTTGAATGGTGATTTGGCTTGTTTATATGCATCACCACCGGTTTTGGGATCTTGAGCATCCGGATGATGTTTGTTTATTACAGCGTTTTCTTTATGGTCTTAAGCAGGCTCCTCGGGCATGGTTTCAGTGGTTTGCTGCTTATATTATTGTTGTTGGGTTTACTTGGGTTGGTGTGATTCTTCTTTATTTATTTACCGGCTGTGGTGATGATTTCGCTCGCTACTATATGTGAATGATATTGTGCTTACTTCTTCCTCTAATAGTTTATTATAGCGGATTATTTCTTCTTTGCATAAGGAGCTCTCTATGATGATTTGGGTGCTCTTAATTATTTTTGGGTGTGTCGATTCTGGCGTGACTCTTACGGGATGTTTTGTCACACGTGCACATATGGTTGGTTGTAACCCATCTCGGACTCTGCTGACGCCGAGTCTAAGTTGGGTGATGATGGTGATCCGTTTCTAATCCTACGTTATATCGAGTCTTGTAGGTTCTCTTGGTATCTCACTTTCACTAGACCCGATATTACTTATGTTGGTGTGCAGTTTGTTTATATATGCTTGATCCTCGCGAGCCTCATTTCACCGCTCTCAATCGGATCTTACGGTATGTTCGGGGACTTTGGCTTATGGTTTACAATTATTTTCTTCTACTCGAGTCCTTGGTTGCTTATTCGGATCTTGATTGTGTTGGTTGCCCTACCACTCGCCGTCCTACATTAGGTTATTGTGTTTTCTTGGCAACAACTTACTATCATGGTCCTCTAAACCTCACCGACAATTTCTCATTCCAAAGGTCTTTGAGGTGAGTATCGGTGTTGCCAATGTTGTTTCGAGACATGTTGGCTTGAATTTGCTACGTGAGCTTCATACACCATTGTCATCTTGTACTATTGTTTATTGTGATAATGTGAGTGCGATGTACTTGTCTTCTAACCTGTTCAAAGATCGTACCAAGCCTATTGAGATTGATATTCATTTTGTTCGTGATTTGGTTGCTCTTGGTCAAGTTCTAGTTCGCATGTTCCTTCTCGGTTTCGATATCTTGATATTTTTACCAAGAGGTTACCATCTGCCTTGTTCTCGATTTTGTGACGACTTGAGTGTTCGGTCTCCTCCTCTCAAAGCTGCGGGGGGTGTTAGTCTATTAGTATTAGTATATGTTATGGCGCATTGTATATTCGGCCCATTATGTATCCTATATAATCTTGATGTACCAAACATTATTATTCATTCAATATACACAAACTTTCAACCCGACATGGGTAGAAGTGCCACATTCTGGTGTCATATCATAACCTATAATTTAAATTTTTTCAAGCGGAAGTCTTAAAGAATAACATACCAAGTCATTTAAACAAATGACTTACAAGGAAAATTACAAAATCCAAAATGTCTAAAATAAAATGAAATCCCCAAACAATAGCCCGACAAAATAAGTCTAAATAACGAGGTAACTAGGATTGGTCCACTCGGATAATCCAACTCTCACCCATCAAAGCCCATCTTCAAACCTAAAACCAAATTGTAGGAAAAGAAATGCTGGTCGAGCTTAAAAAGCACCGTGAGCAGATATAACAAAACGAAAACTAAATAAAATCATAAATGCGAAATGAAATAAGGAAACCGATAACAAGGTCGAGTGAAATGAGAGCAACAAGTCAAGAGGATCTGCAGAACACAATTATACGATATCCAAAAGAACATATAACAAGGAGAGCGAAGCGAGCAAAGCATCGATGACATATATACAAGCACATACAAACCATGCATACAAATCTTGAAATATAAGCAAGCATAGCGGACGTTGTATCCACACAACATATATATGGCATACAATCAACTCAGAAATCGAAGACATACAAGTCAAGCAAATCTAAAGGCAAGCGGAAGCAATTAATTAGTAAGTGAGCATGGCAATCATACAGTCAAAAACCCTTAGTTGAAAACATAACGATGATCATAACAACGGAAGTACTAACAATGATCAAACATGGCGGTACACGTAACAAGTAGGAATACAAGATGAACATTATAATTAAATGAACTAGGGACATAGCAGGGCAATTAAACAAGTTAACAAGCCAGACGTCATAAGTTGAACCATTTACCCAATCAATCCGCAACATAGACAGAAATGTAAACATGGCAGGTAAAAAACAAGCAGATAAGGATACAATGGATAGTCATAGTCCACGAGATTAACTGAACGAAGTACACATAATAAACAGACAAAACTATCGATTTCACACTAGCATGGTCACCGAGAAAAATCGGAGGTCACATAACGGTGAGATTACATATCATCGATGACAACAGTAAATCGATAACCGTATAAGAATCATATCGTAGCGGGGTAATCGAGTCACATAAGACATAAATAGCATAATCAAATCCAATAAACATATAATAACCCGGTACGTGAATGGAACGATAGTCTTAAGTAACGGAATGAGAGTGTGACAGATCAAAGCAATGGAATATATATATCTTCGTAGTAGCGTGAGTCATGTAAGGGTACTGAGTAATGAACAATTAACACAGAATATGGTGCGTTGGGGAATACAGAAGGTACAGTATATGTATATCAAAAGTGTAAGGGTTGTCAGAAATCTACCACGAGCATGGAAACATATCATATCATATTATATCATAAGTAGCCATTGTATTCGGAGGTGACCTCGGAATACCATATATAATAGGAGGAGACCTTAGTAACCAATGGAGTAGCTAGCTCCGAATGTGAAAACGCATATAGCACACGACATCATTCACCATATAAATCATATCATATCATATCATAAACATATCTAGGATGCATCAATACGCTTGCATGAAACATAGTGGCCAAACATACATCTTGAGCTCATAATCTCATAACATAAAGGGGACGGTGTGTAACATCACCATACACACTAGAGTCATGCCATTGGTGCATCAATGACATGGTCATGGTACCTCCATGACTAGGAAACATATTTGGCTCGGGTATCAAACTGAAGGGTCAAAGCATAATCATATCATAAGGGTTCATATCAAAGGTTCAGAAGTCAAAGGTTCATATCAGAGGTTCAGACATCAAAGGTTCATATCAGAGGTTACGACATCAAAGGTTCATATCAAAGTTCCATAACATAGGTTCATAATCAGAGGTTCATAATCAAAGGTCCAAAATCAGAAGGTTCATAATCAGAAGGTTCATGCTCATAAAGCTCATAATCAGAAGTTCATAATCATAACAAACGAATATCATAGCGAACAAAATCATATCAAAGGATAATAGTAAAGGGAATCATAGCAAGGGTATCTTTTTATTGTTTTTTTGGAAATGGAAAGGTACGAATCTCAGGGTTTGGATTTGGGGGTTGGTATTTCTACCGATTACTCTACTTATCTAATTATCTAATCTAAGGTGTATGTAGTCTATGTCTAATTATTGTGTGCTCGTACGATAGTTTAAAGATGTGTTCACTTAGGTTTTATTACTCCTTAATTATCTCCTATTGATGGTTGAATTGTCACGTCCTTATTCTTAATCGCGTTGTGTGTCTAAAGTCGTAGGGTATGCGTTTATCCCTAACTCTTTGAACTTACCAAAGGGTCTCGTCTACAAAACCCTCTAAGGATTATAAACTCTAACTCTAAGGCCCTCTTTGGATGGTTTAGCCTACAACCGCTCTAAGTGCTATAGTCTAAGGTTCACAAAGATTAATCAAGCATTAATTACACAAAGAATGACCTATCGCATTACTAGATCATTAATAATTAAGATAAGAGACAACCAATCAATATTCAATAATTAAGTTTCATATTCCTAAGAAAACACACAAGTAAATTAGCGGGACATGGAGAACATGCAAGCATACACACAAATAATCAAAGACATAATTGAATTAATGAAGTAAAACACTTATCTTAATGTAAGATAGGGTTTGGAACCCTAAAATACTATACAAGATGACCTTGGTTTGGTTTAGGTTTTACTCCAAAAGACTACACACTATCTTGAAAAATTCGGATTCTATATATAAGATTACAAGTGCGACGGTGTCACCTTATGTTTTGTGATGCCGTCGGTCGCCGTCATTAGGGTTTCATCATGGCCACGTTAGTCTTGCGACGGCGTCACCTTGTGCTTGTGACGCCGTCTCATCGCCTTCTAACGCCGTCGGATCAAATCTAGGCCGTGCGAGTTGCGACGGCCTACTCTTTTAAAGCCCGACACCGTCACTTGAAAATAAGAAATTTGGCCTCTGGTCGTCACAAAATGCTCCGACGGCGTCGTGAAGAAAGCAGTGGCGCCGTCACCTTGTGTTTCAAAGACTTGAGTGTCTCGATTCTTGACTTTGGCCATTTTCTTCAGATATCCGCGCCTTTTCGTCCGAATAAGTGCCATTACGACAATTTGCCTTCAAGAGACCTAAAAGTGAAAAGGAACGATATTAGATAATAAAGGATACAAAGTGATCAAATAAGGGCTTAAACGACCCCTCAAAAGGTACATTTAAAACCTTATCAAATATCCCTACACTTGGTATTTGCTTGTCCTCAAGCAAATGTGCTTTTAGCCAATTAATTTATAAGTTAGGGGTCATGAAGCATTTGTTTAAAACAGTCCACAACACATATAAGCCCCAGAAAGTCATAACAAGCACGGAATTACATACTAGCACCTCACATGGGTGTTTGGATACTCGCATCTCTCGGTGTATATGAAATATAACAAGTTGGAAATGGAAGATAAACACTCATTAACGGTCCTAGTACATAGATTACCATAGGCTTGAGAATAGATCAAACCTCCATCGCTTACGAAGCACCTAGGAAAGACTATCAAAGAGGTCTTTAAAGGGTTGTAATGTTAGGCTTACGGTAGGAAACAAAGGGTTTGGTGGGATAGGCTATTTAGTGGTGGTAAATCAAAATCTTTTATGTTACAAGCATACGAAGAATGGCGTTGCTAAGCCAAGACTCGACACTCTAAACTCTAGATAAGCTGAAACAAACAAACATAAATTTAAAGGATAGATGTAGGATAGTAGCCCGTTTTTTTTTTTTTTTTTTTTTTTTAACACTCTATTTTTTTTTTTCTCTTTTCTATTTTTTTTCATACACTTTTACTCTACCATCCTCTACGGTAACATCAAAATGATAGGGATTTATAGGCACATCCTACACTAGAGCTTTTATTACTCTAACACTAATTTGACCCGAATTGAAAAGATCAAAACACTTGGGGTATGTTATTACGCAAATAAGGAATTTAATGTTCCTTCCAATCATTTCATAAACTTTAACTTTTTCCCATGAGTCCCAATCGTCCCAAAAGCGTGTACAAAGGATATGACTCGACTTAGCAACTCATGCAAGCAACTAGATAATTGAACTAAGGGTTTAGGGTGATAACAATAATGCACTAAAAGTGAGTGCATACATGGTAGGCTAAGGCGATTTGGGTGTATATTTAGGGGTGGGTGTAAACAATGCTCTTCATTGATATTCCGGAAAACCGAAACATCACGAGAACCGCGAAAAGGATAGGCTCGAGGGGTTAACTAGGGTATCGTGTACTAAAGATGAGTACAACGCAAAGGATGTGGAATTACTCAACCGATGTGGAAGAAGTAATTATATTACGGGTATCAAACAAGGGTTATCCTAATGCCTCTTATCATTTAGTTATTCCTAACTACACAAGTGTAGTCTTACTAGCGATCTCGAATGCATCACAAAACAAGTTCTAGAATCTAATATACTACCGGTTCACACTCTAAGCATTAAAGATGAATGCTTTAATTCCTACTAATCTAAGGCGATCCTTACATTTGGGTGGAATTTAGGTGGTAAAGGGTTTTTGTGCTAGTCATATAACTTCCTATCCGTGAGCGCTTTTGTTAAGACTAATGGCCTACTCCTATATGTCATGAAAAATTTTAAATTTGGTGCCAAAATTACCCTAACCGACATTTTCTCATGGTTTATTACACAAATACAATTGGACAAAGCAAACAATCAAGGATAAGCATAGTTTCAAAGTTCCGTTTTATTTTCCCTCCTACACTTAAACCGAACATTGTCCCCAATTGATAGCGTACCCTCCGATCAGGTCGAAGGACCCCCTTGACCTCGTCGATTGCATTACGAAGACCCAAGTCTTTCTTTATAAGTCATTGGTGGCGTAAAACCATTCATCATTGACATGGTTACCGGTTGGGAATTCGCCACCAAGGCTTATACCCCGGTGTCTTCTCTGAAGATGCCAAGACAAACAAGAACCTTGACTTGGTCTTCCCCGTTCCCACTATGTCCTTAGCTTCCGCCAAGTCCGAGATAGTGGGGATGAAGCCCTAGCGGTTACCATAAATCGGGGCGCCCCATGATCTCCTAGCGTGTGCTAACACTCTCAAGCTATTTTCATCACCTATAAATAGATTGGACTAGTCATCTCAATGGTATGTTCACTCAACACGGTCTTACACATACATCATATTATCCATAACTCATATCACATACTTATTCACACGCGGAGGTGGTTCGCGAGGCCCAACCCTGCGCAATCATAATGAAGTGTCTACTATTTCTTATTGCGATTGACTACAAGTTTGGCGCAAGCATATCACCTTATACCCTTCGATCACCATCGAAGGCACGGTCATAATTATTGTACAATCGGTGGCGCCATCCGTGGGACCCGCTACTATTGGTCTCGTCATTCAAACTTACACCCGGTCAATCGCTCTCACTAGTTTTACGGCATGACTCAAGGAAGAAGATACACCCTCGGGTTTCTCGACCTTGACACCAATCGATCGATGATCCCGCAACCTTCCCAATATAACCGCATCCACTTTACCACACGATCTCAACCCGAAATAACTCCCAACAATCATGCTTCAACCTCATTAACCCCGAACCGTGATCGGTCCGCGTTTGTCGAAGCTAACATCAAAGCGATAGAATCTTTACTAAGAGCTCGAAGGAGGCAAGGCCGAATGTGGAAATGCGTGGAGTTAGAATACTCAGCGATGAGTACGACGAAGAGTTAGAAATGGAGGCTAGGCCCTTGGCTTCGGGGTTACTCACTCGGTGTTAGGGTAGGGTCTCCAAGCGATCGAAGGCCTAGCGGAAGGTCGGTTGGTTTGAAGGCGCTTTGGCGGGCTCAGAGCAAGAAGGAACGATAGAAGGCTCCAATGGAAGGAGTCACGAAGGAAGCTACGGAGGTTAATTTGCCACCACTCTTGGCGGCTCATCGGGAAGAACGGAAGCGGGTTTCCACTGCGCCTTCTCACGCATCTGGCGTGGGAGGCGATCCATCTCAATTAAATAGGGAGGAAATCTTCCTCCTCATGGTATGTACCCTCCTTTTCGGGCTCAATCTTACCCTCGAGGGTTTATCCCCCACCTAACAGGCGGGCTAACAACCCCAATTTTACTCAACCATACGGAAGCATGCCCTATGGACAACCTATGGTATACCGCCCGTATCCTGTGGGAAGTCACCCACCTATATACCTACCGCTATCCCCAATATGTTAATCAAAACCTTTGGAATACCTCCTAATCATAACCCATACAATGCGCGCCTACATACATGCCACCTTATAATCGCCTCTATTCGGAGCCCATGGGCTCCACAACACCCTTCGTAAGGTGGATGAAGACTACCCTTTGCACGATGGGTTGAAAATGCCCACATATTGGTACTTATGATGGAAAAGGGGATCCGGATAACTTTTTACACTTGTTCGAAGGGGCTATTAGAATGCAGTGGGTAATGCTGTCGCTGTCACATGTTTACATACACCCTACGAGACTCTGCGTCGTATATGGTGGAACAGGCAAAAACCGGTAGCATTGTGAATTTGGATGATCTCAAAGCCAAGTTCAGTCACATTTGACCATTGATGAAAAAGTTCACAAGAACGCACCTAACGAAGGCACAACATCAACCGGAAGGAGAACGAGAGCACAAGGGCTTTTATTACTAGATACACCGATGACACCTTGCGGATAATGGGCTTGCACGAAGACCGGCGCATCTCGGTTTCGTACATGGCCTACGGAACGAAGCTTGGTTAAATTCCTTTCCACCGATCTTCACGCAACCTATAAAGGATTAGTGGAAAAGGCTTTACATGGATCGAAGCAAAGAAGTGTCCACCAGCGGGCTCGGCCGAAAACAAGGAAAATCACAACAAGGCCCCGAAGCATCCTTCGTGGGAAGGGTCAAGGAACAAACACAAGGCGGGGACAAATTTACTCCATACCACAAAACATCAACCATGGCCTCTCGGCTAATCTGTCCAAATCCCCAGGAAATACTCGCTACCAAAAGGTGCGAAGGCCTTTGATCCTCCTCCTCGCTTGGCAAACAAAGGGAGGCCGGAGACACTTCCAAGTTTTGCTATTTCCATGATGATTACGGTCACGACACCAATCACTTGCCGAGAGCTCAAAATCGAGATAGAAGAGGCCGTGAAGTCCGCCAATTGGGACCTTTGGTGAAGGGTATAAAGAGAGGCAAAGAAAAGCCTCCGACACACAGTTAGGAAAGATACCACACACATGAGCACCCATCCTCATGGTTTATAAAGAAGACTCTAGTTCAAGAGAAAGGAAGCAGAGGAAGCCTTGTGCGGGTAGGAGATGTCACTTTCCCTTCAATCACGTGAAAGATTCTTTCAAATGACCCGTGGTCATCAAAGTCTTGATCTCCAACAGAGAGTAAGCAGAGCCTACCTTGATCTGCGGTAGCTCTGCTGGGTTATCTCGAACGGTGTTTCCTAAAGCTCAAACCCGATAAGGTCAAAGAGAGTAGATTCAAAGGTACCTTCAAGAGGGTTCTCGTGGGAACACTCATGGCCCTTGGGAGAAGTCCTCCAGAGGTTCTGTTCGAGAAGGGAGGCTAAAAGAGCGAAACTACGGTTTTCACGATCGAAGGTCGGAATCTCCTACAACCTATTGATAGGAGAGCGACAATCACGAAGATGGTCATCGTTGTCTCAACCATACATGCAGCGATCAAATTCCAAACACCTTCGGCATTGGAGCGGTTTTCTCCAGCTATAAAGTGAAGGAGCCTGACGACGAAAGCAAGAGGGTGAAAGGGTTTCGGAGGAACTTTGAAAGATGTTCTCGATTCTGCTTACGTTGAAGAACGCATCGTGGTTAATGATCTCACCGATCGAACGGTAGTAATCGGAAAGCAACTTCCAACCTCCTTTAAAGCGAGTTGGAAAAGATACTTCGTGCTAACGAGACGTCTTCACATGGACCTATTCGACATGACGGGGTCCCTGAACTCTCACCATAGATGGACGACCCTTGACGCTTCGAACACAAGCTCAATGAGTTCAAACATATTGAACCCATCAAACAAAAGCGTCAAGTCTAGCTCTGAAAGAAATGCCACTGCATGCAAAAAGTGGGCGAACTCGTGCGACGAGCATACTCGAGAGAGGTGAAGTATCAAACTTGGGTGGCCAATCCGGTGATGGTCAAAAAGCATGGCGGGGATGGAGAATGTGCGTAGATTTCTTGACATTAACAAAGCTGTCCGAAGGCTATTTACCCTCTTTCGTAAATTGATTGGAAGGTGGAATCCTGTCGGGGTTTCACTAAAGTGTTTCCTAAGCGCTTATAAAGGTTACCATCGAGATACAAATGGTAGAAGAAGACAAGAGAAGACTGACCTTTTTACAGGAAAAGGCGTTTATTACTAAAAGATGCCTTTTGGTTTAAAAATGCGAGGTGCCACCTACCGATTGGTGGACAAAGCCTTCCACAAGCAAATAGGCGGGAATCTAGAAGCCTCACGTGAGCGATATGGTCATCAAAAGTAGATCGGAGGAAGATATGCTCTCCGACATCAAGGAAACCTTCGATCGCCTTGCGCCATCAATATGAAGTTAAATCCCAGAAGTGTTCCTTTGGTGTGGAAGAAGGACAATTCTTAGGACATCGATCACCAAGCGGTATTAAAGCCAATCCTTCAAGTCAAAGCCATCAGATTTGCGCCTCCTAAGTCCCTAAAGGAAGTGCAAAGTCTCAGCGAGCTAGCGACCCTCGGCGAGTTCTTGTCGAAGGGTGCAGACGGATCTTTGCCGTTCTTCAAAACACTCAAAGGGTGCACGGACAAAAGACGTTCCAATGGAGCACGAGATGCGTGATGCGACCAAAAGCTCAAGGAATTCATGGCTATTCTACCAACACTTACAGCCCCAATCAAAGGCAAAGTGTTGTTCATGTATATTGCGACCTCTTTGAAAGCATCGGTTGTCGTGTTATTGGCGAAAGGGAGAAGAAGCAAATCCCATATACTTTGTTAGTAGAGTACTACAAGGAGTGAGCTAAATTACCCAACATTGGAGAAGCTAATTTTGGCTTTAGTTCATCTTTGCGAGACGCTTCAAGGTACTTTCAAGCTCACCCCATAACCGTACTTACCGACAAGCCAATTAGCGAGATACTTTCAAAGCGGAGAAATGGAAGGATAGCTAAATGGGCTATCGAGCTAGGAGAACATGATATTGAATACAAAGGGGAGCTCGGTCAAAGGGCAAATATTGGCGGACTTTTAGCGAAACACCCTCGAAACGAAACATGGCAAGGTTGTTGAAAAGGAGCCTTTCGACAATCGAAGGGTGGAAACTTTATATCGACGGAGCATCCGGCTCCGATGGTTACAGTCGCAGTCTCATGCTCGTTGATCCCAAAGGAAGGAATACACTTATGCGCCGTTTGAATTCGATGCTACGAACAATGAAGCGGAGTACGAAGCCTTGATAGCGGGTCTCGATTGGCCCACGATATGGAAGTAGAAAACTTGGCTATTTTGTTGACTCTGGCGGTGGCCAACGGATAAAAGGCTCTTACTGAGGCGAGACAACTGTGATCAAGCAATATCGGATAAGGCCAAAGAAATGCTCGAAGGGTTCACATCTTACAACATAGAGCATGTTCGAAGAAACCAAAACAAGAAGGCGGATGCACTTAGCAAGCGGCATCAATGGCATTTGCTCATTTAACAAAGGAAGTTTTGGTCGAAGTATTGGCGATCGGTCCATCGTTCGAAAGGAGGTGTCGGCGTTATCTTTGGAGGAAGACTCGGTGGATGACTCAATTAGAGAATATCTAATAAGTGGCATCTTGTCGGAGGATACAAAGTTGGCTCGAAGGTGCGCATCAAAGCACCCTGTCTGAGGATTATGGGAAGTTACTTATCTGAAGATCTTTTCTATCCCTTGGCTCCGTTGTGTAGGGCCAAGGCAAGCTATAACATCATCTAAGAAGTGCATGAAGGATCTGCGGACTTCACACAGGGGCCTCTGTTGTCTCCAAAGTAATGAGGGTCGGATATTATTGGCCTTCGATGCGAGAGGTAGCTGTCGACATCATTCGAAGCGCGAAGCTTTCAAATTCACTCAAGAATCCGAGGCTACCAAAGCAAGATATGACTTCAGTAACATCCGCATGGCCCTTGACCAATGGGGATAGATATCGTGAGGCCTCTACTAGTTGCTCTGGAGGAGTAAAGTTCTTGGTTGTAGCCATTGATTACTTCACTAAATGGGTTGAGCGAAGCCTTTAGCATCCATCACGGGAAGATACATGGAAAAATTGTGTGGGAACACATTATCGTAGGTTGGTACCTCACATCTTCATTTCGAGATAATGGGAAGCGGTTTAAGAAGGGTATTCCTAGTATTTTGCAGAGGCACGAATGTCGACAATCATTCACTTCCGTTTACCATCCTCGGGGTAACGGTCAAGTAGAGTTACCAACAGAGACATCATACAAGGAATAGAGCGAAGGTGGGATCTTGTCATCACGGTTGGGTAGATGAACTACCTCAGTGCTCGGGCACATAGAGCATACAAAGTCAAGTCATGGAGAAACGCCTGCTTCGACTTGACATATGGCACGAGCGTCATCCCTTGAGTAAGTGTTGAAGCGAAGGGTCATGAACTTGAGTAGCGGATAACTGAAGAAAGACTCCGTAGTAACTTGGACCTACTTGAAGAGCGAGAGAAATAGCCTCCATTAGAGGCTATCCACAAGCAAAAGATTGAAAGGTACTATAATAAGTGAGTTAGGCCTTGACCTTCAAACCGGGAATATGTCCTCCGACTCAATAAGCAAGCAAAGCCGAGTACCGTGGTGGCTGGGACCTACATGGGAAGGACCTTACGTTATTAAGGGCGTGCAGCGGAGCCTACAAGTTGGAAACCTTGGCGGGGAGGCGTTATTGATAGAACACTGGAATGGCACTACTCTTCGTAAGTTCTATGTATGAAACTTACAATGTCTAAGGACACATTTATTTGCTTTCAATCAATGTATTTGCATTCTTCTCACTTGGGAAAGAAGCATTAATGGTAGGCGTCTAGTATTCATTTCTTAAAATGATGTAATCCTCCTACCCACAATGATAATAACACATTTCCCTCAAATCTCTTGTTTCGTTCAATACAACAAAGATTTGCCCACCAAGTCGCTTTATAAGTTCGAATGTCGAAGGGATGTATAAAGACTAAACAACATGTCTTGCTCATATGCATAACATCCATCTCAACTTCATTAACTTTCCTATATGGCCTTAAGGTATTTCAAACCTTCACGGCCAAAGGATCAAGATGGAGTGGGTCGCGACCCTCATCGTGCCATCAAATTATCGATTGCTAATATTCTTGGTGAAGTAACTACACACAATGAGGCTATGCATCTACCATACGCCTTAGGTTGTAAAAAGTATTTTTATGCAAGTAAAAGTAAAAGAGAAGAATCACACATAGCAAAATTCGAGCCCTAGTGGCCGTTGTAGATTTATGACTAGTTTTACTAGTCTAAAATAAGCCATAACCTTAAAACATCCAACATTATAAACTATTGTCTTGGCCGTAGCCTACTACCAACATGCAATAAGTAAATTGTTTCATCGAGCACTGAAGCCCGGAGCGAACCTGAGACAATTGTTTTAAAGCGGTACATACCACCACAGGGATCAAATTACAACCACAAGGTTGCCTTCTTTAAACCTTGGAATGAGTGGGGTCGGTGAGCACGGAGATGGAACACAGGGTGACAGAGTCCTCTTGGAGGAAGAAGGAGGTGGACTTTCCTTGGCTTCTTGGCTAGCAGATCCTCAATCGAGGCGATGGGTCCTTCGTCACATCTCGCAGGAAAGGGAACTCTAAAGCGGTTAAATGACTACCGCATCATCATATTCTTTTCATGAGTTGCCACACAATACGGAATTTTCTCGGCACTCTGGTTCCCCGTCTTCGCCACCTCCTCCAAAGTGGTACACTTGCCATGGAAAATGGCGACGATTCACCACATTCCCAATCACAATCCCACATCATCGCTATGGTAAAGTTCCATAGCAATGTGAGGATCACTTGATTACTGTGTCCACCCCGTCCTTATTGACATCTTGAGACGGAGGTTTAAGCCATCTACCTTTCTCGGAGCTTGATCTCTTGGGACAAGAACTTTGACCTCTCTGCTCGAGACCTCCACATTTGGATGAAAGACGAGATATCCGCTCTTTGTAACCAACAACCATAGAGTTTTCGACGATTAACTTTGTTGCACTCGACCTCACTCGTTGCCAATTGACCTTTGAGCTTTTCATTCTCGACTCTAAGATCTTGAACCAAGGATTCTTATCAAAATCCTCCAATGCCTCCTCACACTTCTTCTCCAAGTCAAGCATACTTTTGATCTCTAACCTTCTCCCCTTCAAAGATAGCATCCATTTCTTCTCGAGCTTTGGTGACGGTAGAGAACAATTCCACTTGTCCTAGCATTGAGTTGGTTGTCAAGCATGCCACGCGAACATAGCTTTTATCATGAAGATCACAAAGCCTCTCTATAGACATGTTATTCATCACCTCCTTCCACTTGAGGGATTACATGGCTCATAAGTTGGTGACAAGCTTGGGAAGAAGGAAGCTCCTTCGTGTCGAAGTCCTATAACAAAAGTAAATTTCATTAATATATGATCTTGGGTATTTAATTTTATTTCTGTAAGAAGTTTACCATGGAAGTCATCACCATTTGGGCCCTCGATGGTGGAAATACCACGACCTTACAGGTACTCTTCTGGGGTAGTTCGAGAGAGGAGGTAGCGGAAGAAGCTTTCTCTTTGAATCGATTTCATAGCCTTGGCACTACCACCTTTCTGCTTGAACCCTCTCACCTATCTTGGGAGGGTCCTCGATGGCCAGCGGTTGATCGGAGGCGGTTCGTCGAGTCGGCAATATTCTCCACTAGGCGATCTTCTACATCTATGGGTTCCTTTGGTGGAGGGCGAAGATCTGAGCTCGGCGGATGGGCTTCCACCTCGTCTTTGTTTATAGACACCGCGGGGCCCACGCCATAGCTTGTTTCTTGGGATTCTTTGGAAGAAAACTAACCTCTTTGGCACCTCCGACGTACGACAAAGTTCTGAATGACATCTTTGCAAAAAGCGAGATAAGATAAATATCGTGAGATAAGTTTTTGTTTCTTATGTTAATTTAAAAATACATACTTTCCCCATCACAAATTATCTCGGTACCAACGGAGACCCTTCCCATCTCTCAAACAATGCCGACCATGAGCAGGATTGGCTCGGGGAAGGTCTGGCGGTCGGTGGATAACGAGCCAAGCGCCGATACGGTGGGTTTCTTCTCACGATATAAGGCAATGGATCGATGAACCTTTTCTCATCATATTGAAAGTGCGGGTTTAACAATGCGAGTATCCGGAGGGAGAATGGTGATGCGAATATAAAAGAACTTACCTTTCCGGTTCCTTATGTTCGTAAAAGGCCTATCTATCAATATGGGCACATCCCTTTCATCCCTTTCACAATGTATGTTGTCAGCTTGGCTAGGCCAAAAGGGTTGAACCTAGAAATGTGTACCTCATAATATCGGAGGAATTCTAAAATTAAAGGATGCAATGGTATCCTAAGATTGGAAGTGGTGAAAGCATGGATATACAAGCCTACATAATTTTCAGGGGCATCGAATATCCCTTGATCTTTACTTGGTAGCATTACTTTGTGTTCTTTTGGAATGGGATAATCGGTGAGGAACGCTTTAAGCTCCTCCACGGTTAATGTGCAACCTTGTTGTTTTATCACAAATTTTTGTTGGTTGACATGACACCTTCTACAAAACACAAAAATATTTGAAATACAGGAGAAAAGGGCGCTTTACCTTGTTTGGTCGAAGGCTTGATCGAAAGGAATTTTAGTAGGTGAAAAATTTTGGGCGAGAGTTACTTTGTTAGGGTTTCTTGATTTTGCATTTATATACCCTACAAATATTGCATCTCACCTACACGTGTCCGTGCTATCCCTTTTATACCGGATTTCAAACCTCTTTAAATTTTGAAAGGATGTTTACTAGTACCGAGGAAAACGGGTAGTTAAAATTAACTATGTATTTATTACGGTCAATATTAACAAGACTTTTCATCTTCGTTCGCTTTTGTGACGAAGGGAGGTTTCGTTTTATTTCGAGTCGTAAGCAATATTTACGGTTGTACATATCACTTTCGTTGGGGGCTTGATGGCGTACCCTCCGTCGGTCGAAGGACCCCTTCGGCCTCGTCGAATTTGCATTACGAAGACCCAAGTCTTTCTTTATAAGTCATTGGTGGCGTAAAACCATTCATCATTGACATGGTTACCGGTTGGAATCGCCACCAAGGCCTATGCCGCCGGTGTCTTCTCTTGAAGATGCCAAGACAAACAAGAACCTTGACTTGGTCTTCCCCACGTTCCCACTATGTCCTTAGCTTCCCGCCAAGTCCGAGATAGTGGGGATGAAGCCCTAGCGATTACCATAAATCGGGGCGCCCCATGATCTCCTAAGCGTGTGCTAACACTCTCCAAGCTATTTTCATCACCTATAAATAGATTGGACGAGTCATCTCAATGGTATGTTCACCAACACGGTCTTACACATACATCATATTATCCATAACTCATATCACATACTTATTCACACGCCGGAGGTGGTTCGTAGGCCCAACCCTGCGCAATCACTTAACGAAGTGTCTACTATTTCTTATTGCAGATTGACTACAAGTTTGGCGCAAGCATATCACCCCTTATACCCTTCGATCACCATCGAAGGCCTGGTCGTACGAATTATTGTACAATCACCAATGTTCCCCGAAAGTATCAAAGTTATGATAGTGGAAGGTAATTAAAAACGAAAGAAACTAGTACTCCCCTGATTAGCTCGGTAGGATCCGTGTGTGAAGTAGTGGTTAAATCCTTTCCAAGAAGAATGTGTGCGTGAAAAGCTCCTTCCATTCTTTTGTTTCTTCTTCTTGATAAATAAAACCTGCACACTTGAAGAAAACAAACGAAACCTTCGCGTAAATCGCGGTAATAATATATATAAGACTCTACTAAACTAAGATATAATGCTTGTGGAATGGATGTTTACGAATTTACGGAAAATTAAGACCTGGAAAATTCTAAAAATTTATAAGTAGCTCGAAACGAGAAAAAACGATCATTGTTTTACTCCTTCATGACGCCGTCAGTTATCACGACAAAAATGGTCTGCGATTTTTGGAAAAAATTACGGAAAATTTACATCTTTAGAATCAAAAATTTACGCAAAACATCCATTATGACTCGATACAAGCATTTGACTCGAACAACACACATATATATCTTTTAATGAATGCTATTCTCATGTTTACGTTTCTTTTGAAAACGTGTGTAATCCTCCCTACACTTATCCTTTATGTAAAATACCTTTATATGCAATTAAGGCGAGGTTAAAAACAAAATAAAGCATTTTACTAATTTAAACATGAGAACAAGCAATCAATAAAAGATATATGATACTAACAAGCAAACAGTTAAGCATGGGTTGCCTCCCGAAGCGCTTTTCTTTATTTAAGAGTCTTGTAGCTAGACTCGTGAGTCGTGCCTTTACGCATGCCAATATAAGTAAGCCTATCCTTAACAATGTCATAAGGATCAAACTTATCATTTAAGTTCCTAGTAATGCGTTCGGTTAGATATGCCTTTTCAAACTCTCTCCATCGGGATCATAGATTGTTATCCTAATGTGCCACTCTCCATTACCATCACTAGGTGGTCTATTCCAATCCCACTTATGTTTAGGCTTTTCAATTTTCCACCTATTCATGACAAGGTTGTGGGTAAACTTCCTAGGAACTCGGTCATCTTCCTAAATACTAAGCGTCCTCGAGCAGGTTCACTTCCATGTCCCTAGCAATCTCTTTTTCATGGAAAGTTGCTTTACTAGAAAAAGCTTCATCTAAGTAGAAAGGTCGTTGGGGACCTATGAGGTTCTTATCTATCCAAGGTCCATATCTAGAGGGCGCTCTATCCAACCTAATCTCATGTGGGATTTCCTCTTCTTTGTAGTATGTATGCTTTTGACATCGTAGATTGACCTAGCACTTCCCTCTCCTACCACTATCTTGGACATCTTACAATCGATGATAGCACTAGCGGTAGCTAAGAATCCTCTTCCTACTAGTAATGGGCATTTGGTCCTTATTCATGTCTAACACATGAAAGTCGGCCAAAAGAGTCAACTCTCCCACGTGTACTACCATGTCTTTAATTATCCCTACCGGATATGCAACACTACCGTCCGCTAGACCTAAGATGGTTTCGTTGGTTCTATCTTACCTAAGTTAAGGCTTCTATGGAGGACAACGGAACAAGATTGATGCATGATCCTAAGTCGGCTAGAGCATCGAGAGGTTTGGAAGTTCCAAGCCTACATGGAAGAGTAAATAGCCGGATCGTCTAACTTTTTAGGTAGATTATTTCGCACAAAAGCGGACCCATGTTTTCCAAGTTTAAGTTCTAACTCATATTTTTCTTTTAAAGCATTGTAATAAGGTGCATGAGCTAAGACTTCAAGAACCGGTTTTTCTTGATGGAGTTCCTTGTACTCCTTCTCTAGACTAGGTTTGGGTTCTTGGTTGACGGGTTTCTCAAGAGTAGTTTCTACCAATGGTGTAGGGCCTTGGTACCTCATTTTGGATGGCTTGGAACCATTTTTGATAGCATTTACCAAGTGAACCGTTAGGTGTGAGGGGCATGGATGTGCACTCTCCCATGGTGAACAAGAATATGATGTCGACGAAATCGAATTCACTTTTGGGTTCTTTATAGTGTCACTTGGAAGTGCTCCAATTTCTCGTTCATTAAAGGCTTTTAAGAGAGCATCCAGCTTGTTTGTCATCTCGCCTTGTCTTTGCTTAAAATTGGCTTCAAGCTTAGTCAATCGATTTTCTTAAGATGACATGAATCTAGATGCAATTGCCTCAAGATTAGCGGGGTTCCCGGTGTTTAGAGAATTGAACCTATTAGGTGGACTAGATGAGCTTTGGGGTGTGCTTGAGTTTTGGTTCCACTTAAGGTTAGGGTGATTTCTCCATGAGGGGTTGTAAGAGTTTCCTAAGTTGTTTTGTTCGGGCTTGAAAGTGTACCACTTTTCTCCCGCCCGTCGACACGTATATGGGCGTAGTCGCAAAAGCTTGTTCGGGAGTCATGTGCAATCACGAGTGTCATGGGGACCACTACATAACTCACAAGGAAGAGTGATTTTTTCACTTGATGTGAAGACTTAGGATTTTGTAGGAACTCATTAGGAATTTAACTTGATCTTCAAGCTCGATCATCCTACGATCGGAAGGCGTGAGTCAATGGGAGGCAAGGAGATTGCCTTAACGGTTTTGGGCAACTCACGGGGTCATTCCAACTTTCGTTGTCATAGAGAGCAAGGTCCTCTATTATTCCCCATGATTCTTCGCGGTGAGATCACTAAGTTTTCCATAGGCCGCTTGGTCAATGGATCGCTTTGTGGGGAAGTTGACATGATCATAAAAGATTTGGACTTGAAGCAAAGATCAATGCCGTGATGAGGACTTTATGAAGTAAGTCCTTGAATCGAGTCCATGCTTCATAGAGGATTCACCTTGGCGTTGTTGGAACATCAAGATGTCATTCCTAAGTTTAGTGGTTCTCCCGGTGGAAAAATTAAGCAAGGAAGCGAGAGGTGAGATCATCCCAACTTGAGATGGAGCCGGGGAAGTCGCTCAAGCCAATTACTAGCTTGGTCCCGTAGAGAATTGGAAGAGATGCGGTAGCGTGGTCTCCGAGTAGTAGCATCAAGGTCTATGGAATCGACAATTTAAGGAAATCCCTTAGATCTTGATTTGGATCTTGAACGAAGTCCATGGAATTCACATCCGTTTTGCACCAATCGGATGGTGTCGGATCGCAGGGCGTAGTTTGGGCTTGGTCGGGAAGCTCAATGGTGTTCCTATAGCCTAAGTGCCTTGGTATCAGTATTCACCAAGAGTACGGGCTCTTGGCGAGTCATTTGGTGGTAGGTTGATGAATGGTGGTTAGAAAATCACCTTCCATGATGAAAAGTGATGGGGTTACGAACAAAGGTCACGAAGAAGGGGATAGACTACGAGAAAGCTAAGAATGAGAAAATTTTACTTGATAGGAATCAAGCAAAGAAACCTAAACGAGGTGGACTACTAACTAGCTTTCTCCGCCGGCGCCAAAACTTGATAACGCTACACGCGTCTCGGGGTCAAAGGAACTTCCTTTTCTTGAGCAAGTTTTATAACACCCCCTAAGCGATGAACCTAATCGTTGTAGTGTAGTATTAGGGTAAGCCACGGGTATTGATATCGTTCTCTAGGGAATAGGAATGCTAGTGAGAAGTTACTACGCTAAGGTTGGGGTTGAGGAAGCTTATTTTTTTTATTTTTTTATTGTTTTTTAGGAAATGGAAAGGTACGAATCTCAGGGTTTGGATTTGGGGGTTGGTATTTCTACCGATTAATCTACTTATCTAGTTATCTAATCTAAGGTGTATGTAGTCTATGTCTAATTATTGTGTGATCGTATGATAGTTTAAAGATGTGTTCACTTAGGTTTTATTACTCCTTAATTATCTCCTATTAATGGTTGAATTGTCACGTCCTTATTCTTAATCGCGTTGTGTGTCTAAAGTCGTAGGGTATGCGTTTATCCCTAACTCCTTGAACTTACCAAAGGGTCTCGTCTACAAAACCCTCTAGGGATTATAAACTCTAACTCTAAGGCCCTCTTTGGATGGTTTAGCCTACAACCGCTCTAAGTGCTATAGTCTAAGGTTCACAAAGATTAATCAAGCATTAATTACACAATGAATGACCTATCGCATTACTAGATCATTAACAATTAAGATAAAAGACAATCAATCAATATTCAATAATTAAGTTTCATATTCCCAAAGCAGACACACAAGTAAATTAGCCGGACATGGAGAACATGCAAGAATACACACAAATAATCAAAGAAATAATTGAATTAATGAAGTAAAACACTTATCTTGATGTAAGATAGGGTTTGGAACCTAAAATCTTGTACAAGACGACCTTGGTTCGGTTTAGGTTTTACTCAAAAGACTACACACTAATCTTGAAAATTCGGATTCTATATATAAGATTACAAGTGCGTGCGTCACCTTATGTTTTGTGGCGCCGGGTCGCCGTCATTAGGGTTTCATCTTGGCCACGTTAGTCTTGGCGACGGCGTCACCTTGTGCTTGTGACGCCTTCCTCTTGACTTCGGCCGTGTCGGATCAAATCTGGGCCGTGCGAGTTGCGACGGCCTACTCTTTTAAAGCGACACCGTCACTTGAAAAATAAGAAATTTGGCCTCCGGGCGTCACAAAATCTCGATGGCGTCGCAGTTAAGCGATGACGCCGTCTCCTTATGTTTCGGCTGACTTGAGTGTCTCGATTCTTGACTTTGGCCATTTTCTTCAGATATCCGCGCCTTTTCGTCCGAATAAGTGCCATTACGACAATTTGCCTTCAAGAGACCTAAAAGTGAAAAGGAACGATATTAAGTAATAACGGATACAAAAGTGATCAAATAAGGGCTTAAACGACCCCTCAAAAGGGTACATTTTAAAACCTTATCAGCTTCAATAACCTCATAGGGTCCTTCCCACTTCGGTCCAAGTTTGCCTGTGTCTTCTGCGTGGCTTGCATCATTGGCGCGGTATACGAAGCCACCTGGTCTGAATGAAACACTTCGCACTTTAGCATCGTAGTATCCCTTCGTTTTTGACTTTGATCTTGCTTCACATATAACTGTGCGCTCGCGTCATTCTTCCAACAGGTCTAAGTCGATGCGCCGCTCGTCGTCATTGGTTGCGACATTGATTTCAACAGTGCGAATAGTTGGCATTCCAATTTCGGCTGGTATAACGGCCTCTGTCCCATAGACTAGAGAAAAGGGGGTGTCTCCCGTGCTAGTTTTGATTGAAGTGCGGTGCGCCCACAAAACATGTGAGAATTCTTCTACCCACCTTCCTTTGTGCCTGTCCAGACGTGCCTTAATTCCTTCACCCAGAATTCGATTTGCACGCTTCTACTAAGCCGTTGGTTTGTGGATGTTTAACCGACGCGAAGTCGTCGCATGATGTTCAACTTCGCACCGATCCTTGAAGCGGGTTGTCACAAAATTGTTTCCGTTGTCGAGATGATTTCCCGGGTAGTCGAAATGGCATACAATATTTTCCCAAACAAAGCGTTTGACCGATTGCCGAATTGTTACAACCGCTTTTGCTTGATCCACTTGGTGAAGTAGGCTATGGCCACTATGAAAACTTCAATCCTCCTGCTGCAACAGGGAAAAGACCGCAATGTCGATACCCCACTTGTAGAATGGCCATGGCACCGTGATAGGCGTTAGCTCTGTTGTGGTTGGCGCGAGCAGGTCTATGAACCGACGACGCGACTTTCTTATTAATTCCCGTGCATCACGGTGCATGGTGGGCCAATAGTATCCTGACCGTAAAGCACGTGCCACCACGGACCGTGGTCCCGAATTCATGCTGCATGAACCGGCGTGGATTTCCCTAAGTGCATAATTTGCTTGTAGGGGGCCGACGCAGCGGATCCATGGTTGCAGAAAGGAGCGCCGATATAGTACACCATCTCGAAGTTCAAACCTCTGTGATGTGCGCCGTATTCTTCGGGCTTCCTTTTGCTCTTGTGGCAATACTCCCTTGCTTATGAATTCCATTATTGGGGTCATCCACGTAGGTCCTTCCTCCTCTATTACTGTGGATATTTCCATTTCTGAGATGGACTTGCTCTTCAGCGTTTCCACCAATACTTGTTTTGACAGGTGTGCAAAGCTTGTGGATGCAATCTTGCTTAGCACATCCGCCTTTCGATTTTCCCCCCTAGGGACTTGCTTAATGGTAAACCTGTCGAAACTCTGAATTAGTGATTTGGTCTTGTCTAGGTATTGGATCATGTTGTCTTCTTTAGCCACGTACTCTCCTAATACATGGTTGGCCACTAGTCGAGAATCCACATTTGCTTCCAGGTTGCATACGCCCATTCGAGCTACAATGCGTAGTCTGGCAATTAGGGCTTCATACTCTGCCTCATTGTTTGTCGTAGTGAATTCAAAACGCAGTGCGTAAGTGAATTATATCCCTTCTGGGCTTGTGAGTATAAGGCCTGCTCCTGACCCATCCAAGCATGAAGATCCGTCCGTGAACAAGATCCATGGGTCTTGTATTGCCATCTTGCCTTGTGAAGGTAAGTCTTCAGTATCTGGTTTTTCGATAATGAAGTCTCGCTAGTATCCGCCTTTAACTGCAAAGACATGGCCTATAGGAGATGTTATGCTCACCTAGCAACACACTCCACTACGCAATCGTCCCGACGCATCGGGTTTGGAGATGATTTGCTTGATCGGTTGATCTGTGATCTTCGCTATGGGGTGCGCTCGAAGTACTGCTTGCCGTTTGGCGGCAAACACTAACGCCAGACCAACTTCTCCATTCTTGTTGTAATTAATCTCCGCTTTCTTAAGCGCTTTGCTTACAAAGTACACGGTGTTTGTCTTGAATTCCTATCCATCAGCGATCACACGGCGGGTTCCATGTGTCGCAGATAAGTACATAATTAATTCTTCCCTAGTCGGGTGCGACTAGTGTGGGAGCGTTGCGTGTGTTGTTTAAGGCGTGTAAAGGCTTCTTCGCCTCCTTAGTCCAAATGAAAATCTCCTTTCTTTATACACTTCTTGAGTGTTTTAAAGAGAGATAGTGACTTGTCTATTGACTTGGACAAGAATCTATTTAGACCGCCGCTTTCCATTGAGAGATTGGACTTCCTTCAACGCGCGGTGAAGGAAGTTCGATGACGACCTTTAGTTTTCCTGGACACGGTTTTATGCTATCGGGCTCTATCGTATCCAGAAACAAGCCTTTCTAGCGCCAAAAGTGCATTGTTTAGGATTTAGCTTCATGTTGATCTCTTTGAGTGTCCTAAATGTTTCCTCAATGTCGCGCACCAATTCATCCTTAGTATGGCTTTTAATGACCGTGTCGTCAACGTAAACCTCTAGGTTGCGCCCACCTATTTTCAAATGCATTATCTACTAACCGGCGATAGGTGGCGCTGCGTTCTTCAAGCCAAAGGCATTTTGGTATAGCGAAGAGACGCCTTGGCTTGTATGAAGGCCGCTTTCTCCTCATCTTCTTTAGCCATCCGGATTTGGTGGTATCCTTTGTATGCGTCTAGGAAGCATTTAAGTGGGTATCACACAAAGACTCTACCTTCAGTCATCTTGGTGTGGTAATGATCTTGTGGACATGCCTTGTTGAGATCCGTGAAGTCCACACACACCCGCCGCCCATCATCGCTCTTCTTCACCATTCTTGGGTTGGAAAGCCGATCGTGGTAGTAGACTTCTCGCATGATACCGCCCACAAGTTTGTGTACCTCCGCGAATTGCTTGTGCACGCCCAGAGCTTGGTGGCGCTTCTTACGGCGTGTTGAGTATCCTTGTCGGATTCTCGGCTTGTGTTCTCGTAATCGGCGTGGTACTCGGTCATGTGCTTTGGTTCCCATGTGAAGATATCCGAGTTCTTTTTGCGAGTCGCACACGTTTGCCTTGCCATTATCCGACAACGATCCTCCGATCGATACTTTTGTTCAGGTAATCGGGTGAATTGCAAATTTCGTGTTTGGAACTTTGGTTCTTGTACTGTTCTAGAATGGGTGCTGCCTCACATGTAATCGTGTTACATTCTCTATGTGGTGCAGTGGCGTTGTGAGAGTAACAATACCACCTTCCTTGGAATTTGAGCATCCCATGTGATGTAGGCGGTACATCGCGCATGGTCGATATCCCCGGTCTTCCGATAATGCCATTGTATGGCGAAGGGGACTTGATCACCATAAAATTCATCCAGTGTCATGAGTGTTCTTTATTACCCACATTAACTAGTAGGCGATTTGCCCCATAGGCCATATCTTTTCTCCTCAGAAACCGAACAATATTTGTCATGACCGGGCTTAACCGATCACAGATCTCGTGTCGCGATGCTTGAAACGGTGTTCAGACATTATGTCCGCAGATGCTCCTCCATCAACATACATGCGGTGAATATCGTGACCCCCCACATTAATTTCAATGGTGAGCGGCTCTACCAATGCGTTGTCCGCAGTCAAGGTGGGGAAAGAGATTTCCCTTCCACGGGAAAATTTCTGGCTGACCTTCTGCCTAGGTACTCGCTGCCATGATTGTATCATGTAGATGGTGTCAGCCTTATCTTTGGGTGCTTCTTTCTTGTTCCCAGTCTTCTGCCTATCTTTTCCTTCCTTGATGTTCTTGACCAAATGGTCCAATCTGCCCTCTTTCACTAGTTTTTCAATGAGTTGGCGCAGTTGGACACATTCATTGGTGGTGTGGCCCTTATGTCCGTGATAGTCGCAGTATCCACTCCCTACGCGCCGATCCTCTGGGGTGCGCATTGGTGGGGGTCTTGGGAAGTTCGCACCTTCTATTGCGAATATCTCCTTTGGAGTCTTGGTTAGCGGGGTATACATGTCATTATCCCGTCCGCTCCCCTGACCACGGTAGTTCTTGTTACGGTTGTTACTCCGGTCAGTGGATTGTCTCCCAGGTTGTTCCTGTGACCGATAGTTCGAGTAACCTTTCTTGCTATTCGCCGCGGCGGCTTCCCCTTGGATGAAGGACCTTGTGCGTTTCATAAGTTCATCAAAGGTTTGGGGGATCTTGTCGTTCAACCTTTTGATGAGTTACGGGTTATTGATCCCATTCATGAACCTTGAGATTTTCAAGACTTCGGGCATGCTCGAACTCGTATGCACTCATCTTTGAAGCGCCCACATAAGCGCTTGTAGATTCTCTCTATTGTTTGAACACCGCTAGTTCGACGGGGTTTTTAGCGCACTTTTCCGTTGAGTGAAGTTTAGGCGAACGCTTTTCTCAACTCTTGAAGCCATCAATGCTTCGCGTGGAAGCCATCGAACCGCCCGCGCTTTCCACTAGTGTAGAGCCGAACATGTGGCACCACACGTGTGGCCAATTTTTAATGGTAGCGGCTGATTCAAAAATTTTTAGGTGATCATCGGGATCACTGTTCCATCATAGGTTTTTACATTAGCGGGCATGCGCCTTCTCTTGTCTTCTGAGAAATTACTGATACGTTGAGTGAACGCATCCACCTTTTGGCGGTGCCACGAAAGAGACATGTCTTCCTCCTCCTGGTCACGATATTTCTTCCTGGACTTCCAGTGTCCTGTCTCGCTATCCTCGTTGTCCAGGAATTACCGAGGACTAATTTTCCTTCTTCGGCGTTACCGACCGCCCTCGAAACTGCACTTGAAGGGCTTTCACTTGGGGAGTACTGTCGCCCAAGTCTGTCTGGACCCTGCGGCTACCAAGCCTGGCGTGGACATTGGTACGCCGTTCATCCTCTTCGCTTTCTTCCAGATGCTGCGAGTTAGCTGTCTCATCATTCTCAACTCTCCTCCCAATTCTGTTAAACACTAGGGGTCGGCGGTTATCCCTTTCACGCTTCTCTTTCTGATGACGCGGCAGAGATGTCTCGTATTCCGTATCAAAATTAAGTCGGGCGTGCAGGCTTCGACTTGACCTCTTTTGAGATAAGAAATCTCCCGGTGCTAGTTCCGGTGCAACCCCTCCAGTAGTGGTGTCTGCTTTCTACCACCGGCCCTTGTTCATCAGTGCATCCGGTGCCTTCGAGAGGTCGGCTTAACACCGATTGGAGGGAGTGGCAAAAGGATGCGTGATGGATCTCCGCGCTGGTGGTGGTTGTAGTGGCACGGGTTGTCCCAAGCGTTGTTCCACCATAGGAAGACCGGGCTCGATCCTTGGTTTTTAGCGACACCGGTTGTTCCAAGTCTACTTAGAAGTCGATCCGCTGCAAGATCTTTCCGTAGGTCTGCATTTGCGATCGGCGATTTTCGTGTTTCGTCATTCTAGTTCTTAGTTCTTAGTGATGGTCCCACGGATGGCACCACTTGTTGATACAAAAGTTGGGCGTTCCTTGTTTGAGCTCGGTTCTCGCACCAATTAAATATTGCCGCTGAGACCTGCGCACTAAGCAAACAGAAAACACCATTAGGCTTATCGTGGGATTGTCTCCCACGATTATCCTTCGGCGTGAGAGTAAGTAATCGGTTTTAGGGTTAATAGGAGAGTTAGGGTTTTAGATCGTACCTTTAATGAGGGATGGGATTCCCTTTATATACACACGAAATCCTTATTGGTTTCGTGTTCCCCAACCTTCGGCTTATCCCGCCTAAGTCTGATGGTAAACGATTATCTCCAAAGTTAGAAGGTATCCGATATCTTGTTCCATAAATAACTTTGGGTTTGGGCCTTCGTGAGCCCAAACACTTATCGGCGTAGCCCAGTTCGTGCTGGGCTCTCTAGTATCAGTCCTTGGTCGGGTTCGTGACCCGAATATAGAATATACGTCATCAACTAATGTGATGAAATTCCTGAGAGATCATCTATTATTGTAGTGAAATGTTTAGTGATGTAGCAAATCCTTTCTTTTGATTAATAGCATGAACAGAATTGCATTGTTGCATTATATCAGTTATATATGTTTCAAGTAATATGATTTTCTATTGGAGTATTTAAAATTATGTGATTATATGGCTTTATATAGAAAATACATGAAAAGAAACTAATTCTCAGATTTGGTAAGAAAGGGGTCTGGCGACTTTTACTGACTGAAGTGCTGAATATTCAGTGATAAAAAGATAGACATGCACTACAATTTTGAACCTTTTGCTGACTAAAGATCTTTTAGTCCTTAAATCTTTTGACCCTTTGCTGACTAAATCTTTAGTAAGAAATGACCTATAGTGATCCCTTAAGTAGTGACGCTTTTCCTTTTAGTGGGAGTAGCTCAAAATGGGAATTAGTGACTGTTTTTATACTTTTGATGACACTTGCTTTTAGTGAGCAAATGTCATTTATTTTGTAGTGAGTTATGACTGTTTGGTGATGAATATGATGAAAGTGTAAAAGATGACGTGGTGTTTAGGTGACGGTAGAGCGTTGGTTATAATTACGGTATGGCTATTCTAAGAAGATTACGGGCATGGCGTATCTTTCTGTGAGCCACCAGGGGCGGAGCCAAAACCTGGCCACCTGTGGCACGTGCCACATATGAGTTGCTTAGGTGGTGTGGAGATATTTTATGAAGTTCTGAGTAGAGATATACATGGTAAAATAGTAACTTGCAGTTGCAGCTGTAGTTTAGGTTGAAATATGAAAGAAGGAAGGAGATGAACAGAGGAAAGAAGGTGAACTTTTATGACTTTTGTCATTTTCTTAGTCACTTGGCTAGTTGGCTTTATCTCTTTATCTTTTAAGAACTATTTTTATATTATTATATCTTTTTCTTCCTGTCACAAACTAAACTCTACATTTTTTTAATAAGACTAGAATAAGCGTTGCATTTTATTTTAGTTAACATTCAATATACACTTCTTTAATTGAATATTGGTAGATATTTTAAGTTTCCTCTTGCACATAATATAAGTGGTTTAAGGTTATACATTATAGTTAGCTAATGTTTTTGATTTATGACAGTTAAAAGATTCTTTTTATTGCTTTACATAGTTATAATACACTCCTGTCGAGTGCATAGATGTAAAATTTTACTCATTGAATGTTACATGGTCATTTGTGATTTTAAAACAAAATTAATCTCAAATATATTAAGCTGGATAGATAAACTTATAATCTTGGATAACCTAAACCCAAACATTCAAATAAATTCATATAAGTAAGCAGAATTGAAAAAACTAACAAAAATAAGCTAAACTATGTACATTGTTCTATATATATGAGCGATTTTCATAAATTGAGCCATGTCGCGCACAAACTAGTGGTATATTGTGCTACAAGCGAACATAACTTTTAGATTCGCAAGCGTGACCTACCCTATACGTAAAATTTGGGGCGAAATTTTTTGTGCCACACATGTTTAAAAATATTGGATCCGCCACTGTGAGCCACGTGTGGCACGTGCCATGTACGATTGATGCCGACCAGGTGTAATCTTATTCAAAAATGTACACATAGTTTGTAGTAGGAGTGCATATAAATGAAAAAGAAATAAGAGTAAGAAATGATTTTTAGTAAATTGCTCAAAAATTTTGGGTTTTTTCCACTTTCCTACTATATTTTCAGAATGATTCTTTTTTCTTTATTTCTATACATCGCCTACATCCAACTAAAACCGAAAAAAAAAAAAAAACATCTAGTTTTACCCTAATCAATGAAATACTTAAACTAAGAGCTATTTATGAAGCGAGGCGTGAATCGTGCCACACACAGTTAAAAATCCTGTGCTACTGATTACGGGTAGTCTAAGAAGTTGGCAGATAGTGGGCTTAGACCTAAAGAGTAAAGCCTAAAGACGTAGCTTGTTTGGATAATTTAAGATCTATTGAGAGACAGTATTCACATCACACATGATCAATATAACTTACTCATGTAGGCTCCGCTCCATGTTTTAAGCAAAATTATGTAATGTCAATGCCTTCCGAAGATTCATATTGCACATGTTCAACGATTAATTAATTAACCTTCTAATTAACTAATACTGCACATGTTCATCGAATAAATAAATTGACCTTCTAATTAACTACTTATGTTAATAGCTGTCAAACTGGCTTCTCGGAAAGTCAATCATTCATTAATACACTTGGATCTTGGTAAAATAATGATGGAGTGTTTGGTTCACCAATTTAAAATCACTAGACGAGTACCCGCGCCTAGCGGCAGTGGTGTCTAATTTCGATAAAATTTTAGCGGCGATTAAGTTTGTTTTATGAATAAGTATTTTAAGCGTTAAGAAATCTATTTTAAATGATTGTATTGTTTTTCAGATAGCGTTGTTTTGTATTTGAGATTGTCCTTTTTGATAGCATTTTTGTAAGTTGCATTAATCAATTAATATTAAAATAATAATAACCCTTTTTTTTTTTGTTGGAAGGAGCAATTAACACTATTTTTTTTTGTGTCCCTAGAGAGCTATAGTACATAAATAGCTAGTGCACATAAACAAAAAAATGCAAATACAAACACTTATCTTTCGTCTTTATGTCTCAAATTTTCACTTTTATATCGTATAATTTCAAAGATTAGCATTCATATGAATATGGTATGTTGGAGTCAATTTTGCATTTTAGGAAAAGAATACATTAATCTCTCCGAGATTAGCAATAGTTTCCTTAAAATGTCATGGTTGAATACAGCTTTTAAAGTTTCTATTTAAACGCCTAGGCATGGTTGAATACAGATTTTAAAGTTTTCATTTAAACGCATAGCCATTTAAACGCCATAGTTTCCTTTCTCACCACAATAGTTGACCGAATTCAGTTTTAAAGTGTTGACCGAAATTCAGTTTTCCACTTTCAAGGAATACCATTTTTTCTTTATAGTTAGTAGAGAAGAGATATAATAGAGCCTAAATGGTATACTGCAAAGTTGACTAAAATTCAAGAAATTTTAATTTTGAATTCTTATTCTAGCATGATAGTTTTGGGTTCTCACATTTTTTAATGTATGATGTTTTCCATATCATCACAACCAAGAAAACCACTTTGAAACATCAACTAAAAATCAATAAACAAAACAACCTAAAACAAAACCATGAACTGAACTGATTCTACAGTATATCCTGTTAAAATTCCGGCATATTTACCGCAACGAAACCACTAAAGACTTACACTGTATAACAAACTCAAGATGCCTGAGTTTACATACACTTACAAACTACCAACAAACATATAAATTATTGATGTGCTACGTGTGTACAAGTTTTAAATTTATAAAAGGTGAATAACCAATATTACCAATAACACATACGAGCAAGTATACTCGTCCGTTATAGCAAGATTATGAAGGTAAGTCGGGATCGTTCGCAGGGATTTGAGTGAATCTAAACACAAGTTTGAATCAACAGAGTCTATCCAAAACATATAGCAAAACAAATAGATATAATGAAATTCAGATAATTAAAAATTACACTTGCTTAAACTAGTTTCATATCATAGATTAATGTGATTGTGTAAACCTCTTAACATGTTGGTTTTGATAATTAGTTGGAGGACTAATCTACTGTTCTAAAAAATTAAACCTTCGTTAAGATTTTAGTTCATAAAAACAAGCATTATGTTTAACCAATCAATTCAAGATCAATTCAAGTTTCATAAGTCTATATACATAAACTTAAACACAAAAACATTCACTTGTTTCATCAAATTGCTTAAGAAATGGTCAATATAAAAGGTAACCGATCATAGACAAAAGGCTACAATTGATTCTCAACAACTAATCTTACGACCTTTTAGATGTTTTCAACCAATCCAATTTGATAATCAAAAAGAGTTTCTATTACAACCACACCTTAGTTCCTTTGTATAATCAAGAATAATGGGTAAAAACAATCATCCATAGACAAAATGATTATGACTAGTTGAATAACAATAAATTCTTTCGACCTCTACGATTACTATCAACTAGTCAAACTTGATTAACAAATGTCACTACGAAACTTTAGTACAATTGGATCTTAGAATCCACTTGAAATTGAATTAAAACATGTTAACACAATCATTAACTAATCATATGATAATCAACATCATTTAAGCAAGTGTATAAAGAAACTAGCCACTCATAGCAAACATGAACATAAACTCAGAACTTTGAACATTAGAAAACATGATTAAAAGCCTTACAATGCTTGGAATAAGATTACAAATGGTGAAGTAATGATTCCCAAAGTATTAGGGTAGACTTCTTGGTGATTTGGCCTCCAAATGTGGAACTTCCGAACTCCAAACTTCCCCGGACTTCTAAGGACGAATTTGAGAGCTTAAAGCTTTGTTTGATGAGTAGAGATTTGTATTTGAAGTGTGTGTCTCATATGCTCACAAATGGCCTCTATTTATACTAATTCCAAAGCCTAGGGTATTAATTGCTGAACTTGGCCTCCAAGGAGTAAGGAAGGACTAGAATACACCAAGAGAATGACCTAGAATCGCTTGGATGCAAAGGGAAACTTAATGATGAAGATTTGGCGATCTGACTTCTCCAACCGGATCGGTTATATGACCAACCGATCGGGTTGGTCTTCAAAGGGCCAACCGCTCGTGCGGGTGGCGACCGAACGATTGGTGATGGTATTTTCGGCGCCGTCATATTCCAACCGATCCGGTTACACTTGCAACCGATCCGGTTGGATTTCTGATTACGGAAACTTGATCTTTCTTTCTTTATCTTGTAGAACTTGGTTCTTCAATCACTATGGTCTTCAAAGGTCCTTGAGATACCGATTTAGGCTTCATCGAAACGGAATCTTCTATTTGTCGAACATTTCTTTATTTTCCTTTCGCTTCCTCGCACTTGGTTATAAACACTAGACAAACATCTTTTGATGCGTTTAAGCACTATAATCACGTAAATATAACCAAATAACATATATAAAAGCACACATAACGCTACTAGAAATATGCGCAATCTGAGCGTTATCAATTATTAACAAACTTACAACTACACACAAGAATTTACTAACTACTTTAAAAAGAAACTACACATTTACTGGCAACAAAAGCAAGTTCCATTGCGGCAGCGACACACATTCAGGCAGCAACGACGGAAACGGTGAACTCCGATGACAATAACAAATCTATAAAAAAAATTGTCAAAAAAATTATATAAACTCAAAGCTGAAAAATAATACATATATAGATAGATCTAAAAGTAATCACAAAACTTGATATAAATCTATCAAATACTAAAAACAATTGAATAACACTATTAACATAATCAATAAAGTGACATTTTTCCCAGTTAAGGACAAGATGCGCAGCTTCACATCTTTCGAGCATTTTATCGAGATTAGAAAGACAAGCTTCAAATGAGTCTCCGAAGACTGAAAAGTCATTCATGAAAACTTCCATGGAGGTTTCTAGCATGTCTTGGAATATGGCGATCATACACCTTTGAAAAGTCGCAGGTGCATTGCAAAGACCAAAAGGCATACGCCGATATGCGTAGGTTCCAAAAGGACAAGTGAAAGTGGTCTTTTCTTGATCGTTAGGATCGATAGGAATTTGAAATATCCGAAAATCCGTCCGAGGAAACAAAAGAATTTATTTCTGCCGCCTTTCAAGCATTTGATCCATGAACGGAGTGGAAAGTGATCTTTTCGGTGGCTTTGTTTAACTTACGATAGTCAATACAAACGTGCCACCCGTTGATAGTTCTAGTTGGAACTAGTTCATTTCGCTCATTAGTCACAACCGTCATTCCTCCTTTTTGGGAACACAAGAGAATGGACTTACCAAGGGCTATCCTCAATTGGGTAAATGTTTCCAAAGATCGAGAAGTTTTATGATTTCCTTTTTAACAACTTCTTTCATGTTGGGGTTGAGTCGACGTTGACGTTTTACCACAGGTTTAATCTCTTCTTCAAAATTGATTTTGCAAAAATTGGCACTAATTCCTGGGATGTCGGATGTTTTCCAAGCGAAAGCTTGTTTGTGATTTTTGAGGACAAAAACTAAACTTTCTTTCTCACTGTCCTCGAGCAATGAAGATATGACTACTGTAAGAAGTGAGTTTTCCTCTAAGTAAGCATATCCAAGATGATCTGGGAGGGGTTTGAGTTCGAGATCTGTGGGTGGTTCTTCGATCGAGGATTTAATTCGCATCTCGTTATTGAAAGTTATTTCTTCAAAATTTTCCTCCTCTTCCTCCATTTCTTTTGTAAAGCCCTAAAGTCCGATCTACATTTCACTTCATTTTATTTCATTTTATTTCGATATACCTCAAGTAGTTAAATAAATATACGACATCTAAAACTATACATTATATTAAGTTACAAATATAAAGTACGTCCTATGCCTCACTACGTTTATTTTGGAACCAAGGTGTACGAGTAACGCGACACGTTATTTTTTTCCCTTTCGATTTCACTTAAGCCTCAAATAAAATTCGATACCACCCTTGGTAAATATCACACGTTGAATGTAATTTTGGACCCCTTTCGATACTGTTGCACGCTTTATACGTTTAAAATAAATGACCAAGATTTTGTGAATATTCTCACACGTTAACTTGAGAAACAAATTAAAAGAATTAAATATGGAGATTGACTAGTTCCTGATTTCTCTCCTCACTTTCGGCAATATATAAACATCAAAACTCTCCCATTAAACCACAACATAACAATTCATCCTCTTCCACTCTAACCCTAAAACCTTAAATCACAAATAGCGGCCTCATTTTTCTCTCAAGGCAGGAGAGTAGCAGCTAGGAACTTGAATTCGAGAGTGATCGTTGGTGTTTATTTCGGGTTTCGGATCGTGCAAATTTTGGGTCGTTACATTTATAATTGTGGGTCTTGTCTTCCTCTTGGCCTCGTGACCTTGTTGCTAAGGTACTCTTACACCATTTTTTTTTCTTTCTTCAAGCTATTCAGCAGTTAATCATGTTCACGATAAGATCTAGATGTAAAGTGTTGCTTGTTAAAATATGAACATGGGTTAGTTGTGTCTCGTTAGTGTTATGCGCTGGTAAATTAATCACGACATGAGAACCTTATAAACGAGTAAATTACGGGTTGTCTTGAATGTATCTTTTTGTATGAAATCTGTTAAAACAACCCTTATGTGATCGAGTAGGCATGCTTGGATCGTATGTTAACATCGTGTCGTGTGTGTTTATGATTATTCGAATGGAGTCGTGCATGCTTGGACGTGAGTCGAGTGTGTTTCGTTGGTGTCGATGTGTGGGTTTTGCACACAGTCGATGGCTTATGATACGTGTATGACCTATGGTCGAGTTGTGTTGTGTGACGTATGTATAATATGAATCGGGTGTGGAGTATTGAATTAGTGTTACGACTCATATGAAGGTTGCATGCATGATTACTGTTGGAAATATATTTGAATTATGAAGGTTAAAGGCATGGTCTTGTGATTATATGTGAATGTGTGTGTCGTGTAGTGATGTATTGCATGAGGGTGTCGTAGGTTGCATGCATATTAAATTTATTTGATGGTTCCGTTCCGTTGAACATGAATATACGATTATAACATGCTATATGGGTCATAATAGGTATGTTAACATGAACATGAAAGTTTCGTTAAAATGGTGCATGGGTCATAAAAAGCAGCATGAAATCATGAATTTGCTAAGAAACTAAATTTTACGCATGTCTTGTTTCTGTTCTTTTCTTTCTTTTCTTTTTGTAGTCATGCACATAAAATAATAATAAAGAGCATGCATGAGAGTGTAGTGTGCATTATGTAATTTCCGAAAGTGGTCCGCGCCCGTCATTGGTCACAACACTATTCGAATATCGTCTAAAAAGTACGTTATTATTTTATAACATAAGACACTAAAATATGTTAAGTATGTACACCGAATATTAAAAGACCGTTACGATATTTGAGGAATTATAAATAATATGTATAATTATTAATTCATGTAGATCGTGTGAGGAAGGAGTAGCTTCAGTTTTCTGTGTGCTCCCGATTATTTGGCATGCTTTGCATAAGGTACAGATATTCTGACCTTACCTCTTAAGGTTTCTCATGATTCGTTTACATCTTTCGATATTAGCTTTGAACCGTTATACTTTGCTCTGAGCCTTCTTATTAGGGCTTCCCTATAACTTTGCTATGCTCCCTTTGATTGATTCTCCTATGTGAACTGTTTGATTTTGAACCTTTGATATGAACCTCTTATATGAACTTATGATATGAACTTTGATACGAATCTTTGACAATGAACCTTTGATATTGAACTTTTTGATATTGGACCTTGATATTAAACTATTGCTATGAACCCCTGAATTGTGAACCATTGATATTGAACTTTTAATTGTGAAGACTTACATATTGCTACACTTTGAACCTTTGATTGACCCTTCAGATTGATACCCGAGCCATTAACTAGGCATGGGGGTTCCATGTCCGTGTCATTGATGCACCAATGGCATGACTCCAGTGTGCACGAGTGATGTTGCACACCGTCCCTATTTTGTATTGATTATGCGCGCTTCAGAGATATTGTATGGCCAATTATTGTTTTGCGGTATGGATGCATCCTAGATTTGTATTGTATTGATATTGATATATTGTTTTGGTGATGTGCGTGTGTGCAATACACCCTCACATTTTGGGAGCTAGCTACTCCATTGGTTACCGAGGTCTCCTCCTATTGGTTTGGTATTCCGAGGTCACCCTCCGAATACAATGGCTACTATTGGTTACTTGGTCGTTATTGCCACTATTGATATGGTTTGTTTTGTTGGCTCGGGATAAATTTCGACAACCCTTACACTTTTGATATACCTATATTGTACCTTCCGGATTCTCCACCGCACCATATTCTCGAATTGACCGCCCTTACCCAATACCCTTATATGACTCACTCTACTACCAAGATATATATGTTCCATTGCTTTGATCTGTTACACTCTCATTCCGTTACTTCAGACTATCGTTCCATTCACGTACCGGGTTATTATATGTTTATTGGATTTGATTATGATATTTATGTTTTATATGACTACTGATTACCCTGTTATGATATGATTAATATGCGATTATAAGATTTACTTGTGGTCACCTGATGATATGCTATCTTACTGTTATGTGATCCTTTTGATTTGTCTGGTAACCATGCTTTTGTGAAATCGATTGTTGATCTGTTTATATTTTGTACCTCGTTCGATTAATCTCGTGGACTATGACTATCCGTGGTTCCCTTATCTGGTTTGTTGCGGACTTGCCATGTTTGCATTTCGTTTATGCTACGGTTTGATGTGGTAGATGGTTCAACTTATGAAGTCTAGCTTGTTAACTCGTTTAATTGCCCTGCTATGTCTTCAATTCTTTTAATTATAGTGTTCATACTGTATGCCTACTTGTTACGTGTGACTGCCATGTTTTTTACTGCTGTTATGATACTAGTTATGTTTTCAATTAAGGGTTTTTGACCTGTGTGAATTGCCATGCTCACTGATTAATTAATTGCTTCCGCTTTCCTGTAGATATCTGTTTGGCTTGTATGAATTTTGATTTATGAATTGATTATATGACATATACGTTGTGTGGATGCTATGCCCGCTATACTTGCTTATGTTTCACCTTGTATGTCCGGTTTGTATGTGCTTGTTTATATGTCATCGATGCCTTGCTTTGCTTCGCTCTCCTCGCTTCGCTCGCTTTAGATATCTCGTATAATGGTATTCGCAGGATTCTCTTTGACTCATTATTTTCATTTCACGTGACTTTGTTATCCGTTTTCCTTCGCTTTGTTTTGCACTTGATTTTATTTAGCGCTCGCTTTGTTATATCTGCTCACTTTGGGCTTTTTAAGCTCACCAGTATTTCTTTTCCTGGCGGGTTTTAGGTTTGAAGATGGGCTTTGTTCAATGAGAGTTGGATCATTTGAGTGGACTAACCATAGACACCTTCTGTTGGACTTATTTTGGCGGGCTATTGTTTTGAAATTGATTTATATTAGACATATTGATTTTGTATTTTCTTTGTAAGTCATTCGCCTATATGACTTGGTACTTTATTCTTTAAGGCTTTCGCTTGTAAAATTTTACTTGTATGTTCGATATGACACCGATGTGACACTTCTACCCTTGTCGGGTTGGGTGTTACAATTATGGTTTCGAGCCTGTGTTTCGCCTTGTTGGCCTTAGGATTGACCTGTGAGGATTTGGGTAGACACTAGGCTTCCGTCTGCTCGATTTCTTTCGATTCCTTTTGGTTGTTGTTCGATTTGACTTGATAATCTTTTGTCTTCACTTATTTGGCCTTCTTCTTCGCATATGAGTTTGTTTAGTTTGTCTTCGCACCTCCGCTTGTCTATCGTTAGATGGAGACTACCCCGTAGAGTCAAGATTGATGGTACCGACCCGTATTGCCGCATGCATCCCGTAGTTGGAGAGGTTCGTGAAGCGAAGCCACACCGACCGCCGTCTTCCGGAGACATCGGGATGTCTTTGGAGGAAGTTGGACGGATCAACCAAAGATGCAAGACGGAGACAAGATTCAATCGGTGGCTGAGAAGGTTCATCTACTTCATATGATTTGGGCGCGACTTGTGTTATTCCGATTTGTTGTCATGCGTTTTGAGGCGGTTTGATATCTTGCTATGTGATTTTGATCGTCATTGCTTTTCTTTGATTCGTTCAGAACTCGGTTTGAATTGTGAAGTTTTATCGTTTAGCATTTTGGCGATATTCCAGTTTTGTTTTTACATCGTAAGAAATGAGTCAGGAGGAATCGTTTTGAGCAAGTTGGTGGCCTTCTTTCATTGTGGTATGGTAAGTTGTATTGATGTGGTATATGCTGTATGTATGTGATCTGGCCTGTTTTTGGTATGTTACTTGTTATCGGTATGTTATCTGTTTTGATGGGGTATGTGGTTTGTCATGACCCGAGACAGAATATGATGACAATAAGGACTTGTTATGTGATGCAAGTATTATGACGCCTGATCAACGTGATAATACCGAGATCATATAATTTGAACTTATTGAAATCATAGGACATCTTGGGAAATGCCTGGGTTTGGTACGTGAATGGAATATGACTTATATCCGTTAATTGTCACTCCGCATGTTCGATTGGAATTTCACCTCTTTGTGAGATTCTCACCGACAACCGTATGTATGAATTTTGTACGCTTTGGAACCGAAATCGTTATGATCTGTATGAAACTATGGATTACTATGTCTGCCTTAAACTTGTACGTCTCTGTGTACCGCTGCGACTTCAATTTTCGAGGACGAAAATTTTCTTTTTAGAGGGGAAGAATTGTAAAGCCCTAAAGTCCGATCTACATTTTTCATTTTATTTCAGATATACCTCAAGTAGTTAAATAAATATACGACATCTAAAACTATACATTATATTAAGTTACAAATATAAAGTACGTCCTATGCCTCACTACGTTTATTTTGGAACCAAGGTGTACGAGTAACGCGACACGTTATTTTTTCCCTTCGATTTCACTTAAGCCTCAAATAAAATTCGATACCACCCTTGGTAAATATCACACGTTGAATGTAATTTTGGACCCCTTTCGATACTGTTGCACGCTTTATACGTTTAAAATAAATGACCAAGATTTTGTGAATATTCTCACACGTTAACTTGAGAAACAAATTAAAAGAATTAAATATGGAGATTGACTAGTTCCTGATTTCTCTCCTCACTTTCGGCAATATATAAACATCAAAACTCTCCCCATTAAACCACAACATAACAATTCATCCTCTTCCACTCTAACCCTAAAACCTTAAATCACAAATAGCGGCCTCATTTTTCTCTCAAGGCAGGAGAGTAGCAGCTAGGAACTTGAATTCGAGAGTGATCGTTGGTGTTTATTTCGGGTTTCGGATCGTGCAAATTTTGGGTCGTTACATTTATAATTGTGGGTCTTGTCTTCCTCTTGGCCTCGTGACCTTGTTGCTAAGGTACTCTTACACCATTTTTTTTTCTTTCTTCAAGCTATTCAGCAGTTAATCATGTTCACGATAAGATCTAGATGTAAAGTGTTGCTTGTTAAAATATGAACATGGGTTAGTTGTGTCTCGTTAGTGTTATGCGCTGGTAAATTAATCACGACATGAGAACCTTATAAACGAGTAAATTACGGGTTGTCTTGAATGTATCTTTTTGTATGAAATCTGTTAAAACAACCCTTATGTGATCGAGTAGGCATGCTTGGATCGTATGTTAACATCGTGTCGTGTGTGTTTATGATTATTCGAATGGAGTCGTGCATGCTTGGACGTGAGTCGAGTGTGTTTCGTTGGTGTCGATGTGTGGGTTTTGCACACAGTCGATGGCTTATGATACGTGTATGACCTATGGTCGAGTTGTGTTGTGTGACGATGTATAATATGAATCGGGTGTGGAGTATTGAATTAGTGTTACGACTCATATGAAGGTTGCATGCATGATTACTGTTGGAAATATATTTGAATTATGAAGGTTAAAGGCATGGTCTTGTGATTATATGTGAATGTGTGTCGTGTAGTGATGTATTGCATGAGGGTGTCGTAGGTTGCATGCATATTAAATTTATTTGATGGTTCCGTTCCGTTGAACATGAATATACGATTATAACATGCTATATGGGTCATAATAGGTATGTTAACATGAACATGAAAGTTTCGTTAAAATGGTGCATGGGTCATAAAAAGCAGCATGAAATCATGAATTTGCTAAGAAACTAAATTTTACGCATGTCTTGTTTCTGTTCTTTTCTTTCTTTTCTTTTTGTAGTCATGCACATAAAATAATAATAAAGAGCATGCATGAGAGTGTAGTGTGCATTATGTAATTTCGAAAGTGGTCCGCTACCGTCATTGGTCACAACACTATTCGAATATCGCCTAAAAAGTACGTTATTATTTTATAACATAAGACACTAAAATATGTTAAGTATGTACACCGAATATTAAAAGACCGTTACGATATTTGAGGAATTATAAATAATATGTATAATTATTAATTCATGTAGATCGTGTGAGGAAGGAGTAGCTTCAGTTTTCTGTGTGCTCCCGATTATTTGGCATGCTTTGCATAAGGTACAGATATTCTGACCTTACCTCTTAAGGTTTCTCATGATTCGTTTACATCTTTCGATATTAGCTTTGAACCGTTATACTTTGCTCTGAGCCTTCTTATTAGGGCTTCCCTATAACTTTGCTATGCTCCCTTTGATTGATTCTCCTATGTGAACTGTTTGATTTTGAACCTTTGATATGAACCTCTTATATGAACTTATGATATGAACTTTGATACGAATCTTTGACAATGAACCTTTGATATTGAACTTTTGATATTGGACCTTGATATTAAACTATTGCTATGAACCCTCGAATTGTGAACCATTGATATTGAACTTTAATTGTGAAGACTTACATATTGCTACACTTTGAACCTTTGATTGACCCTTCGATTGATACCCGAGCCATTAACTAGGCATGGGGTTCCATGTCCGTGTCATTGATGCACCAATGGCATGACTCAGGTGCACGAGTGATGTTGCACACCGTCCCTATTTTGTATTGATTATGCGCGCTTTCGTAGATATTGTATGGCCAATTATTGTTTTGCGGGCGTATGGATGCATCCTAGATTTGTATTGTATTGATATTGATATATTGTTTTGGTGATGTGGTGCGTGTGTGCAATACACCCCTCACATTTTGGGAGCTAGCTACTCCATTGGTTACCGAGGTCTCCTCCTATTGGTTTGGTATTCCGAGGTCACCCTCCGAATACAATGGCTACTATTGGTTACTTGGTCGTTATTGCCACTATTGATATGGTTTGTTTTGTTGGCTCGGGATAAATTTCGACAACCCTTACACTTTTGATATACCTATATTGTACCTTCCGGATTCTCCACCGCACCATATTCTCGAATTGACCGCCCTTTACCCAATACCCTTATATGACTCACTCTACTACCAAGATATATATGTTCCATTGCTTTGATCTCGTTACACTCTCATTCCGTTACTTCGACTATCGCTCCATTCACGCATCGGGTTATTATATGTTTATTGGATTTGATTATGATATTTATGTTTTATATGACTACCGACACCTGTTATGATATGATTAATATGCGATTATAAGATTTACTTGTGGTCACCGATGATATGCTATCTTATCGTTATGTGATCCTTTTGATTTGTCTCGTAACCATGCTTTTGTGAAATCGATTGTTGATCTGTTTATATTTTGTACCTCGCTCGATTAATCTCGTGGACTATGACTATCCGTGGTTCCCTTATCCGCTTGTTGCCGACTTGCCATGTTTGCATTTGCTTATGCTACGGTTTGATGTGGTAGATGGTTCAACTTATGAAGTCTAGCTTGTTAACTCGCTTAATTGCCTCGCTATGTCTTCAATTCTTTTAATTATAGTGTTCATCTTGTATGCCTACTTGTTACGTGTGGACCGCCATGTTTTTTTCTTTGTTATGATACTAGTTATGTTTTCAATTAAGGGTTTTTGACCTGTGAATTGCCATGCTCATCGATTAATTAATTGCTTCCGCTTTCTGTAGATATCTGTTTGGCTTGTATGAATTTTGATTTATCGAATTGATTATATGACATATACGTTGTGTGGATGCTATGCCCGCTATACTTGCTTATGTTTCGTCTTGTATGTCCGGTTTGTATGTGCTTGTTTATATGTCATCGATGCCTTGCTTTGCTTCGCTCTCCTCGCTTCGCTCGCTTTAGATATCTCGTATAATGGTATTCGCAGGATTCTCTTTGACTCATTATTCTCATTTTCACGTGACTTTGTTATCCGCTTTCCTTCGCTTTGTTTTGCACTTGATTTTATTTAGCGCTCGCTTTGTTATATCTCGCTCACCTGGGCTTTTTAAGCTCACCGCATTTCTTTTCCTGCGGTGTTTTAGGTTTCAAGATGGGCTTTGTTTCAATGAGAGTTGGATCATTTGAGTGGACTAACCATAGACACCTTTCTGTTGGACTTATTTTGGCGGGCTATTGTTTTGAAATTCAGATTTATATTAGACATATTGGATTTTGTATTTTCTTTGTAAGTCATTCGTCTATATGACTTGGTACTTTATTCTTTAAGGCTTTCGCTTGTAAAATTTTACTTGTATGTTCTGATATGACACCAGACTGTGACACTTCTACCCTTGTCGGGTTGGGGTGTTACACTATCATTGGTGACAGGAGTATTTTCATTAGGGTTTGGGGGTGGATTGTACGAGAGACCACTTCTTGTGAAGACAGCATTAATATGCTCATTTCTTGTTTGTGGTGGACAGACGCCTTATCATTTGATGGTTTTGGGTTGGATTGGGTATTACTTGGCAATGAACCGGATGGTCTAGAGGAATGTTGGTCGAAAGTCCGCCAAACTTGTTTTCAAGATTTTGGATAGATGCTTGATGATTTTTCCGTCCTTGCTCAACTTTGGCTTTGAGGTTGAAAAATTGATTTTTGATAAAATCATTTGCATAGTTTTGAGCAGCCACGAATTCTCTCATGGTTTTCTCGAATTCGGTTTCTTCCATCTTTTTGTCGGGGTTTTGTAGTGGATCGTCAGTTCGTGGTTGAGAATCATGGTTGTCATCCCTTGGTCGGTGATCTTGCCAATTTCCAGAATTTCGACCGTAATAATTACTACGATATCCTCCTCCACGGTATCCTCCTTGAGCATAACTCGCTTCTCCTTCCTTTGGTCCACCCATAGGCTTATCGTCGCACTCGGACGATGGATGATTTCCTCCATAATTGTTGCATTCGTCTCGCATTTCCTTCATTTCATCTTTGATATCTTTGTATTGCGAGTCGATTTTTGAGGTTAACGCTTCCATTTTCTCCATGAGTTTTGAGGTGTCGGTGTTTACGACAAAAGCAACAGTTTTTCGGAGGGGTTTAGTTTTGGAATCTTTGGACCAATCAAGTTTAAGAAGTACTCGATCTTCGAGCAATTGATGTGCATCGTTGGAAGTCTTATAGAGAAAAATTCCTCCAAAGATCAAGGATGTCTTGAGAGATTTCATCTAGTCCATGGTAAAAGATTTGGATAATGGTTCCTTTTGGATAGTCCATGTCCATGACAACCACGGCAAATCTTTCATTCGCCAAGCTTCGACAAGTGATTCGTTTGGGTTTTGTTGAAAGCATGAATTTCTCCCATTAATCGATCAAACATGGCGGTGGAAAGAAAACACAAAAGCTTGTCTCATCTCCTCCCAAGTATTGATGATTCCTGGGTTAATTCATTGCACCATACTTTAGCGCCTCCGCGAGTGATGATGGGAAAAGTTTGAGTTTGATGGCATTGACATTGGTGTCGCCATAACGGAACATGCCACAAATTTCGATGAATTCGAAATGCTTGCTGATGCGGATCGGCCGCGACGCCATCGAATTGATGGTCTTTGATCATCGAAGGTGATGTCCCTTCACGGTGAAGTTGTCACCAATATTGACAAAGCAACAATAGCACTTTCGGGGTTGGTGCTACGGCTCGGTTAGTCCCCACATGGGTTGATCGTCCACCATGGGAAAGGTAAATTGGTGAAAGGGTTGTAAACAACTTTGGCTTCTACGAGGTTATCAAATGGTGGGTTTGGTACTCTTGGTACACGATTTTCCAATGGTATGAAAAGTGTTCTTCTTCTTCTTCGAATCAAACGTTCGGGTTGGTAAGAGGTGTAATTGGTTCTATTCTCACGCTCGAGTGTTCATACAATGTCCTAGAGAATCCGTGCAATATCTAAACACACGGACAAACAACAACAGTTTTTCGGGACAGATTTGGTAACCGGATCGGTTGGGTTGCGACCGATCGGTTAGACCAGATGGGTTATGGGTAAAATCAGAACCGATTTGGTTGAATGACAACCGGATCCGGTTGAAGTTTATGAGAGAAAATTTTGGTTGAATCGACCGAGGAAATTCAAAACTTGTCAAACACAATCGAATCCCCCCGGCGCCAAAAACTTGATGTGCTACGTGTGTACAAGTTTTAAATTTATAAAAGGTGAATTACCAATATTACCAATAACACATACGAGCAAGTATACTCGTCCGTTATAGCAAGATTATGAAGGTAAGTCGGGATCGTTCGCAGGGATTTGAGTGAATCTAAGCACAAGTTTGAATCAACAGAGTCTATCCAAAACATATAGCAAAACAAATAGATATAATGAAATTCAGATGATTAAAAATTACACTTGCTTAAACTAGTTTCATATCATAGATTAATGTGATTGTGTTAACCTCTTAACATGTTGGTTTTGATAATTAGTTGGAGGACTAATCTATTGTTCTTACAAGTTAAACCTTCGTCAAGATTTTAGTTCATAAAAACAAGCATTATGTTTAACCAATCAATTCAAGATCAATTCAAGTTTCATAAGTCTATATACATAAACTTAAACACAAAAACATCCACTTGTTTCATCAAATTGCTTAAGAAATGGTCAATACAAAAGGTAACCGATCATAGACAAAAGGCTACAATTGATTCTCAACAACTAATCTTACGACCTTTTAGATGTTTTCAACCAATCCAATTTGATAATCAAAAAGCGTTTCTATTACAACCACACCTTAGTTCCTTTGTATAATCAAGAATAATGGGTAAAAACAATCATCCATAGACAAAATGATTATGACTAGTTGAATAACAATAAGTTCTTTCGACCTCTACGATTACTATCAACTAGTCAAACTTGATTAACAAATGTCACTACGAAACTTTAGCACAATTGGATCTTAGAATCCACTTGAAATTGAATTAAAACATGTTAACACAATCACTAACTAATCATATGATAATCAACATCATTTAAGCAAGTGTATAAAGAAACTAGCCACTCATAGCAAACATGAACATAAACTCAGAACTTTGAACATTAGAAAACATGATTAAAAGCCTTACAATGCTTGGAATAAGATTACAAATGGTGAAGTAATGATTCCCAAAGTATTGGGGTAGACTTCTTGGTGATTTGGCCTCAAATGTGGAACTTCGAACTCCAAACTTCCCGGACTTCTAAGGACGAATTTGAGAGCTTAAAGCTTTGTTTGATGAGTAGAGATTTGTATTTGAAGTGTGTGTCTCATATGCTCACAAATGGCCTCTATTTATACTAATTCCAAAGCCTAGAGTATTAATTGCTGAACTTGGCCTCCAAAGAGTAAGGAAGGGACTAGAATACACCAAGAGAAGGACCTAGAATCGTTTGGATGCAAAGGGAAACTTAATGATGAAGATTTGGCGATGCGCTTCTCCAACCGGATCGGTTATATGACCAACCGATCGGGTTGGTCTTCTAAAAGGCCAACCGCTCCGGTTGGGTGGCGCACCAAACGGTTGGTGATGGTATTTTGGCGCTTCGGTCATATTCTAACCGATCCGGTTACATTTGCAACCGATCCGGTTGGATTTCCTGAGTTACGGAAACTTGATCTTTCTTTCTTTATTTTGTAGAACTTGGTTCTTCAATCACTATGGTCTTCAAAGGTCCTTGAGATAATCGATTTAGGCTTCACGAACGGAATCTTCTATTTTTGAACATTTCTTTATTTTCCTTCCGTTTCCCTGCACTTGGTTATAAACACTAGACAAACCTCTTTTGATGCGTTTAAGTACTATAATCACGTAAATATAACTAAATAACATATATAAAAGCACACATAACGCTACTAGAAACATGCACAATCTGAGCGTTATCAATTATTAACAAACTTACAACTACACACAAGAATTTACTAACTACTTTAAAAAGAAACTACACATTTACTGGCAACAAAATCAAGTTCCATTGCGGCAGCGACACACATTCAGGCTGCAACGACGGAAACGGTGAACTCCGACAACAATAAAAAATCTATAAAAAAAATTGTCAAAAAAATTATATAAACTCAAAGCTGAAAAATAATACATATATAGATAGATCTAAAAGTAATCACAAAACTTGATATAAATCTATCAAATACTAAAAACAATTGAATAACACTATTAACATAATCAACTGTATACAAATAGTAACAACAATTAAAATAAGGCATACTATAAAGTGCGACAATGTGTTTTTCCGACAACACAAGCCATGCACCATGACAAGAGATTTTCTCGGCGAGACAGTGGTGCGCCGTTCTATTTCCTAAAAGCGGTGGTGGCGGAACCAATTCCGCGAGTCCGCTATGTCGGTCAGAAAAAATTATAAAAACTTAGATCTACAAATAAAATCTATAGATGTGTGAAAAAATTATAAAAACTTGATCTATTAATAAAAGTAAAAAATTACCTCAAAACATGATGGTTGTGAGTCATGGTGGTTATGGGTTTCGGTGGTGGTTTGGTTTAGTTGGTGGAGTCATCCAGTGGCGGTGACGACCGGTGGAGGTGACGTCCCGGTGGTGGGAGTTGTGGTGGTGGGTATGGTGGTATTATTTTGTGTGTTTGTTTTTAGTGTGAGATGAAATGATGTGTGTGTGAGAAAGAGAGATAAGTTTTCAAAGTTACCAAAGATAATTTAACCATGACTTTCAATTTTCAACTTCCAATTTTCACTTTCACCTTTAACCATTTTTCTATTTTATGTAGTTAAGATTAAGATGGGTTTTGAATTTCGTAAGAATTTAAAATTTTAGGTGTTTAAAATTTTGAGGTTTTATATACAAAACATTTTTGGTTGTCACAATTCTAAAAATGCTCGACTAATAAAATGACACACTCACCCTCCAATATGAAAACACGCAATTTAAAAAAAAAAAACAAATGGCTCCACCACATTTAATAGGCACTTTTGTAAGTTCGGTATCAAAATAGATGAAGGCCTACATGAAATTAAAATGCATCGGTCTCTTTGTGAATTCTTAACTCCTTAGTTCTTGGGCCCTACCACATTTTAACTTTTTACATTTTGTGAACCAAACACAATCTTTTATAAAATTTAGATCTAAAATTAGTCAAATACACTCAAATTAGGTGAATATATGCATAATATATCTCGTTTATATTGCTCATTTTATACTATTTTATATGAGATTTGATATTTATCGCTTACTTTTGTAAATCTCAGTAATATTAGAGCAATTGAAGTTATTATGGAAAATGACGTGTTTTGGAGCTAAAACGAAAAGATTCAAGAAAAGTCTACTGATCAGACCGTTAATACATCGTATCCATTCTAGACAGATATGTCATATCCAAAGATATAGACGAATTCAAAACCATTGCCTAACTTTGATGAATACACTGTATAGAATACCATCAATACGTCGTTTCTGAAACTTGGTCAACATCAATCGAAGACACATTAATACACCGTATTCACCCAAAGGTGATACACCTTATTGGAGCCCTAACTTCACTAAATATCCATGATGGCAATGACCTCAATACGTCGCATTCAACATCATCAATACGCCGTATTCAGAGGTGATTACTGATTATATAGATTATTTTATTCGTGGAGCACACGCTAAAAGACCCCGATACGTCGTATCAGGCCAATTCCAGAACCTATAAATAGAAAACCCAAGTTTCGACTTAAGACATGTTTTTTTACCTCCAAGCTTAATTCCCAGGCAATTTTTAGAGTAAAGAAGGTCCTGCAAACACCATCATTCCATTATAGAACACTTTGTAACATCATAACATTGATTAATCATTCGGTTAGCATATCGTTTTCATTATGAATTCTACTTTCATCGTTTTGATTATGTCTTGTATTTTGCTACTGAGATTATGGGCTAACAACTTTGGGTGTTATCCAAGTTTATGAAGACCTTTTTATTTTGATTTATTTACATCTATTACTTGCTTTTTCATTGGATATTAATTATATTTATCGTATTATACTCGTTTACTTGCTTGATTATGTTCTTATTTGATTCCTGTAACTTAAAAGACGTAATGTGGTTCTTTGAATTAATTCTTAAGACCTAAGATCCGTTAATGGTAGAATGTAGGGAAAACCACCTGAAGCGGCTCCTAGCTAAGGAAAACCACATGGAGAGGTCCCTTACTCGATTCCACTATTAGGACTAGTGAACGTAATGTCTCTAGGTTAGATAATTACATGACTAAGGCAAGTAAGTTAGTAAAACTCATAGAAGTTAGGTTGCCACTTGTGACACCTATATAAATTATAATTAATAGTTGAAGGACTTTAAGCGGGCTTGTAGACTGTGACACAATTAACGATTAGTTAGCCTAGGATTTAGGGAGAAATACCTCCTAGTGTACATTCGCGAATCACCAACGAAAATAGTTAAGTAATCTTTGTAGTTGTAGACGAATTACTATTAATTTGTAAGATGAACTTTTCTAGCATGTTCTTCTACTATTGACCTCGACCTGATTTACTTATCGTTTGTTTTGTTTAAATTATTTATTTGCTTTTATTAGTTTAATTAGTAATCCAAAACTCGTGCCAGTCTCTCAGGCTGACCCCCCCCCCCCTCAATTTATTTAAGTTCAGATTAATTAGTTAATTTAGTAGTTAAATAGAATACCTTTAGGTTAGTATTAAGGCAACTCACTCATTGCGAATGACTCGTACTTACCGGTCACTAGCTATAACTGATCGGGTACACTACCTATTAGTGTTAGTCTATAGGTTAGTTCAGCATAATATAATTTTGAAACTTGGTAAAAATAATATAGATTTTAAAAAACACATCACCTCTCTCATAAGTTGCGAACTACCACCAGGTATACCCTATGAACGAATGACATTAGCAATATACTTTTCCTGGCGTTGACGCTTAATAGCATACCTACACTCGAGATTACTCCTCGGGAAAAGGGTCTTAAGGGGACAAATAGGCAAGACTAACAAACTAACCCAACAAGAAATGTCATCAATCATGCAGATCACCTTATCAAGAACCTATTTCAAAATCCGAGAGAACCCCAAGCCACACTTGGGAGGGATGGATTTGACAGTACGCAATCCCTTAGAAAACAAAGTTTCAAGGAGAAGCAAATCAAAACCACCATGCTTGTCCAAAACCAAAAATTCAACCTAGGCAAGTTGAACAAAAGAAGGAACTTGTGGTCTTAGAATAAGGCTTATGCGTCTTCAAACAAACCCCGCATAACCATAGACCCACATGTTTAAGAGTAATTTCAGTCGCCTCGATAACAACAACAATATTAACCAGAGAATGTTTAGTGATATCTAGTGCATCCCCATTGAAATGACGATCACGAAGATGAATGATCAATGACTCGAAACCTAACTTTTTTGAGGATTCAACTATGCTAAAAGGAATGGAAATTCCAAAAACAACAAATGAACCCCTAAAAACATATTTGAAAAGGTAAACGAAACCCACAAACCGTTATAAAGAACCACATCAACATAATAATAATAATAATAATAATAATAATAATAATAATAATAATAATAATAATAATAATAATAATAATAATAATAATAATAATAATAATAATAATAAATGAAAAGAAAAAACAACAACAACAACAATAAGTAAACTGCAAAATGCATCTTTTTACAAGAAAAAAGACGAAAAATATCTCTCATTTTAAATCCATGTTAGAAGATAACAAGAAAATATCTACATCGCTCATAGAGATCTATAATGTATAGCGCTTATTGACGGAGGATGTATATGTCTCAACGTTTATGACAGAGATGTATGGTGTGAAAATACGCAAACCACATGAATGTATTTTGTGGTTTATTAAAAGTTTTATCTATTATGAAAGTTTTATCTGTATAAATGTAAAATGTAAAATGTAAAATAAAATTGAATTTTGGTGGTTGGTTTGGTGGTACTTATTATGACTGTTTGGTGGTGAATATGATGAAACTATAAACAATGATGTGGTGTTTAGGTGACGATAGAGTGTTGGTTATCATTACAGCTAGTCTAAGAAGATTACGGGCATGGCGGATCTATGTGTGAACCATGTGTGGCACTTGCCACATATGATTAATGCTGACGAGTTGTAATCTTGATCGAAAATTTACACATAATTTGTAGCAGAAATGCATATAAATGAACAAAAATAAGAGCAAGAAATGTTTTTTAGTAAATTGCTCAAATATTTTGGGTTTTTACAGCTTTCCTACTATATTTTTAGTAATTGTGTGTTACCTTTTATTCAGTAACAGGGTTAACATCTACTTTTATCTACGATTCAAATGATTATTTTTTATTTATTTCTATACATCGCCTATATCCAAGAACTAAAAGTAAGAGATATTTATGAAGCGTAAGTCTAATTTATTCGGGGTGGGTACTGAAGATGGGGAAGTGGATAGTATGATGGAAGTCTTGGGTTGCAAACGAGGGGCTTTTCCTTTCGTTTACTTGGGTATTAAAGTGGGAGCCAAAATGTCTAGAATTAGCAATTGGAATGCGGTTGTTGAAGTTATTAAGAATCGGCTAGCCTTATGGAAAGCCAAGACATTATCTATTGGTGGTCGTTTGATTCTTGTAAAATCGGTCCTTGAGAACTTGCCCATTTTTTATCTTTCACTCTATAAGGCCCCTAAGGCGGTCATAGGAAGTATGGAGGCGATTATGAGGCGGTTCTTATGGGCGGGTTGTAGTGAGGAGAAAAAAATTAATTGGGTTGCTTGGGATATCATTACTACTCCTAAGGCGGGTGGTTTAGGAGTCGCTAAATTAGAAGATGTTAATGATGCGCTCCTCCTTAAATGGGCGCATGTTTTAAAAAAGTGGCGATTGCTTATGGAAGAAAGTGGTGCTCGGTTGTCACGGGTCGAGTAGAACATGGTCGTTGTTACCATGCAATTCTTGACTAAGCGGTTGTTGGAAGCAAATAGTTAAAACAGGGAGAAAAAGATTTGGAGCGGTAACACTCTCGATAGTTATTTCATGGGTGTTATGGGTGATGGGTTGACAATTAATTTTGGGTGGACTCTTGGCGAGATGCTCTTCGCTTAATTTATCCGCACTCGCTTAGACTCGAAAAAAGAAATGGGTCCTTTATTTCGCCAGTTACGAGTTATTGATGGAGTTAAATCGCTGCAGTGGGAATGGCGCTCTGAACCATCAAGTCCAGAAGAAATTAATGAACTCTTCAGCCTTTTGTCTGATATTTACGAGTATGTGTGGAAGGGAGGCAATGATGATTGGAGATGGAAGGCAGACACGAACGGAGAGTTTTCTGTGAACAAAGCTAAGAGTTTGATGTTTAAATGTCATCAACCGATCACTAATATTCATATGAAATGGAAAGGGTGGGTTCCTCTAAAATGTAAGATTATGGTATGGAGAGCGATGCTTAATCGTATGCCGACTAAGGTGGAACTGTGCAAACGTGGTGTTACATTACCGAGCGACTTGTGTAACTTGTGCGACTCGGAACTAGAGACGACAAACCATTTGTTTACCGGCTGTGTTTTCGCTGCAGAGATTTGGTCCTGGGTTGAGTCTTGGTGTCGTCTTCATCCCATTTTTGCTTTCGATGTGTCTGATTTTTTGAAGATAGCTAACTTACAAGCGACATCAAAGCATTCGAGATACATATTGAGAGGTATTGTCTTTACTACTTTGTGGGCGATATGGAATGAACGTAATGATAGAATTTTCAAAGGCAAACGGCGTCGAGCTATTGAAGTGGTGGAAAGCATTAAAATGACTTCGTATTTTTGGATTCGGAATAGAACTAGATTGAAAGGTATAGATTGGAATGTATGGTGTAAATACCCGCTAGACTTGATGTAATTTCGTTTGTTTGCTCGGGGGTTCTTGTTTTGAGGACCAGCCGTGGCTCTTTTTTAATGAAATTTACCTTTAAAAAAAAAAAAAAAAAAAAAAAAAAAGATATTTATGAAGCGAGGTAGGAATCGTGCCAGTTCAAAATCCTATGTCCGCTACTGATCATTACAGGAAGTCTAAGAAGTTGGCAGTCTGTTGGGCTTATACCTAAAGAGTAAAGACTAAAGGCATAGCTAGTTTGGATAACTTAAGATCTAATGAGAGACAGTATTCACATCGCACATGATCGATAGCTTATTAATGTAGGCTCCCATGTTTTTAAGCAAAATTATGTAGCAATGTCAATGTCGAGTTTTTTATTTTTTTATTATTTTATTATTTTATTATTTTTTATTTTTTTTGGTGAGTGTAGTGTTTTTAAAAAGTACTTAACAAAGTATGTAGGGTTATGTTATACAAACCCTTCCTATATTGTCACATCAAGAGGTTTTGGTCAAACCGTACAACCCGCGATACACAAACAGGTTTTTTCCACGGTTGAATCCGTAGGAAATCCCATGTAAAAAGGTCCTTTTCCACAGATTTTTTACACGGAATTATTCCGTGTGTAAAAACCGTGTGGGTAAATATTTTCCCACTGATTTTCCTACGGGACGTTGACTATTTCCCACTCATATTACTATCGGTAATCCGTGGGTACAATTTCCCACAGAGTTCTCACGAATATTTTCCGACTGATTTTTCACATTTTCCGGCAACCATTTTTTACGGATCGGACTTTTTTTGCCACGGATTTCCAACAACTATTTCCCACAAAATTCTTTCCCACTAAGATTATTTAGTGAGAAACCCGTAGCAAATAAATAGCAAAATTTTATATAATGTTAGCAATTTTTTATAATCCGTGTAATTATAAAATCGTAATCTAAAAATTAAATGCACCAATACAACCTATTAAAATGGGTTGATCCGATATCCAAATTATGATTTGTATAGAAGTCAAGAAGTCTTTATCTAAGAGTATTTGCATTCATAACTCAAGTTATTCTTTAACCTCCTGTAACATCAGCGCCACATAAGCTTTAACATTTTACCTTAACTCACTCAAAAAACACTGACTATCATAACATCCCAAGTTAAGGTTTAACATTTGATATTTTCAAATTCAACCCCTAAACTAAAACAAAAACTTCATTTATTAAAAAACATATCATTAATTTGAAAATATATTACAATACGAAATTAAAAAAAAAAAAAAAAAAAAAAGTTACAACAAAATAAAAAAGACATCGAAAATTAAACGTTACAACATAAAGGAAATGACGAGAATACAATCTATTGACGAGGTTGCAAGTTATATTTTTTGATAATTCGGTCTTTTTCGTCATTGATCCAAGCCACGACATTTGGATCTTTGCCGTCTGTGTCACTCATCAAAAACTTCATCTCTTCCAACCTTGTTATTGTTTCATCTTTGACTTGTTGGGCCCAATACGCAACTTAGGCGGTTTCACGTTTGATACGATACTCGTTTGCCATAGTTTCGGTGAATTGACTTGACGAGCTCATTCCTCCGGTGCTCGCTCCCCCAGTACTTGTCGTGCTCTCAGATCTTGCTTTCTTGAAAGCACGTTTTTTTCCCATGGGGCGTGGTTGTTCATCATGACCAAACAAAGCCTCGTTTGTTTGGCTTGGGACATCGCCGGTTAAATCAACCGGATCCGGCGTGTCCCATTTCTTATGCTTACGCAAAATCTCCCAAGCATCATCGAGAGCAAACGACGCTGATTTTTCCTCGTCACGATACATTTGCTTCGCCCGTTTCATGACATCCATCTCACTTTCCCCACTTCTATGTTCCCGTTGCGCACGTTTGAAAAAACCGTTGAACTTTGTGTTAATACAAATAAGCCGTAAAAACGTTTATTTATATTTTACGATCTTCTAAAGTTTTGTTGATAACAAACGTAAAATTATTTTAACGAAACAAATAAAATACGTAAATGGTTTGAGCCAAACACACTTACGTTTTCACATAAAACGCTAAACAAGTAAAAGTGATTTTATGAATATAGTTGGGTATAAAATGGGTAGAAATTTGAAGTATTTGACCCATTGACCAAATACATTGAATATAGTTGGGTATAACCCAAAGTCCATGACCCATACCCATGGAGCATAACCCATAACCCATTGCATGACATCATGCATAAGTTATAATGGGTATAACCCATGACCCATGGACTAGATGCATTACATCTTGTAGATACATTGTATCTACTTGGATACCCATGATCCAAAGTCTAGGACTCATGACCCATGACCCATAACCCATGACCCATAACCCATGACTCAAGTAAGGGATCCGTGGGATCCGTGGGACAGTAGCACATTTTTCTCCATAAATAGTGAGCCATTTCTTAATTGTAACTCACCCCTTTCACATATATTTTCTCTTTGAGTTGTAAACTCTCTAACCACAGATCCAAGTGATCTTTGCATGTAGTTTTGTTTTGTGGGATTCTCTAGGTTCCTCTTAAAGGCGAGATCACCACCTCTTGAAGTCGAGCAAGCTCAAGTCCATGAGTTGCCATGCTTTGTCATCATCAGGACTACTGAGGTTCTCTTGTTGATAATTCTTTCTTCCTCCATAGAAGTGTTGTATCAAAGGCATTAGTGAAGGATGCCGAAAGAGTCAAGATGAAAGCATTAGTGAAAGGTGCTTAACGTCCGTGTCAAAGGCATTAGTGAAGAATGCCAAAGGAGTTAAGACGAATGCATTAGTGAAAGGTGTCAAATGTCCTTGTTAAGGGCATTAGTGAAGGGTGCCTAGAAGTCAAGTCAAGTGGCATTAGTGAAAGATGCCAAGGGTGTATAATCGATGAGGTGCATCGTTGTACAAATAGAGATAGGTTGTATCCAAGGATATTGATATCCTTGATGATGTTGTAATAAGGAGTGGATCTCCTTTTGGTTAGGTGCTATGTAGTGTTGGGTAGTAGTTCCTCCATTGTAATGGAACTCGGTATCTAGCCTAGTACCGGATAAAGGGTAGGCGACGTTGTGCTAGGTGTGGTTCTATCTCGTGGAAGAACCCGGTGTCTAGCCTAGTACCGAAAAAAGAGTAGGCGACGTTGTGAAGGCTTCTCCGCCATAAGGAGTTGGTGTCGTGTAGTGATTACGAACTCTCGAGTAGGTGACTCGGGGAGTGGAGTAGGGCAAGGAAGGTGTCCTTGTAGCCGAACCACTATAAACGCTCGTGTCGTGGTTTCTTGATTCTTACTCTTTACCTTTGCATTACACATTTCCATATCTATCTATCAACATCCAACATACACATATAAATAGATTGACATAAGTTGATCTAAATATTTTAAAACAAAGTTTTAATTGGTAAAACTATTCAACCCTCCCCCCTTCTAGTTTTCCACACTTTGTGCAATCACGGTTCAACGTTTTCCACTTGCTTGTCATCATATCCTTGTTGCGTCGTTGAAAATTGAGTCTATTGAACTCATTTCTGACCCGTATCCAAAACGTATCTTTGGGTTGTGCAAGCCCGACTATCGGATCCTCCATAACAGCTACATAACACCTGTCAAGTAATTCTTCCTCTGATGGTTGCCAACGCCCAGCAACGCAGTCTTCTTCATCATCATCATCGATTGGTTCGGGGTCTTTGGATTTTTTGGACTCTCATTTAATACGACCTTTGGATTTTTTTGGATGAGACATGGGTGTTTCAGGAATACCATGTGTTTCAGTTTGTGAATGTTGTGAGTGTTGTGAGAGTTGTAGATTTTGAAAGTTGGTGTTTAATGTGCTTTGTTGACTTTGTTGCCAATACAGATATTGTTGATGTTGTAGGTACATTTCTTGGCTCGACAAGCCTAGTGGGTTGAGAAAAGAGACGTTGGGATTTGAAGTTGAACCCGCGTTCGGGTTTGAAGATGAACCCGGATTTGAGGTATTCCACCCACCACCGAGAAGATTCATTAATGTATCATCGTTGTTGCCTCCCGACATTTTTTTAGTAATTGGAAGTATAAGATTGAGAGGATTGAGTAGTGGTGTTGGGTCACTAGTTTTACAACACAAGCTTACAAGAAAGAAATGCGATTGAACAAGAATCACACACACACCATATGATAAACACGGAATGCGAGAGTATGTAGTGAAAGAAATAACTTGAACAACCAACCTTCAAATGAAGGTTTACAAGAGTATTTATAGGCAAGGAGCTAGGCGACACTCCACTCCTTCCCTTTTCCTTATTGGACATGGGCCTAAGCTTATGGGCCTTCTACATAAGCTTGACCTTAAACAAACATAAAGGCCATAATAAACTACCTATTACATATGAGTAACTAACACTTGATTTAAGGTTTAGGAGTGATTCCAACAATCTCCCCTCAAGTGTTGGTGATTAAAAGCAGTGAAGGCGTTGATGTAATAGTAGCTTTGGCGTCTTCGACATTCTTCTTTCTTGTGAGAAGGAATGCCTTGATTCGAACAATCTCCCGGTGTAGAGATAGTTGTCTTTGAGCAGTTATGCTTTGGCGTCATCTTTAACTTTGTTCTTTGATCATTGTTCTTTGTGATGAAAGTGATAGTATGTTGTTATGCGCATCAAGTCGCCTCGGGTCTTCTTTTTGCTCTGATGTCTCCGTCATTCTTCAACATGCTCACACGCTCTTTGACGTTGGAATTTAATCTTGATGAAGTTCTTTAAGTCTTTAACTTTGTAGATTCTTTGATTTGACAAAGAATCATTACGATTGTTGTGTTGCTTTTGGATAGAACTTCCATTAGTGATGATGTTGGCGTGAGCATGAGAAGAATCTGCACGATCATCCCGCTCCGGAGCTTCCATAAGAAGAAAACATTTAAAGCGGTTAGTAATAAGCGGATTCCGGCACTTACAAGTTTGAACTTGAGAGTGTTAATGACATAGTGTGAAAACACAACTCTAATTCTCACAAGGCCGTTCTGAACTGGAGTCCCACAAGTGAGATAACGCGATGTGCGAAGTACATCTACATTTCGGATGAGTCATTTGAGGTACACGAAGCATCACCTCACGAATGTAGACCGTTTGAGACACACTAAGCGTAATCCACGGGAGTTACGAAGTGACTGCTTGTCGGGGTTGTTTGATGTTGACCTAGCGGGAGTTTCCATTCAATCATTGAGGATCGCGAGATGTGAACCTCTCATAAATGTTCTCGACAGTTGCTAAGATCGTGAAGGACTCGATAATGTACCACCGAAATTCTTATTGTTGAGCGTCAAGTGATGAAATGTCAAGTGTACCTAAGAGATCTTTTGATGAATCTCGTGGCTCTAGACTCAATAGTGCGTTTTGGTTTTCTGGCGGAGACTAGGGAGAGGGTCTCCTTTTTCAATACCAAGCGATCTCTAAGAAAGCCAATAGTTTACGTAGGGTTCCTGTGAGAATGAAACAAGCTTCTTTTGAGAGAAACTTGAGTGGTTAAGAAGGTTTAGTGCATGCGTCCTTTGGGTCCATGACGACTTTTAATCTTCAATACCGGCGTCACTAAGTGACAACCGGTAGCATATGAATTGAACCCGTTATGCGCCCTAAGTTGAATAATTTGGAGGGCTATTTCTTTTCACCATTTTCTTTGCATTTCTTTTAATTCTTCAACTCCTTCTTTCTCCAATTATCATTTTCTCCTTTTTATAATCGTACCTAAGGACTTCTAAGTGCTAACTATTTGTGATGTCCTTGGGTAGATCCTCGACTCTGGTGGATCATAGGACAGTTATTCTTAACCTTAGTCACCTTATCACACCATGACTAACCTATGTTGCCATAAAACCAATTTTCAAGAAAATCTCTCCAAGGGTTTGTAAATGAAAACATGTTTGAACCCTTGTGAGAGTTTTATCTTTTAGCGAAATACTCCCCTCACATGTGCTTTAGAGTTTTGATGGAAATCGCCTTTGTGTGGGAAGAAGCCGCACTTTTGAATTGATCAACTCAAGATAGACAATCCCCATGAGACACGGTTCGTTGCATAGTTAAAGAGTTACATTGTCGACTTTTAGGTGACAACTAGCTCTAATAACTACCTTGAAGGTGTAGACAAACCTCGAAAGGTTGTCATACCGTCGAGTTCATGTCTACCAAGAGTTTCTCGAATGGTACTTTCTACTTGGACAAGTCCTTTGCGAGACACATTTACATTACTAGCGAACTAGCTTGAAATTATTACCCGTCCGGACAAGTCTTTTCGAGTTACTAACGAGTTTAGTACCGTCAATTCGTTGGTTAAGTCTATTACACAAAGATTCATTTGCATTTACACAACATATTTCTTATCACATAATTTTCTCCCCTAAAAATGGCATATAAAATGTTATTTTTGAAAAGTTGAGAATAAATATGACCATTTCGAGTGTTGGGAAGATGACCACTATGAACAATTTGTGAAAAAGTTTTAATTCAAATACTCCCCTCAACAAGTGATATAAGCGGTTGAGGTTTTGAAAATCATACGGGAAGTACTTGTTCTTTTGAGCAAAACCTTGAAAAATGAAAGGTTTGATAGGTTTTACTCAAAAGTAGAAGCTTTCGCTCCTTTGATAAGGATTGTGGCAGGCGTACCACGGGGTCCTTTCTTGACAATTACGGGTTGTACGTAATGTGTGCACAAGCCATAGACATATATAATCACACATCCAAATTTATAATGAAAGAAGCGGTTCAAGGGTACCAGAAGTCGGTGATGTTGCCGAGTGCGAGCAGGCGTTGATAGCGGTGATGTTAATCTGGGTCGACCACCAACAAAGCTTCCAAAGTTCAGGCGATCCCTTCTATACAACCTTTCATCAATCATTTTGATGATCCTCCTCACATACCTTCGATCACGAGAATTCCATCGCTTAGGAGACCCGATCTTTTGGCGTATATCCTTTAACCTATAAGCCAATCCGTCCTAACCATCTTCAAAGTGTGGTCCCCAAACTTGTGAAGATCACTACCGCCATTAAGCAATTTCATTGAAGTTCACTGCGGTAAGCGCGCGAATGGTTTCTTGATGAGTGTATATTGTGAGTGGTTGATGTCGGGAAGATCAAGTTGAGGTGGAGTGAAGTTGACACGAGTGCGATATGATTCAGCTGCGAGTTGGAGATCTTCTACGTTCTTTGATGACTATCGTCGATGAAGATGAGCGGTGACTTGATGAATTCACGTTGTACTTGGTTGAAAAGTGCCTCATGCGACCACGTACTTTGGCAAGGTACATGTCTTCAATATCGTTGATAGACAAATTCTCAAAGTCGACTTCATAGAATGCATAATCCGTTCATCTTGCCTTTTGACCACAATCTTCTTGAGAAAAGTGTAGTCCCATTTGGTGAAAGATCAACGTGTTTGATGGCAATGATATCTTTAATCTTGAACAACGCATGTTGTAACTTGAACTGGCGACACGTAGTAGATTCTTGACGTTCCGCCAATGATGAATCCGTACATTGCATCTCGGTCGTATGCTTCCACTTTGTTGGAGAACAAGTGAGTAGCTCTTTCCTCGATGGCTATGCGGTTTGAGTATATGGATCTTTGGGAATGGAAGTGTCAAAGATGTAGCGTATTTCCTTGATCCATCGCCACCGTGTAGAAGAAATTCCAAGTCTTTGTTGAAGAAATATCTGAATGGAATCCTAGGTTCATCTGGTTGGCGATCGTTGGTAGTGGTTTAGACCGATCGATTGTAATATGGAGGGTTGTCCCGTTTGGTGAAGTCGATGTTTGCTACGGGTTGAGCCAATCCATGTTGTTAGACATAGCTCGATCAATGTTCTCAAGGTGATATTCGACCTCGATGGCACTTTCGGAGCTATCTTTCCACAGTTGAAAAGCTTCATTCTTGATTCGCCTCAACTCGGTTCGTCATCTTCTTCACATGGAACTTTTCTTGCAGAATCTTAGCATGCTCCAATGTATTACCGTCTACGGATCTTGACCTTCTTGAGGGTAGGGAGTGGAATTGACAAGTGTAGAGAACCATTCAAATTCTGTGTTGTATCTTCATCTAGCCATGATCTGACGTCGACCATGGGTGCCTTCTTCTTCTTTTGTTTTGGCCTAGATGAGGATTACGGTTTCTTAACTTGTTTGGGAGAGGTGGGTTGTTGTAGGGGCTCATGGACTTCCTCATCGTCATCACCCGTATACTCAAAGTGATCACCGGTTTTTGAGACTCGGGTGGTAATTGAAGAATCTGAGGTTTATCGATAGAAGATGGAGAGAAGATCTTTGTTGAGTAGGAGTCCGTTGTGGTGGAGGTTGCATTGAGTCTTGAATAGAGGATGATACATCAGACTTCTTTGTGCGTTTGGGCTCTTTATCCTTATCCGATCTTTGTCTTCATCATCTCTTGAGCGTTTGGGCCTAATGACTTCTTCTCGGAATGAGGACTGAGTTCGTATTCGAAGAGCTTCAAGCAGTTTAGCCGTGTGAGGCAAAGCGTTGCGGGCGTGTCGACATTTGCGCTACTAGCCGATTCACCAATTCATCATCGAGAAGATTGTATATTCAATTGGATTGATGCTTAAATTCATCGGAGTTGATTTCATGGCTTGTTTGGCTAGATGCAATAGATTAGGATACGATTGTTTGTTATACATCTCCGTTGTCGGTTTGAACGACCTCCATAAGGCGGTGAGTGTATCCTTTGATCATTTCGTCCATTTTCCTTGAAGATCATCTTTCATGAGCTTACGGACATACTCCTTTCATCTTGCATCTTGTCGAGATCATCATGAATATATTGTGTCGATCGGCATAGAAATTCATCTTCTTTGGAGGATGTCTTTCTTTCGACTTGTTTAATGACATTCCCAATTCTTTTATGAGCATGAGATATCCAAGATCGAGTTGGCTTCTTCACCGATTTGGATGTTGATTTGGTTGATCTTTTAGATGGTGGTGGTGAAGAATGAGATGATGAATCGATGAGGAGGAGACATGAGGAGGCTCGGGGTCCTTTGGAGGTGCGAAGTATCCTCCTTGGAGCGAGTTGGATTGTTGAGAAGATAATCATCATAATTCTCTTAGTTATCTTGTCCAGTTAGCCTTTTCTTCCGTCGAGCCTTAGCTTCTTCATCGATCTTTTCATCGATCTTATCCTTTTCGGTTCCTCGATGAGACTCCTCCACAAGCGTTTGTTGTTGCACAAGATTGGTGGCACCGGCTCCCTTATCGGGTTGATTAACCGCATCGGGACACGGTGAAGAGTGGACACCACCACTCGACCCTCAGGGCCACCCATTTGTTCAAACTCTTTAGCCTTTTGAAGGTGTCTAACGATTTTAAACTTCTTCTGTAGGATTTATCCAGTTGCTCTTCATCACTTTTGAGCTTTCTTCATATGGCACAAGTACAAGAGTCTTTCCTTTTCTAGGTCATTTGGAGGACTAGGAGGTTTTGCTCTTGAGGAGGTGGTTCGGTTGCAGATTTGAGTAGTGAACCTCCTCGTCGATTGTGTATCTTTAGAGCTTTAGTCCAATAGCTTTCTTGGTGGTTCGGTGTAGGAATAGGAGCGACTTCACGAGAGGAACTTTCTTCTTAGGAGTAGGTTTCCTCTTTGGGACATTCCTTTGACTCTCGTACTTCTGCACTTCGGCACTTCCTCTTACGGTTCTCCGAGTAGGTGTTCGAGAAGGTTTTCATCGAGATGACCAACTTTGCCTTCTCTTCTGCTACCGATACCTTTTATGCGTTTCAAGCTTCTTGATTTCGTTAGTCGAAGGTGATCGGTAACACACACCCTGTTTCTTTGTTGATGATTCCTTGATTCTAAGCGATAGGCTCGGTCAACATGTCGTGATTATGCGGGTCATTGAGCCTCTGTGGAATATCGGGATTAAGTCCAAGTGCTCTCGGATCAACAATTTTGTGTCTCGACATAGGAATCTTTGAGCCAAGTTTCTTGTGAAATGACATCATATCTTCCCATATGATTGCTTGATTTGATGTCCTTTTGTTGATTAATGACCGGAAGATTTGTAGTTCCATGAGCTTGGGATGCTCATAGCCACTATCACGACCGAGACCGATTTGGTGATGATGATGTAGAGGTTCTCCACGGTTGAGGAATGTTCTTAAGCTCACATGAGAATGCTTAGAGATAATTCTGAAGCTTCATCATAGCCAATATCAAGCAAGAATTGTAGAAGCTGTCTCCTCGGTAGGTGTGGCAAAGAAGTCGGTTGGCTCAATTTCGGGAATGAGAAGAACGACCCGTAAGTGCATGAGTGATGGTGACTTGTTTGTGATTGAGAGTTCTGATCTTGCACTTTGACCCTTGATCCTTTGCATAGAATTCGAATTGTTGCATGTAGATCTTTAGTCTTGTAGCGAGTGTGAGAGCATGTTCTAGTAGGGATGATTCTTTAGAATATCCTGACAATGAGACAAGAAGATTACGAGCATGTGAGGGTTTCAAAGTCAACCCTAAGGTTGTTCTTTCCAATCTTTCTAGGATAGCCATTAGGGAAGATGTCGACAATTGTGAGAACTTGGTGCATCCACATTCATTTGAGCGACCATGTCGTGATGCGAAATAACATTAGCCAAAAGAACCAACATATCGAAAGACATAATGTTAGTCAACGAAGGTTTTATTGTCTAATTATTGAATATCTGATGTCAAAGATTGTTCTGAGTCCAAAGTCACTTGATGTTCAATAGTCCAATGTCGTCGTGATAAGTTTCGTGAGTTAGTTAACTTTAAGTTTTAAAGTTTATGTTATCACATATTTCACACAACATATTAAGCGATTAGGTTTATTAGTGACATTATTGGTTTCGTGACGTTATGATTTGTTTATTAACAAGTTTGTACCGTAACAATTCATAATGAAGGTCTATCAAGGCTTAGGCGTAGATTTGGCAAAGTTCGCGTAAGCAGTGATATCTGGCGTGAGCGAAAGCTTATCGTGGGATCCTAACTTACGCGTAAGAAATGTTATGCGTGGGAAAGGGGACCTTATGCGTGGAGCTTACGGCGTGGCGTATAAAGACCTTACGCGTAAGGCTTACTCGTAAGTAGACCTTATGCGTAGAGGTCTTTGTTTACGCATATCCTTCACGGGATCGCGTGGTCCCATTGTAGAACCTTACGGCGTAATAGTTACGCGTGGGATTTCTCTTACGCATAAATGTCTACGCGTAAGGTGATCCTTATCGTGAGTAAAAATCGACCTTGATTATGAGTTTCACGGTATCAAGCACGAAATAAAATCATCATATCATCAATCTTAACACATATATTCATTCTAAAATAGATTATGGCATGAAAGCTTGTTAAATGTTTCTGGCGTAGAAATTCATACGCGTAAGTCAAAACCCTAAAGTTTATGATTTACGCATAAGATTTCTAGCCATAGGAATTGCACCATAGTGTTTACGGGAGTTATAAGAGGCATATAGAGTATGTTTATCCAAGTTTTAACATCAAAATGTCAAGAATCAAAAATACCCAAACCGTATGAATGTAAACCCTAAATTCCCATTGATGATTCATTTGAGTTTACGGGTAAAATACGGGCTAGGATATGTTCAATTCAACTTGAATACAACCTTATACAACAATCTTTTGACCACAAACATACACATTTGAAAACACCCAAAACCACGCATAAACCCTAAATTTGAAAAACCATCAATTAGTGTTTACGGGTGGATTTTGAGGATAAAAATAGTCTCATTGATGTTAAAGACATGTTTTGACACAATCTTTTTAACCACAAACACACCAATGATTATGAGTTCATACGCTTATCGTAGAACACAAAAACAATCATAGACAAAAATTTGACCGTTGGATTAGTGTAAAAATCAAAACCTATGTTTGTAAACATGTTAAGATCATGAAACAACTTACAAATTTATGATCAGAAACACAGATTTGAAGAACGAATTTCGTGCGTAGGATTGGTTAGGTTTATGAGTAATAAATGTGATGAATATGTTAGGTGGAGAGTGTTTTATTAAAATGACTTTCATCTTTTGATAGTTTTGGTCCCTCCACCTTTTCCTTTTTCATACAAAGCCATTTAACTTCCATTTTGGTTACCAAACAAAGATTTTAAGAAAGAAACTTTGTGACACTCCCCTCGACTTAATAAATGATGAAAGATTATAAATTTTAGTCCGAGGGTGTCATTTAACCGAAAATTTTACCACCATTGATAAAAGGTACAACCGGGATAAGATAACATGCAAGTACGGATGTTTTAAAGCAGCTAAGTGATAATTTTCTCCCCTCAACACTTGATCGGAAAAATATTGAATTTTGAAAGATTAAAGTGTTGACGGAAGAAATGTACTTGCCATGTTGAAAGAAAAATAGATTAGAAGAATATTTTTGTTGTTTTATCAAGTTTTATATTTTTTATTTTGTTTTGAAAAAATATTTACAAAAGATATTTTGGTGTTTGACATGTTTTTAAGGCTGTTTTAGGAGGTCATCCAATTCCTCTTGAGTCAAACACCTCATACCAATCCGTGGACCAACTCATTAAACCTAGCGGGAGGCAAGGCTTTGGTGAGAAGATCGCCAATTGGTATTATGTACCCGCAGTATAATTCAACTGTACCTGTTCACGTGGTCCTTGATGAAATGATAGCGTGATCGATGTGCTTTGATTTGAGTCTTTGGGCGAGTTGCAGATCGCAATGGCACTCCGATTGTCGCGATACATCGGGATTCATCAAATACGTAACCATAGTCTTTGAGTTGTGTTCTCATCCATATGACTTGAGCACAACACGCGGACATGGCTACATATTACTGCCTTGGTTGATGTGACGATGTACAATCTGCTTCTTTGATTGCGGGACACGGTTTATCACCAAGAAATTGTAGTGCTCACAAGTACTTTTCCTTGAGTCTAAGCATCCTGCGTGGTCGTCGTCTAAAAGCGATTAGTTCAAAACCGAATCCTTCGGATACCGGATCGCCAAGTTAATGGTTCCCTTGATGTATCGGATGATTCTTTTAGCCTCGAGAGGTGGGTTTCGATTGGTCGCGATCGATAGCGGGAGCATAGATAAGCGGCAAAGACAATATCAGTGCGCTGGTTGTTAGATACATGAGAGACCCAATAATACTTGATTATTTGGTAGGGTCCACTAATTTCCCATGTAAATCGACATCTAGCTTCTTGGTATGAGTCATTGGTGTGGCATAAGTATCACGAGGTTTTCATTCCAAATTTGTTTAACAATTCAATGGCATATTTGGGTGACTCAAGAAAATACCACGGGGTGATTGATGAACTTGTAATCCTAGAAAGAGCGTAAGTTCACCCATCATGGACATTTCAAAATTTTCTTCATTAGTTTTGCAAAAGAAATTGAAAACTTTTATGTGTAGACCCAAAATGATGTCATCCACGTAAATTTGAACAATTAAGATATGTGCCCGTGATATTGTATAAAAGAGTTGGGTCAACCGAACCTTTGGTGAAATTATTAGCAATGAGGAAAGATGATAGCTTATCGTACCATGCCGAGGGCTTGTTTGAGACCATAAAGAGCTTTGTTCGGTTTGTAGTCATGGTTCGGGAACTCCGGATCAACGAATCCTTCGGGTTGGTGATATAAACCATTTCTTTCGGTTGTCCGTTGAGAAGCGCAGTTTGACATCCATCCGAAAGACCGTCATATTCATATGAGCATGACGCGAGAAATATCGAACGACCTCAAGGCGAGCAAGCGAGCAAAAGATTCTTCAAAGTCTATTCCTCTTCCCGGCGATAACCCTTAGCAACTAGGCGTGATTTGTTTGATTACGTTCCCTTGACATCAATTTGTTTTCCAAATCCATTTGAGACCAATAGCGTAGACCCTGTTGGTCTTTCAACCAGTTCCATACTTCAAGACGTTTGAATTGATTGAGTTCTTCTTGCATGGATTCAATCCATTGTCTTTGTCATTGCGTCTTTAATGTTTTAGGCTCAGTTAGCGGGCGGTGAGTGCATAAATGCAATGTTCACCATCGTGTGAAGACGTTGTCTCGTAACGGCCGGTTGATTCGGGTTGCCAATAATATTTTCGGAGGTGGCCTTTTGTCCATCGATGTGTAGAGGGTTGATGTTGGTATACATTGTGCGGATTCGGGATTCAAATGGTTTGTTGATGATTCCGCGACATCGGTGCGATAGTGTCATTAGCAAACGGGTTAAAAAACGCATTTGGATCAAAATCAGTAGGTGGAGGTACTTCATTAAGAATATCATCACCGGTTCATCATTGTTGGAAGCGGTTTGTTCAACTGTTGTGGTGGAGTCAATCGGTGGTGCTTCTTCAACGAGAGTTGTTGTAGCAGTGTATCGGTATAAGAGTATTATCAGTTGGCGGTGAAGCAATGGATACACACGAGCACGTTCATCAATATCGTTACTAAGCAGTAGACAAATAACCTTTCCATTTGTTGTGAGTAAGGGGGCTTTGTTCGGTGATGATGGGGTTGAGGAAGTTTAAGCGGTTGTGACCGGGCTCTAAGTCATTATACTCGAAGCCATTTCCGTAAGTTCATCAAAATGAGCATGAATCGTTTCCATCACTGTTTTGTCGACGATTCGGATCCGTAACCTTTAGAATTCTCACAATATCCAATAAAGACTCCAATGTCGGCTTTGGCTTTGAGCTTTCAAAATCATCACGATCATTATTCGGATAGCAAAGGGATCCAAATACATGAAAGTGTTTGAGATTCGGTTTATGGTTGTGGACAAGCTCGAAAGGTGTTTTGTTGTGGCGTTTGTGATCATAGAACGGTTTTGAGTATAGCATGGTAGATGAATCGACACGCCCACAAGTAATCTAGAAGTTTAGCATTGATTAACATTGTTCTTGCGGCTTCCACTAACGTTGGTTTCATCTTTCAACAACTCCGTTTTGTTCGGTGTACGTCAATAGATGTTTGATCTTTGAATTCCCACTTTCTCATAGAATTCATGAAAGGTTTGGTTAACAAATTCGGTTCCTTTGTGCGTTCTTATTAGCTCGACGGTGTTGCGGAGTCGAACACGTATTTTCGTGAGAAAGGTGATGATCATTTGTGGAGCTTGGTCTTTGCTTGAAGAAAGTAGACCCAAGTCCATCGTGAGTAGTCATCAATAATTACTAAGATGTAGCGTTTTCCATTGATCGTTGCACGCCAAGATCGGGCCACATAAATCCATGTGAAGAAGATGAAGCACATCTTTGAGTCGTGTTCCACCTTTGAAGGAAAATGAGCACGAGTGCTTTTCCCTTGTTCACAGTGAGCAAGGTGATCTTTTGAATACGGAATCATGGGAGACCTTCAACTAGTTTGTGTCGAGCAAGATTGGTGATGGTTTGAAAGTTTAGATGTGAGAGGCAGCGGTGCCATAGCCGAGGATTTTGTTGATGTTGCCTTTGAAAGTAGCGGATGGGAGATGAAGCAACCATGTCTTGCATAGAGATAGTGTAAAGACTAGAATTACGCGAGCCGGACATAAGGTCATTTCCTTGTAGATCACAAATGAAACAAGTTTTCTCACGAAAGCAACCTCCAAATCTCCATCACATAACCGACCTCTCGAAAGCAGTTGTGACCGAGGCCTTCCACATAGTAAACCCCGCTAATTTCGATGTTCCCATTGATATAGTCTCCGTAGCCCATGATAGGCTGAAGTGATCATTCTGAATCTCACGGTGCCAATGAACTTTGCAATAAAGTTTGATAACAGTTTAAGGTTGCTGTCATGTGTGGGAACATCCGCTATCAACAATCGAGAGAATGATCATATCACCGTGATTACACATAGGCGACACGGATGGAATAGAAGTAGATGTGGAACCCGAAATGTTAGAGGGTTCGGGCGATGATAGTAGACATACACATTAATAACTTTAGGAATCCATTTAAATCCTAATGTGTTATATATCCATTTCGCCATCTATAACTACTGTTTGCTTTAGTCTTTGTGAATGCACTAGGTGGTACTACATTCTTAGGAGGTGGCGGAGCTCTGAGGACATCAATGCTTGCCTTAGAATCTAAAGAAGGCGGTCTACCAAGCACGGACTTAGAATGATTATTGGGCCTAGAGGTATTCGATTCTTAGGATTCCGTAAGCGCGAGATTATAGCTTTAGCAACACATTTGTCATGACAATCGAATTCATACTTTTCGACAAATAACACAAGGTGCATCGATGAATATCAAAAGTACTTAAAGGTTTAGCATTCGTTACATCACTATTTCTATTACATTTGCGGACGCAATATATATAGTGGAAGCAACGTGAGTCTTATTCATAGTCCTAGGGTGTTCTTCTACTTTAGCATTCCTTATTGATCTTTTCTTAGGTCGCAACTTCCTATTCTTCGATTGAGTGCTCCTAGGCGTGAAGTGCGGACGTTTGGAAAAACGCAACTATTCTGTTTCGGTGAGAAGGAAGCACGTTAGCAACTTGTGATTTGGCGGTAGGGATTCTAGGTGCACGATTACTAAGTGTTCTGGTGCTAATCTCTTAATGATGGTTGGCGGAAGTTGTTCATACTTTCCTAACATTTCTCTTAACTTAGAGATAGTGTGAATCAAATCTTGATTTTCGAGCGAATATTACCAAACAAAATTCATGACTTCTCTAGTGTGAGCAAGATAGTGATCAAGTTTGTTTGATGCTTCATCACGAGTCTTATTGAGTAAATCAAATATGATACCATATTCTGTTTAACTTTACAAGTTCTTGTTCATATTTTGAGATTTGACTTTTCAAAGACACGTTTTGATCATCCGGTTGCTCAAGTTTAGGATCAAAAGATTTTGCATTAATGAGCGATTTTCTTTTGAAAACCAAGTTGTTGATTGTGAATATCTTTTCACACCAATTAAGACGACGTTTTGCATTGTAAAGTTAGTTAAGTAATGTGTAATTTTAGCTTTTAAAGACTCGATCCGAAGCACGTTATCGGTATTCTCACGATTACCACGAGTCAACGGTATCAACAGAGATATAATCGATGCATGTGGCAAAGAATAGAATAACACAACATTATGGATATCGGCCTGAGATAACATCTTGCAAGAGTCGATCAACATCTTTTCTCAATATTTTCTTTTCGTTTTGTATTAGAAATAGATGTTTCGTTTTCTCAACGACCTTCATTACTCAAGTTCCTTATGAAAGTCCGTTCCCAAGACAATGCACAATTTTCAAATTCTTAACATTTGGTAAAGATTTTTCGAAAAATGTCTCTTTGTTCTCGCTAGAAGCGATTGAAAGTGTTGAACTTTGATTTCGAATGATATTCTATCTCATGTTCTAAAGTTTTGAGGTCGACCATGAAAATATCAAAATATCTAAGAATTTTGCGATTTTCAGGTTTTGAGTTTACTTCACTGATGGAAGGTAAAGGACCATAAATTTGTGCATAATATGGTTGGGGATTAACATTCGAAGACTCAGGTGTTTTGATGATAACCCTTGGTGTGTTAGAAGAATCCGTTGGTGTGACGAAAGTGATCGGTTTTGAATATCACCTTGAAGGTGTTTTGATGATAACAGTGGTATCAGATGTTGGCGGAGATATTAGATCAGAGATAAATATGGTTTGTTCGGGTACCTGAGACAAGCCATCAGTGTCATACACTGGGCACGTGTCACTCATGTGTAACTCATGCATATTAGCCATCAACATAAGCGCTTCATTGGCCCGCAAGTCCTCCATATCATCATCGAGTCTGCATTTGCCATAAAACTCGTTCTTTGTGCGTGAGAGATCCACCGCTTCATCCTTAAGAGCCAACAAAGAGCCTCTTTGAAATAAGCACCGCCCCTAGTCCTCGGCTTTGGGCATGCATTAGCAGTGTCCTTCTCATTCGGTTGTAGCATCGAAGACCATTCAACCCATTACGAGCATTTCCGGTTCCACCACTGGAGCTCTGTTGTTATTCGACCAGCATTAAACCCTTGACCACCGCCCATCCGACAACCATATCCACGATTACGAACTTCAACTCGTCCATTGTTTACAACAACGATTCGTGTGTTAGATGAGGAGCGAATCGATTGTTAGATTTGTTGGTATAATGGCCAAAAACATTAGCAATCATAACAAATCCTTGTTGCAATGCGTCGAGCGGATCGATGTCCTCATTAGCATCAACGACAATTGGTTGAGCATTGTTGTTGTTGTATGGAACCGATTGATTTTGTTGAGATTGTTCTTTGTGAATGATTGTTTTGTGTGATGAGGCGGTTGGTTGAGTTGCTTGTTGAGGAGGATAACTTTGTTGAACATATAAGGCAAGTTGTTGATTTTCCGGATGTGTGGGTGGGACAATTTGAGCACGGAGAATCCTTTCCGATCAACTTCCTTTTCATGAGGGTTCAAGTAATCGTACAACAATCCATATGTAGAATGATGCATATTCTTCGCAGCGGAGAAAAATGACATACTTCTCCCATTCGGGACCAAGACTACTCGGGAACTTAGTATTCATTGCAATTCTTGGCATGATGATGTTGTGTTTATCCAAATCATTGATGATGTCTAAAAATCGATGATGATAAGACTCTAGTGTCTCTCGGGTTCAATCATGAAGTGTTCATAAGCCAGTAAATTTTGGATTCCAAATCCTCCTGATTAGTCTGAGATCCTTCCATAAGAAGATGAATATGTTCCCACATTTTCTTTGCGGTCTTTTGAGCATCAACACTTGAAGAATTGGGTTAGGTAATCCTAAAAGGATATATTGCATTGCAAGCTAAATCGACTTCATAGTGTAGAAGTTCTGTTTGATTTAAGTGCAACAATAGCAATGTTCGTTTGTTCATCTCTTGGTGGATTTGCATTAGGATCTCGGGTACAATGACGATGAGGCATCTCAAATGGACCTTCAAGATAACCTTCTTTAAGAACTTTCCATGTGGCTTCTTGGATCACAAAACCTAAAGAACCTTATCACCCATTGATCGTAGTTTCCTAGAGTGAGCATTGGAGGTCTATCAAGTGATCCACCTCATGAATTGATTGTTGGTCGCTTAAAGCTTCACACATCTTTGCAAACCAAGTGGGTTCCTTCATAGTGTTCCTTGATGGATGTTGATTGAAGTCATTTGTGTAGGGTTAAACTTGAAGACTTGGTGGTGTTTGAACCATTTGTGGTGTAGGAATTTCTCCAAGTTGTGGAGTATATTGTTGATTAAATTGTTGTTGATAAATTGCTTGTTGTTGATTCCATTGTTGATGTTGTGGACTTAGTTGTTGTTGTCGTTGAGAATAAGTGTAAGGGAAATAGTTAGAGTATGGTGGTTGTGACATGTTGAAAACTTGTGTTGGTAAAAATGGATCTTTGTAGTCGAATGAACCTTTGTTGATGAAGTGTCCTTAGGCGTAGAAATCACAAGAAACTAAGTGGAACTTATGCGTAAAAACACCAAAGTTACGGCGTAACAAAGAGAGTTACGCGTGGTTTTAGCTTCTGGCGTAAGTATGGAAAAGACTCTAAAGTTAGGCGTAGACACAAAGTTAGGCGTGAAAGTTAGGCGTGGGATTACCTTGTCGTAAGACTAGGCTTAGGCGTAGATGAATCTTATGTGTGGGATTCTCGCGTAAGCTTTATGCTTATGCGTAAGATTAGGGTTTTATCCCAAGTGATCTTTACACTTCACGGTGCAAAAGATATCCAAAGTCGACGTATTTTCGGGCTTATCCAAGCAAAAAACACGGAGTAAACCACTAAGCGAAGATCAAACCACGGATAAAGTTACGCGTAAGATTAGGGTTTTGATACGCGTAATCTTACTCGTAAATATGATTATGCCCAAATTAGTTTCTAAACCGATTTTGTTATGGAATAGCGTTAAAGTACCAAAATAACACAACAAGTGTGAACCTTGATGAACCAAAACACTAAGCGGGTTCTGCGTAGAACAATACCCACGAACAATAACAAGCATAAAACTTAGATCCAAGCGTAAAGGTTGAAACTTTTGCCAAAACAAGTATTTTAACACCTTAAAACGTTCAAAGTACAAGAATCTTGGATTAAAAAGTGTAAAAACAAGTTTTAAGCGAACCAAAGTAGTATGTTATTCTACGCGTGGGACCAAACCCACTTCAAGAAATAACGATTCACCCAACTAGTTAGGCTCACGATACCCTTTGTTGGGTCACTAGATTTACAACACAAGCTTACAAGAAAGAAATAGAGGCGATTGAACAAGAATCACACACACACGATATGATAAACACGGTTATCGTAGAGTATGTAGTGAAAGAAATAACTTGAACAACCAACCTTCAAATGAAGGTTTACAAAAGTATTTATAGGCAAGGAGCTGAGGCAACACTCTCACTCCTTCCCTTTTCCTTATTGGACATGGGCCTAAGCTTATGGGCCTTCTACATAAGCTTGACCTTAAACAAACATAAAGGCCATAATAAACTACCTATTACATATGAGTAACTAACACTTGATTTAAGGTTTAGGAGTGATTCCAACAAGTGGAAGTGTGTGAAAAAATAATGTTGTTTTAGTTGGTTATTTATAGTGGTAAAAAAATGTTTTTTTTTTGTTTTTTTTTAAATATAAAACTAGCCGTTAGGTTTCTTGTGGGGGGAGGTAAATTGATTTTTATTCCAAATAACGGCCGTTATAGGGCTAACGCCGAATAACGCCGGCTTCGTTGTGGTTAACACCGATTAGCATTGGCTACGCAGCGGTTAACATGGGGGTGGGGCGTTAACGTTGCAAATGCTCTAAAGACATGTATATTTCATTAAAACACAATAACTTACAAATTCAAGGTCCATAAATAATCTATTCTATGATCTATTTCATCGAGTATAACTTACAAATTCAAGAAGTCTCTATCTATTTCATACAGAGTATAAAACAATTCTTTTACAAAGAAATTCAAGGTCCATAAATAATCTATTCTATGATCTTTATAATAATCTTTGCCACTTGACCGGACTGTTCTGTTCAACAAAAATACAAAAGCAAATTAGCTAATTAGATCTAAAAATAGTACCCGTAAATATAACAAAAAAAGGAAAAAGAAAAACAATATATCTACACATATAACTCCGAGATCTAACATAAATAGGCAAGAACTGTTCGAGTATCGTGGTTTAGTGTTAGATCCTACATAGTGTGTTGTGGTGGTCATCGAGTAGAGTTTGTGGGTGGTTTCTTGATTGTCAAAGTGGTTGGTCCGGTGGTGGTGGTAGGCGGTAAGATGCTAGAGAGGTGGAATGCTGGAACCTTTATGGTTGTTTTTATATTTTGTGTGTGAGATAAATATGGTACAAAGATAGGTAGAGTTAGATTGGTTTTGTTGTAAATTAGTGTTAGTTTTCATCTTACTCCTTAAAATTGCCATGTTGGCAATCCTTGTGATTAAATCCAATGGCCAAAATGCTCCACTAACAAACATAATAAATTTGATAAAAGTTAAGTATATTAGAATAAGTTTGTGAAATGAAAAAAGTTACTCTTTTTTTTACAACATAATGAGTTGAGATCAATATAGAACCATATTTGCCATAGAACAAATGAACCAATCATAACCTCCATCTTTTATCTAAATTAATAAAAATCATTTTTCACATTTTTTAAAACAACATATCTTACAAACGGTAAATTTTCAAAATATAAAAATACACCATCATGACGAAATTAAATTATCTTTCTATAGATATGCACTTTTATATATTTTTGACAAACATTTTTTCAAAAATTCGTCAGAAAAAAATCATATATGATTTTACGAATCATATATGATTTTAAAAATCATGTATGATTCGATTTTATGAATCATATATGATTTTACGAATCATATATGATTCTCAAAATTATATATGATTAGTAAAAATCGAATCATATATGATTTTCATAAATCATATATGACTTTTGTAGACCGAAATTTTGAAAAAAATGGTTAAAATATATAGTAGTGCATATCTATAGAAAGATAATTTAATTCTCGTCATGATGGTATAATTTTTATCGGCGTAACGATTAACGGTTTGTGAGATATTTAATTTTTAAAATGGTGAAAGTTTATCATAATAAAAAATGAATGGTATTATTGGTTCGTTGTATTCACAGAATTTTGGATCTATATTGAACTTTGCCACAACCTAATATGTAATTTCTTGGCTAAACATTTAATCTTACCACTTCGTATTTTAATTGTTATTATCTTAAAATATATATAGGTGTTGACGATGATCATATGTGTTATCATCGGCCTTTTACAACGTAGATATGCTAGAACAAGAAAAATAGCTAAAATTTAGCAGTTATTAAAACTCTTTCATCGTTCATACTTTTAGATACAACCTAGTATCTCATGTTTTTATGTTGAACCAAAACTAATACTAACTTTTAATAATAAACAATTTCTTGAGTTGCAACTACTAAAGGAACAATAGGCCTGTGCGTATTTTCTACTTCTTTCACATTGCATATTTTAGTAATGAGCATTGTCTTTCTATTATTGAACAACTGCACCAGCGATATTAAAACTAAAGTGGAGGTCTAGAAAAGTGATTTTGCATAAATTGTTAATATTGTTACAAAATAAGTGATTGATCGAGCTCATCCACAGCGTAATGTGAGAAACAACACTCCTCGTTTATAAAAATAACAAGGGATACTTACATAAATATGTAAGTAACATTAAAAAAAGTTATATTTTCCGTAGATAATCCGTGTGAAATTATTGACGATTTTTCCACGGTTTTCCCAACGATTTATCGCATCCGTGGGTAATATGTGGGAAGTTACCGACGGATTTTCCAAAAAAAAAGGAATTTTATGTTTCTTGAATACTTAAACATTTACAAATGTATGCATTCCGTATATTGAAATATAGTAGTACAAGGATGTTATAATTGACTTACAAGGCGTACATATAGAAGTTAATATGTATATGAGGGTTCATCTAGCAAATGTCTACAAACACGTTTATGCGTGATGCGAGGTGGCAAATCAAGCTTTACAACCTGTGCGGTGCACCTCACCATTGTAGTGTAGTATAGGCAAGACCACGAGATTAATCGTTCTTTAAGGGAATAGTGAGGTAAGCTCGTATAGTATGACGAACTGATCTAAAGACGAAAGAAGATACTTTTTGGCTCATAGAGTATGACATGAGGCATTTAATCATTACATATCCGCAAACATACTTATATATTGACATATTGAAGTAAAAAATGCACAATGAAGATTGAAATCAACTTAAAACACGTATATTACAATCATACATATACAACGGTTCATATGTCACAAGTTTCCACAAATAAGTTATGCATATAAAGACATATGCTTGTGATACGCATAAATAGCTACATTAATAAGCAAACACGTACAATATGAAACTACAAACATATTAAAAAACATAGATAGTAATGTAAGCGTGCAAGTATATAGAAACACAAAACCGATATCGTTTGTGGAAATCCGTGAGGAACTACCCACAAATTTCCACAATTTATCTAATCGATTGGGTAATTTGTGGGAAAGTACCAATAGATTTCCACTAACATAATTAGGGGTGAGCATCGGTCCCGGACGGACCGGACCGCCAAAACCGAGGACCGCGTTAGCAAAAAGCCTAGGCAGGGACCGGACCGAATGTGGTCGGTCCGGTCCGTCCGGCTGAGTCGGTCTCGATCGGTCCGGTCCAACAACTCAAAATAGTCGGTTTGTGGTGGGACGGACCGAGGACCGAATTAGCCCAAAGCCTAGACCGAGGACCGGACCGAATGTGGTCGTCCGTCCGTTCGCGTCGTTGCTCACCCCTAAACATAATCATCTATTATGTTTTGCCATGCTTACACATTCACAAATGTATACATTCTTATATATAGATATACAAAGGTGCAATGAAGGCTAGAATCAACTTACAATACGTATGTACATGCGTTAATAGATATACAATGGTTCATAAAGCACATGTCTACACCAAGATGCTACACATATACACATATAAACATGTGACACACAAACAAATAGCTATATATTACGAAGGCACATTTATTTGAAACTAATAAACCATATAAAGACATAGATTGTAATATGGAAATTTGTAATTATAAAGAAACATAAAACAATATTTATCATGGCTAAAGAGTGGGTAATTTATCAACTTATTTCACACAAACTAACTAAATCATATTTTTATTAAATAAGACCGTGTGAAATCCGTGGGTAATATAGCTAGAAATGTGCAACAGACTTATGATTGTCGCTAATTTGTGTGAAATTTGCGACAGATTTACCATGAAAGTCCGGTCAACATAATTAGTGTGAATATTGTTGTTCATCTGTGGGAAATATGCGACCAATTTCCCACGAAAATTTGGTCAACAAAATTGGTGTGTAAATTGTGGGAAATCTATGACTGATTTCCCACGAAAATTTGATCTACAATTTGGTGTGTAATTTGTCGGTAATTTGTGAGAAATTTCCCACAGATTATTTTTTGTGGGAAAAATCAGTTTGTGTACTAGTGATGATTGGATACCCTCCCTATGAGAAGGTGTGGATAATTTACCTCTTATAAGTATTTAACATAATATTTAATTGTTTTCTTTTACATAGAGTTATGAAAGATAGGGTATTTAGCGACCATTGATCATGCATTGTCTCACTAATATCTTGTCATTTGTCAACTTAATATCCAATTTGAAAATAATTATAAGACTAAAATACACTGTTGGTCCCTAAACTTGGCGGGGTGCATCGCGATCGACCGGCGGCCATATTCATCGCCATAGGTCCAAAATATGGCCATTAAAGGCAGATTAGTCCTTTGACCAAGTCAAAGTCGATTTTGTTTTGTAGTCGGGGTATTTTAGTCCATACACATTTATACTTTTATAACACATTTATGTTTTACCCTTCATCTTTCATCCTCTTCATCATCTCCTTGAATCATTCATCTCCCCAACATTCATCATTCATCTCCCAACAATCATCTGGAAAAATCATTGATAGTAATTAATGCTACATCACATATTCACGCCTTTTAGTATATATATAGTAATAGATAATTGCCCATTCTATTTAAAATCCAATATGGTGGAAAAAAGCCATTCCTCTCGAAACCAAGTTATACAACCGACTATTAAATGATAAATAAGCTACGACTAACTACAAATAATCTTAACATGATATGTCATGTCAAGATTGGCGTCACTCTTCTGACAAGACTATGCGGCTTCCTCACCAAATAAAACTTCTAAGACTAACACAAGATATTGGAAGCAAAACTAATGAAGGTTTTGCCTTACCGCATAATAATAAGGCAATTATAGTACCCATATACATGAATGACTTGCTTGTTTCTTTTAAGCATTTGTTTTTCTCATCTTGTGACCAATCTTGCAATGAATATGTAAAAATCAAAATCAAAATATTTAAAATAAAATAAAAGCATGTATAATACTGATAACACAAAAGTTATTAAGCATTTTGTCGGACTGTCCCCAGGCGTTGAGCTTTTCTCTCATGTTCTTTAATAATACCTCCGGGTCCCGGGCCATTGGCAAATCATGAGCTCTCTTCCATTTAGTAACTTTTCGGATACCTAAATCCAATATCATACAGATAACTTAAAGAAGATTTACGATAGTATCACAAACTTTACAACTGGCCATTTCCACCTCTTTGTAATAATGGGTCGATTTGGGTTGGTTGCATGTCATCCGAAGTTTATTAAAGATGCATAAAATAAAGTTGGGGTCAATTAGAAAGTAAATACAAGTGGGAACAAATTAATTCACAGATTTTTTGAAATGTTATTCACAGTTATGTAATCAATCAGGGTATTTTAATTTCTCACTGGATCCTAAGCCTGCCTAGAGTCTGCTAATTTTTTATACAAATATTCAAATTCTCAATTGTTTCTCTAATCAAAATTAAGTGATGAATCATTTATTAGTTTTATCGAGAGAAAAGAAAAGCTAAGTGTCTTTTTTTTTTTTTTTTTTTGAGCATCCAAAAACTAAATGTTAGTATGTCAAGGCAATTCGGTTTGACCCATACAATAAAACAATCCATCTCACCTAAACTTTGTTTTGAACTTTTGAGTTTTGGTGTTACCCAACCAATCGACCAACCCATTTGCCACCTCGGCTCTAATATACTTAGACAAAAGGTAAATGTTTGTAGAACATACCTTTCTTGCAATAACTTGGCCACGGATTGAGATCCTCTCAAGTTGCATTTGAACATGATAAGTCATGTTAGTGTTATTTCAAGTGAAATTTTGAATTTAAGTAAAAGAAAAATGATACATTAAAGGGCCCGCATCTTTTCTCTTCTCACAAAAACATGAACATGACCTATCATGTTTATGTAAAACTTTAGAGGATCTCGATCCCTTGCTTTTGTTATGTGGGAGAAATAAATATTGTAGAGATGAGAGAAAAGCAGAGGAGGACTTTCGGTTGCAAGATCCTCTAAATACTTGACATACTTTTTACTTGTGAGCAGAGGTTACGGGATCGTTAATTGTTGGCTAATAAACTCTATATCCTTTGTAAAACTTTCATATCTCTCTAATCCGGTATTTATGAAGTAGGAAATTGTAGCAAGAGTGAGAGAAAACTCGTAAAATACCATAAATGTCTCAAAATATGCGGTCTTTGGTATACACGCGCATTCATGATAGCACCAAATTTTGTGAACATGGTGCAAAAAGCAGAAAGACTAAAACTTTGTACTATATGGTATTAATCATGGTTTAGTGGTGGATCTCACCGCGATACTAAATTGGTAATGTTGAAGTGCAAAGTGTATGTGAGATATAGGCGTAATTTCTTTATGTTACGGTAAGGTGTGCGAGATGTTTATCATGATTTTTTCGGGATGATTGTTGGGGAGATGAATGATGAATGTTGGGGAGATGAATGATTTGGGCGAGATGATGAAGAGGATGAAAGATGAAGGGTAAAACATAAATGTGTTATAAAAGTATAAATGTGTATGGACTAAAATACCTCGACTACAAAACAAAATCGAGACTTTGACTTGGTCAAAGGACTAATCTGACCTTTAATGGCCATGTTTTGGACCTATGGCGATGAAACTTTATTCCATTCATGAAGAAGATTCATTACATTCAAAGAGAGTGCTAACAACCACAATCAAACACAAAGACAACAATCTAACACATCCTACATCCCTACACCCTACACGGCTACTCCATTGGCTTCTTGCCCTTGCCACGATAGTTATGCTTGTTCTTATGTGCTATCTTCCTCTTGTTCTCAAGGTTGTTGCATTCTTGGACAAGCAAGCCCAAGAACTTGTGGAGGAGGCCTTGGTAATCTTCGAGCTTCTAGTATGGATATATGCTTCATGTTTGAGAGTCTGTTTCCAATGCTTTTGTCAGAGCCCTTGGTAACTCTTTGGACAAGGAATAGGTCTCATCATCAACATCATCATCTGATGAACTGGAGTAGAACTCAAGAGAAGGTGCAGGTTTGGCAACTGGTGCAGGATTGGTAGTCTTCTTTGTTGACTTCTTGGAAGAAGTACTTGCAGCCCATGGTGGAAAGTAACCTGCCCACCCTGAGGCCTCTGATGATGACTCAGAAGCGATCACAAACTCTGTCTCAGAATCAGAGGAGATGTCAATGATATTGGAAGGATTGCTCATGGTGATGTTTAGGGATTTTATGAGTTCGAATGTGTTTTGATAAAGATTATGATGTCCGAGCCTCTTTATATAGGCAAAGTCTGATGAGTGTGTAAATACTCATCATTTTATACAAAATAAGCGCAAAATCATCGAAAACACTCGAAACACATCAAAATGATCAAAATATCACAAATCGGTGTTTTATGTGTTTCAAATGCAAAATATCAAAATCGGATGAAAAACATATCAAATTTGCAAAATTGCGGTTTAGTCCCCCAGTTTATAAAATTGTCAAAAATAGTCCACGAGCCAAAATTTCAAAGAAAAGTCACCAAAGGTCCTTTTAAAATCACAAATTGTCATATTTAGTCCTTTGGTGAAAAATCTAAAAGTTTTGAGAAAATTACAGTTTAGTCCACGAAAATCCAAATTGGTCAAAATTAGTCCTGGGAATTTCAAAATGTTAAAAACTAACCCTTGGATTATTAAACTTGGCAAAACAAACCCTTTTGACTACTCTTCATAAGTTTCATGTTTGGTCCTCGGTTTGGAAGGTTTACATCTTTGGTCCTTTGGTTTTGAGAATGTTGCATTTTGGTCCCTTGTTTTAATAATCCAACAAACCAATTCGGACCTAAATAAACCCAAGCCCAAACACAAACCCTTGGCCCAAATATACTTTACCGGTCCTTTACCTTGACCCGACCAACCCACTACCCATGATTTAAATAAACCAAAACCGCCCCAGGTTGTCTACCCTGTCCCCGACACCTATGTCTCCCCCTCCAACCTCCCACGCTAAAACCACCTACACCACCATTGTTCCCCCCTCACCTACTACATCCACATTGCATTAATTGCACCCCTTTCCTCTCTAAATACCAAACCAAAATTTGGCGCCAAAACCAAATTTGTGGCTAAGATGAGCTTTAGACAATCAATGGCTCACATTTGTCTTGGGATTTGCTCGAGACACGTGAGAGAAAGCAGTTTGGAGCTTATAAGAGCCAAGATGGAAGCAAAGAGATAGTTAGTTTTAGTTTTAAAAATTGTATGTCGAATTTCAAGTTTCTTAGTCTAAGTTAGCTTTGTCTTTGGTATTTTTAAGTTCATTTGTATTCAAGTTAATCATTTAAGTGTATTGCAACTCAATTTAATATCAATTCAAGTTTTAAGTTCAAGTTCCAAGTTTTTATATTCTTGTTGAAATTTTTAATCTCTAAATCATTCCCAAGCTTGATAAGCTTATTTATGAGTTGAAACAAGTTTATGTTAGCTTATCATAGCTTTGTATAAACTTGTGTTTAAGATTTCATGCAAAAGTTGAAACACTGGTCAACAAAAGTCAACACAAGAACCAAAATGGGTGCAGAAAGGATATGGGTTGATTTCAAAGTCGGAAATGGGTTGAAATGAAGAAGTGGGTTGAATTTGATAGGGTAGGGTTCTTTGTTTCATATGTGGCAGGCCATAGTGGCTTTGGACTTATTGTAAGTAATTTTCATGATCTTTGCATATTTGGTAATTGTAGTTAAAAGTGGTTAAGACTGTTTAATAAGTAGTAAGTAGGTTATTTAGAGTTGATTTGATCACAATCAAGTTGAATCGATGTTAATTTTGATTTAGATTGTAAAGCGGGTGAGAAAAGGGTGTTTGGCTCAACTAGTTTAAGCTGTCATTCAAGTCTATGCAGTGGTTGATGTTTGTTAGTTCAAGTTTCTTTAGCTCTAGATAACTCATTTGAGTCATAATCTTTTTACTGTTAGTGCAAAAGTCAAAATCCTCTTAAAATCTGTCTCACTTGATCCTTTGTTGAAAATATGGATTAACGGATCCTTGATTTGTGTTTAAAAGTCATAAACAAAGGTTGTACTAGCTTCATTACATCATAATACATCAACATCAATCATTAAATTGGATCTAAACTTCACTTTAGTCAAAGTTCTAGCTGGTTTTCAAAAGTCAACATGGTCAAAATTGGTTTTGAGCGATTTTGCATCTGCACGAGGCTTGATGGGGCTTTTCATGGTTTCATTTTTGGTTTACAAGTAGTCCTCTAGGTTGTTTATAAGACCTCATAACTGGATTTTTAGCTCAAGCTCTCGGGTTGAGCTTGTGCATAAGCTCAAAATAAGCCACAGGTGCCTGCTTTCAGACTCGATCAATCTTGAGTGGTTTCTCGATTTTGTGCAACTTGCCGAGCTCATAAAAGCTTTGTAAGGTCGATATTTTGGTTATTAGTAGTCACTTAGGTCTAGTTTAGGTATCAATCATTAGTTTTATTTTATAGCTTGTTTGAGTGCTTATTTTTAGTCGCAAGTTGATACCTATTTCTTTTTTTAGCTTAAATATCAAAATCACCAAATCTGTTGTATCTTGTTAATCAATAGTTGTAACTTGTTTGTTTTAGTTTCATTTGGTCATATTTAGTATATCATAGTCTTTGTTTTCATTTGGTAGCTTATTTGGGTCATTTGCTTAACAAGTGCTTATTTCAATAAGCACTTGATTGAGCGATTTCATAATCTTCCAAGTAATCACTGTTTTCCATTTTCATAGCTTCTTAATATTATTTTAGAATTTTCCTGAAAATTTCAGATTTTTATAATTTGTTTTGCTATTTTCTTGATTTTAAGTAGTTTTAAGCATTTTTAAATAGCATTTAATATAAAAATTCGAGAAAAGGTTCCAAAAATAAATTTTCATTTTCTTAGGCTTAGATAAATATAAAAAGTAGAAAAAGTAATTTTCTAGATTTTCATAGTCCATTTGGTAATTTTAGTAATTTAATTAGTTTTAATAGTTTAAAATTAATAGAAAATAGAAAAATAGTCACAAAAATACAAAAATAGTTTTGAAAAGTCTATTTTGATATTTTAGACTTTTCCAAGTGTTAATCTTATTTTTCTAGCTTAATTTCCTATTTTCTTGTATTTTAGGTAATTAATTATTAGTTAAAAATAGTTTTTAATTAGATAATTAGTTTTAAAAATAATTTTCTTTTTCCATAAATTTTCTTTTATCATTAGGTTTATAAAAACATCATTTTCATATTTTTAGGGTTAATATTGACTTAGTTTCACGTTTTTAGTTATCGTCGCGTAGATTTTAATTTCGGTTTAGTAAAATCATAAAAACAAAAACATCATTTTAATTTTAGTGATAGCGTTTATTTAATAGATTTTATCTTTTAATTTCCTCTCATTTGCATTTTAGCCTTTGTATTTGTTTGATATTTACGTAGTCATAATAATCATTCATAATCCTTTTCGTTCAAACTTCTCGATCACTAGGCGTTGATTGATCCATTGCATAGCTCATTTGGGACATAACGACCGGGAGACTCTATACTCCTCGATCTTCATTGATTTCGTGCTTAAGTGTTTTAGGTTTTCTTACGCTTGCGTGAGAGAACTTAATGGTTTCTTGCATCAAATTTTGGCGCCATTGCTGCTTGGTGTCTTGATTTATCTCCGTTTTAGCAGATTAGTTGTTTGAATCCTCACTCTTTGTTTATATCATCCATCTTTGTATATATATATATCCATATTTTCTTCTAAAAATCCAAAACCCAAAACAATCCAAAAACTTATAAAACACAAAATATTTTCTCTTTTGTTTCTATATATGTATCAAAAATAAAAATACAAAAGAATCGTCGTTTTCTCTAATAATTAACAACTTAAAAGATTACCACGAAAACCAAGGCGATTGCACTACCTAGCTGGGGTGCGACCATAATAAGTTCCCGAACTAAAGATATAAAACTTGCCTTTGTGTCCATTGTGATTGGTGTACCTTTTCAAAAAGCCATTCATCTTGGATTATTGGTTAAGTTCTTTGTTGTTTTGCCTCGATTTTGTGTTAATTGATTTTGTTGTGATATCGACGTTTGAACCGGAAAACCCATAAAGATTCTTCTCACCTGATTTTTACAAACCGTCTTCATAATTCTCATTCTCATCGAAAGATTTTCATAATTCCATTTCTCTCATTAACTCGAGTTTCCTTAGAGTTAATTCTAGTGTATCTTTTCGCTCTTCTAGATCTGTAAGCCCATTTCGTGAGCTTGTCAAGATTCCAGAAGGCGTGTTCGCAGACTTTCTGCTCCATCGATCGGATCGAGATCCGGATGTTCGCACTACTCCGTTGTCATGGCGGATGAAATTCTATGTGTGAGCTTCTCCGGGCACCCATCGGCGGGTATGGAGATGCTATCGTTATGCCGACCATCGTGGTGAAAATTTTGAACTCAAGACCGGGTTCTTGAATCTTGTAACCTCTAATCAATTCTTTGGTTTTGGCGGGACGATCCTCATGCTCATATTCGATGGTTTAACAAGATTGCATCTACCATCAAGTATAAGAATGTCCTTACGAAATTTGTTAAGCTTCTTACATTCCGTTTTCTCTTGAGGGCAAGCCGGTTTGGCTTGAAAAACAACCCCTCAATCTATAGAGACATGGGAAGATCGGTGAAGAAATTTGTGAATGAATTCTATCCACCTTCCAAGACCACGAGTCTTAAAATGAAATCATCAAGTTCACTCGAAGTTTGATGAATCCTTGATGAATCGTGGGATCGTTTCAAGGAATTGCCATAAATGTCCTCACCACGGTTTCTCGAGTTGATGCAACTCGATACTTTCTACAATGGGTGAGTCAATCGACCAAGATTCTCTCAATTCCTCGCGGGAGGAAATTTCCTAAACAAAGCTGTCAAAGAAGCTTTGGCGATAATCGAAAACAAGTCCAAGGTCCGCCTTGCCGAAGCAAGCGGTTGTTTCCCAAGTCGGTGTTGGTCCTTCTTCTTCTTCATCGCCCGTGAGTCGGTCTAGCACCGATGCTAAGATTGATAAACTCACGGAAGCTATCAAGCTTTGGTTCTCTCCATCGGAAGAAAGTCTCTTTTCCACAAACTTCACCTCTGCTGAAGTTAAGAAAGTGGAAGTCTGTGTTACTGTGGTGGCCCCATGCTTATTATAAGCTGTATGGCCACCGATGGTAACCCCTTTGAAGCCAATCTTTGTGGGCGGGATGCCTAATCAAGGAGGCAATCAATATCGTGCTCACAGAGACCCGAACCACCGTCCTAACCACTACTCTGGACCTCCGGTTTCAATCGAATCAAAACCGTAAGTCGAATCGAATAGACCAAACCAAGGTTTTCAAAACCAAGGTCAATTCAATCAAAACAACGGTTTTCAAAATCGAATCAAAATTTCCAACATCAAGGAAATTACAATAGAAACCAGTCGGAAATTTCAACCAAGGGTATTATCATGGCAATAATCCGAGAATTTTGAATCAAGGCCTAATCCTAACAATAGAGGCGAATTTTCCTGCTCAAAATCAAGCCATTGTTCCAATGGACCATCTTCGATGAGCTTGTTGAAACAATTCATGAAATCCGGAAGAAATGAATCGGTTGTTGGTCGGCCGATTTACGAGATCAAGAAGTCTTTAAATGATCGACCCTCGGGCTCGGTACTTTACCTAGCAACACGATCGCTAATCCGAGGCGATGCTAAAGCGATCACAACCAGTGGTGCTTCTTATTACGGACCCATTGTTCCTACTACCTCTTCTTCCTCTCTCCGAAGGTAGTGGAAAGCGAACACGAGGCGACAAAGGACAAGGAACTTCCTACTAATAACGGAGGTGCCAATAATGTCCATCCTCGGGTTGTCCCAAACCCAAACACAGGTTGTTTTGAACCTCCGATTGTTGACCTAAATCCAAAACTTCTATTCCTTACCCTCACGGTTACATGAGCAAAAGCTCATGAGAAAGCTAGTCATCGGATGGAAAAGTTCTTTGATTTTCCAAGAGCTTCACTTTGACATAAGCCGCGGATGCCATCATGTTGATGCCCAAATTTGCATCCACTCGAAACATATCTTTGAGCAACAAAGAAAAGCTATTTGAAATGGCTAAGACTCCTTTGAATGAGAATTGCTCGCGGTCTTGTTGAAAAAGCTTCAGAAGCTTGGAGATCCGGAAAATTTCTTCTTCCTTGTGTTTTCCGGGATGATTGAATGCTTTGCCCTTGCCGATCTTGGTGCAAGCATCAATCGATGCCGTATTCGATGTGGAAGAAACTTTCTCTTAGGAACTTATTCCTACGCATGACTCTTGAGCTTGCGGATCGATCTATCTCGCGTCCTCTTGGCATTGCCGAGGATGTCTTCGTGAAAGTAGGAAAGTTCCACTTCGGTGACTTTGTGGTCGTTGATTTCGATCTTGATCCTCGAGTTCCCCTCATTGTTGGGCGGGATTCTTGAGGACGGGCGTGCTCTTATCGATGTATTTGAGCAAGAGATCACTCTCCGTGTGGGTAATGAAGGTGTACCTTTAACCTCGATCAAACTTGAGGTACTCCTCAAATTATGATCTTGAATCAATTAATCGAGTCGATTTAATTGACATTGCTTGAGGAGTACTCTCAAGAGTTTCTTGGTTATCTTCATAATTACGTGAGTGGGAATTCCAATTCCACCACATCTCCTCAACCTATCATTGCCGACTCTTCCCTCTCTCACTCCGTTTGAGGGAGGTGACTTCCTACGGAAGAGATCGATGAATTCTTGGCTCTTGATGAATCAATTCCGCTGGAATTGATGGTGTGTATGATTCGGAGGATATTCTCTATCTTGAGCGGTTGCTTAATGAAGATCCATTACCTTCACTCCTCCGAAAGAAATCACAATTGAGGAAATCAAATCGGTGCAATCTTCCCTTTGAAGAATTTCCGAGGTTGAACTTAAGGACCTACCTCCTCATCTCGAGTATGCATTCTTGGAGGTGATGATAAATTACCGTCATAATTGCTAAAGACTTAAGCGAGGAGGGAAAAGCGCTCTCATAAAGGTCTTGAAGTCACACAAGCAAGCAATTGCTTGGAAACTCTCCGATATTAAGGGTATCAACCACGAGTTTTGTACCACAAAATCTTAATGGAGGATGACTTCAAGCCGGCGGTCAAAGTCGAGAGAAGGGTGAATCCTAAGATTCACGAGGTTATCAAACAAGAGGTTCTCAAACTTCTTGATGCGGTCGATTTACCCGATCTCGATAGTCCTTGGGTTAGCCCCATTCATTGCGTTCCAAAAAGGGTGGCATTCTTGTTGTCACGAATGAAGAAAGCGAGTTGATTCCAACTCGATTGGTTACGGGATGGCGTGTGTGCATTGACTATCGAAAGTTAAGCGAAGCCACCCGTAAAGACCATTTTCCTCTACCCTTCATGGACGGATGCTTGAGAGATTAGCGAGGAGCGAATACTATTGTTTCCTTGATGGTTTCTCGGGTTACTTTGAGATCCCCATTGATCCATTGGATCAGAGAAAACCACATTCACGCCCATACGGGACGTTTGCCTATAGGCGTATGCCTTTTGGCTTATGCAATGCTCTGGCGCGTTCCAACGTTGTATGATGGCCATTTTCCACGACATGATCGGAAACTATGGAGGTGTTTATGGATGACTTCTCGGTCATTGGGGACTCATTTCGGACTTGTCTCTCCACTTAGACAAAATGCTTAAAGGTGTGAAGACACCAATCTATGTCTAAGCGGGAGAAGAGCCACTTTATGGTCAAAGAGGGCATAGTCCTCGGCCATAAGATTTCTAAGAATGGGATTGAGGTTGATAGAGCAAAGTTGATGTCATTGCTAAGCGCCTCATCCTACCTCTTGTCAAAGGTGTTAGGAGTTTTCTTGGTCATGCGGGTTTTATCGTAGATTTATTCAAGATTTCTCTAAAATCGCTCGACCTATGACCCATCTTCTCGAAAAGATGCTCCTTTCATCTTCTCTCACGAGTGCATCGAAGCTTTTGAAACACTTAAGAAAAAGCTACGGGGCACCCATTCTAGTTGCCCATTGGGACTTACCCTTGAGCTCATGTGCGATGCAAGTGATTTTGCAATCGGTGCGGTCTTGGGGCAGCATAAAACCAAGCATTTCCGGCCAATCCACTACGCGAGCAAAACTATGGTGAAGCTCGGACCCATTACACCACTACGGAAAAAGAATTATTAGCGGTGGTGTATGCGTTTGAAGTTTCGACCATATCTTATCTTGACCAAATCGTGGTGTATACGGATCACTCGGCACTCAAATATCTCTTTGCAAAACAAGATGCAAAGCCGAGATTGCTCCGTTGGGTTCTCCTCCTACAAGAATTTGATATCATCATTCGTGATAAAAAGGAGTGAGAACACAGGCTGCGATCATCTCTCCCGATTAGAGAACCCTCACCAAAATGTGTTCGAGAAAAAGGAAATTAATGAAACTTTTCCTCTCGAAACACTCAATATGGTTTCTTTTCGTGGAGATTCTTCTACCCCATGGTTTGCCGACTTTGCAAACTACCATGCGGGTAACTTTGTGGTGAAAGGGATGTCGTCCCAACAGAAAAACAAATTCTTTAAAGATGTGAAACATTATTTACGGGACGACCCTACTTGTTTAAAATTGTGCGGATCAAGTCATCCGGCGATGTGTGTATGGTCGGGAAGCTATTGACATTCTCAAGGCTTGCCATTACGGACCTCTTGGGGACATCATAGCCCAACTACACCGCCAAGAAGGTGTTTGATTCGGGATTCTATTGGCCCGCGATCTATAAGGATGCCCATGAATTCGTCAAAACACGTGGCGCTTGTCAGCGTCACGGGAATATCTCACAAAGGAATGAAATGCCATAAGCGCCATTCAAGTGTGTGAGATTTTTGACATCTGGGGCATTGACTTTATGGGGCCATTTCCTTCTTCTCACGGAAATAAGTACATACTCGTGGCGTTGACTACTTGTCAAAATGGGTTGAAGCTAAGGCTTTACCCACCAACGATGCCGAGTTGTGGTGAAATTCTTGAAATCTCTCTTTGCTAGGTTTGGAACTCCACGAGCCATCATCGGTGATCGTAGTGCGCATTTCTGCAATGACCAATTTGCAAGAGTCATGCAAAAGTATGGTGTAACTCACCGTACCTCTCTGCGTACCACCCACAAACAAGTGGGCAAGTGGAAGTTTCTAACCGGGATTAAAGAATCTTGGAGAGGGCGGTTGGTGAAAACCGTGCCTCTTGGTCGGATAAGTTAGATGGCGCACTCTGGGCCTTCCGTCGACCTACAAAACACCCATCGGGTGCACTCCATACTGGTGGTGTGCGGGAAGGCGTGTCATCTTCCGGTTGAGCTCGAGCACAAGGCATCTTGGGCCTTGAAGCATGCTAACTTTGATATTCGAGAGACGGGTGATCATAGGAAAGTTCAAATGAATGAATTAAATGAACTCCGTGATCAAGCTTACGAGAACTCTTTGATCTATAAACAAAAGACAAAGAAGATTCATGACTCAAAATCAAGAACCGCGTTTTCAACGTTGGTGATCGAGTCCTTCTTTTCAACTCAAGATTGAAGATTTTCTCGGGAAAGCTCAAGTCCGTTAGTGCGGTCCATTTACCATCGCTAAGGTTTATCCTTATGGTACCATTGAGTTATCTCAACCCGATGGTCCTAATTTTAAAGTGAATGGTCATCGGTGAAGCATTACTTTGGAGAGGACATTCCATCCATGGTTGTCCGGATCTTCAAACTTTCCCCATGAACCAATGAATGCGGGGATCGAGTCAAGCTAGCGACTCGGTAATCAAAAACGATAGCATGCCATATGGGTTTTCACCCATATTTACATCTTCTCACCTCTTTCTACCACCCTAGTGTGGGGGTTGCCACATGTTTCAAAAAAAAAAAAAAAAAAAAAAAAAATCTTCTTTCTAAATAATGGCCTTAGTATTTCCCTTTCACGTTCTTTGTTTCGGCATAACCGCGGTACTTTGAATATTGAGGGCAATATTCATTTCTAAGTGTGGGGGATTCTCACGAATTTTATCATGTAATTATACCGCCTAATCCCCGTTTTGGCCAAATTTTTTTTTTTTTTTTTTTGGAGTAAGTGTTCTACACTTTCTCATTTGGTTATCGATCCGCCATGTACGTAAGACAAAAGGATTAGCTAATCCGAGAGCAAGCGGCTCTTGGTAAAGATTTCTCAAATCCGTTTATATGGCTTGCAATTTGCCCAAAATTGTATGGTTCTCAACTCACCATATCCTAAAAAGTGAAGAGTTGGCTAGCCCAAGATTATGGCTTGTGGTAAAGGCGATGGAAAAACCATAATTGGTAATCAGCTCACCAAAGATAATATTGATAATTTATCTAAGAGTTGGCTAGTCCGGAAGGTGCGACACGGTAAAGACAAAATCAAATCCGTTGAAAGCGGTGGTTTGCTCAAAATCACATGGTTATCGGTGTACCATGGTTCTTACTTGAGCTGAAACATTTGGCTACTCGAGTAATGGCTTTTGGTAAAGAGATTAAAATCCATTATGTTTTCTCAAATCATTGCTAGGGACTAGCAATATCTCGATGTGGGGATTGATGAGTGTGTAAATACTCATCATTTTATACAAAATAAAGCGCAAAATCATCGAAAACACTCGAAACACATCAAAATGATCAAAATATCACAAATCGGTGTTTTATGTGTTTCAAATGCAAAAATATCAAAATCGGATGAAAAACATATCAAATTTGCAAAATTGCGGTTTAGTCCCCAAGTTTATAAAATTGTCAAAAATAGTCCACGAGCCAAAATTTCAAAGAAAAGTCACCAAAGGTCTTTTAAAATCACAAATTGTCATATTTAGTCCTTTGGTGAAAAATCTAAAAGTTTTGAGAAAATTACAGTTTAGTCCCGAAAATCCAAATTGGTCAAAATTAGTCCTTGGGAATTTCAAAATGTTAAAAACTAACCCTTGGATTATTAAACTTGGCAAAACAAACCTTTTGACTACTCTTCATAAGTTTCATGTTTGGTCCCTCGGAATGGAAGGGTTTGGTCCTTTGGTTTGGCTTTACAATTTTGGTCCTTGTTTTAATAATCCAACAAACCAATTCGGACCTAAATAAACCCAAGCCCAAAACAAACCCTTGGCCCAATATACTTTACGGTCCAATCCTTTGACCCGACCAACCCCGACCCATGATTTAAATAAAATAAACCCGCGGTTGTCTTCCCTGTCCCCGACACCATTGTCTATGTCTCCCTGCCAAAACCACCCCTTGCCTCCCAAAACTACTACACATTCACCTTTGTCTCCCCACCTCACCTACCCTATCCAATGCATTAATTGCACCCCTTTTCTGTCTCATATCAAAGTGTTAAAAGTTTTGGCGCCAAAACCAAATATGTGGCTAAGATGAGCTTTAGACAATCAATGGCTCACATTTGTGTTGGGATTATGCTCGAGACAGATGAGAAAGAAGTTTGGAGCTTATAAAAAGCCAAGTGGAAGCATGAAGACATAGTTAGTATTAGTTTTAAAAATTGTATGTCGAATTTCAATTTCCTTAGTCTAAGTTAGCTTTGTCTTGGTATTTTTAAGTTCATTTGTATTCAAGTTAATCATTTAAGTGTATTGCAACTCAATTTAATATCAATTCAAGTTTTAAGTTCAAGTTCAGTTTTTAATATTCTTGTTGAAATTTTTAATTTCTAAATCATTGTCAAAAGCTTTAGCGAGCTTATTTATGAGTTGAAACAAGTTTATGTTAGCTTATCATAGCTTTTCATAAACTTGTGTTTAAGATTTCATGCAAAAAAAACTGGTCAACAAAAGTCAAACACAAGAAGCAAAATGGGTGCGAGAAAGGATATGGGTTGATTTCAAAGCTGGAAATGGGTTGAAATGAAGCGATGGGTTGAATTTGATAGGGTAGGGTTCTTTGTTTCATATGTGGCGAGCCATAGTGGCATTGGACTTATTGTAAGTAATTTTCATGATCTTTGCATATTTGGTAATTGTAGTTAAAAGTGGTTAAGACACATTTAATAAGTAGTAAGTAGGTTATTTAGAGTTGATTTGATCACAATCTGTTGAATCGATAGTTAATTTTGATTTAGATTGTAAAGCGAGTGAGAAAAAGGGTGTTTGGCTCAACTAGTTTAAGCTGTCATTCAAGTCTATGCGATGGTTGATGTTTGTTAGTTCAAGTTTCTTTAGCTCTAGATAACTCATTTGAGTCATAATCTTTTACTGTTAGTGCAAAAGTCAAAATCCTCTTAAAATCATCTCACTTGATCCTTTGTTGAAAATATGGATTAACGGATCCTTGATTTGTGTTTAAAAGTCATAAACAAAGGTTGTACTAGCTTCATTACATCATAATACATCAACATCAATCATTAAATTGGATCTAAACTTCACTTTAGTCAAAGTGTGTAGCTGGTTTTCAAAAAGTCAAAATGGTGTAAAATTGGTTTTGAGCGAATTTGCGACATCTGCACGGGCTTGATGGGGCTTTTCATGGTTTCATTTTGGTTTACAAGTAGTCCTCTAGGTTGTTTATAAGACCTCATAACTGGTTTTAGCTCAAGCTCTGGTTGAGCTTGTGCATAAGCTCAAAATAAGCCTAGGTGCCTGCTCGGGACTCGATCAATCTTGAGTGGTTTCTCGGTTTTTGTGCAACTTGCACGAGCTTGTAAAAGCTTTTAAGGTCGATATTTTGGTTATTAGTAGTCACTTAGGTCTAGTTTAGGTATCAATCATTAGTTTTTATTTTATAGCTTGTTTGAGTGCTTATTTTTAGTCTGCAAGTTGATACCTATTTCTTTTTTAGCTTAAATATCAAAATCACCAAATCTTTTATCTTGTTAATCAATAGTTGTAACTTGTTGTTTTAGTTTCATTTGGTCATATTTAGTATATCATAGCTTTGTTATCGTGTGGTAGCTTATGTTTGGTCATTTGCTTAACAAGTGCTTATTTCAATAAGCACTTGATCCATAGCGATTCATAATCTTCCAAGTAATCACTGTTTTCCATTTTCATAGCTTCTTAATATTATTTTAGAATTTTCCTGAAAATTTGATTTTCCTAATTTGTTTTGCTATTTTTCTTGATTTTAAGTAGTTTTAAGCATTTTTAAATAGCATTTAATATAAAAATTGAGAAAAGGTTCCAAAAATAAATTTTCATTTTCTTAGGCTTAGATAAATATAAAAAGTAGAAAAAGTAATTTTCTAGATTTTCATAGTCCATTTGGTAATTTTAGTAATTTAATTAGTTTTAATAGTTTAAAATTAATAGAAAATAGAAAAATAGTCACAAAAATACAAAAATAGTTTTGAAAAGTCTATTTTGATATTTTAGACTTTTCCAAGTGTTAATCTTATTTTTCTAGCTTAATTTCCTATTTTCTTGTATTTTAGGTAATTAATTATTAGTTAAAATAGTTTTAATTAGATAATTAGTTTTAAAAATAATTTTCTTTTTCCGTAAATTTTCTTTTATCATTAGGTTTATAAAAACATCATTTTCATATTTTTAGGGTTAATATTGACTTAGTTTCACTTTTTTTAGTTATACGTCGCGTAGATTTTAATTTCAGTTTCGTAAAATCATAAAAACAAAAACATCATTTTAATTTTAGTGATAGCATTTATTTAATAGATTTTATCTTTTTAATTTCCTCTCATTTGCATTTTAGCCTTTGTATTTGTTTGATATTTCTGTAGTCATAATAATCAAATCAAATATCCTTTTCTCGTTCAAACTTCTCGATCACTAGGCGTTGATTGATCCATTGCATAGCTCATTTGGGACATAACGACCGGGAGACTCTATACTCCTCGATCTTCATTGATTTCGTGCTTGAAGCATGTTTTAGGTTTTCTTACGCTTGCGTGAGAGAACTTGGTTTCGTCCTCATTGGAGATTTTTGATACATACTCTTTTACATTGCCTAAGTCCTAAGAAAACATCTTATGAACAATTCGGTTCAACAATGGCTTACCCTTTGGTTTTCTAGCCACCGATAGGATTTTAATTGGTCGAACTATATTTTCACAAGTATGAAAGGCAATGTAAAGAGTTCAACAAAATTTTGATGTATCCAAAGTTTGTGCAAGCGATGTTAAATGAATTTCAACTCAACCCCATACAAGAGTTTATAAAATCCGTTGCCTTAAGCCTAAAGTTTTCAAAACATGAACAAAGATGGAAATAGGATTATTACACCTCTTTTTCCTCAAATGCTTGCAAAGATTTCACAGTACAAAACTCACCCATAATCCTTTGCTCCAAACATTAATTATACTCAACTAGTTTCTCATACCTATGAGAGGAGGCATAAAGCACCAACTCCTCTCATTACAACACACATGTCACACGATCCTTTTGGTTTAGGAACAAGCGGTGGTGGTTCGAGCTTCAACCTAGTCCAACTAGGAGGAATCGAACCAATGCCCTATGATTCACCTCTCCCAACAGTCACACGGTTGGAAGTGTTGAGGCGATGGGCAACAAATGGAATTGATGGAACTTTGTACCAAATTAGCTAAGCAGGTTGAATCTCTGGAGAAATACTTGGCACACCTAAAGGAGCAACATGCCAAGGATGTTACACATTTGCAAGAAGAGATTCAGACCTTGAAGAAAGAGTTGCATGGGTTAAAGCAAAGGAAAACTGCAAAGCTAGTGATATCATCTCCATCCTCACCTGATAATGGTGATTCAGAAGATTTTCATAAAGATTTGGGAAATTCTCCCAAACGGGGAGGAAAGCAGATTTGAAACCAAGGGAGGAGAATTGATTTTGGAGATGAAGGTGTTACAAGTAAAGGTCTGAGGGCGATACTCGAGAAGATCCTCAGCAAACAATCGGATCAAGCAACAATTTTCATCGATGCAAGCGCAGCTGCAGATTTTACCACCGATACAATTTCCACTGCAGAGCCAATAGTTCCCAACTCTTGGACAAGATACTACCCCGCAAGTGAAGAAATTGAAAAGCAAAAGAAAGAGAAAGGTAAAGCTATTATGCGAGCAAGGAGAAAACAAGAAGAAAGATTTCAAAGAAAGAACAAGCTCAGATTGCTCATGATCTTGAAGTTGCTAAAAGATTAATGAAGATGAAGTTAAACAAAGAAAAGCTTCTTTGAATTGGAGATCGACTTTATGGAGGCTAAAAGGTGGACGAATGGAAACCACTATTGAAGATCCGGTTTCCTTTGTTCCACCTACAATACTTAGAGAAAAGACTCGAATTGACTATGTACCTACTGAGACCAAGAGATTGATTTCTTGATTGCTAATGATCCAATGATCAAGAAGAAAGCAATTGACCTTATTGCGAATAAGTCTTTAAGCGAAGAACAAAGAACTGCACAGTTAAAGGACTTCATTCAAATGAAGAATAATCAAGCACTTCAAAATGCTATTGTTTCAGTCAAAAAGGGTCAAAAGAAACCAAGACAACCAACCAAGGGACAGGTGATTTCAATGTGGTTAGCATTGCTAAAGATTACACTAGCAGTGGAAACTCATTACCACTGCCAGTACAATATTACCACTGCTATTAGGATAATTGTTATGTATTCGTATATTGATAAGTATAGAAAAGATCTTGGGTATATTCTATATTGTTAGGATTATACTTATCTTGTAAAGGACTCCTTGTGCTATAAAAGGAGATCCTAGGTCATTGCTTAGTATACGTATTATTCATATAAGCTTCAAGGTGTAACCCTAGTGATAAGCAAGATCACTCGTATTATTTCTTAATAATATTGGAGCTTTATGTTAAAGCTATTCTCACTACATTACATCATATAAACCATCTTCTAAGTATTACTAAGTATATTCAGCGTGCTTATTAATATAACTCAAAATATCACCAACACAAGGAGTGTGTTAGATCCATCAAATCCCCATTAATACTAATAGAAAATGACGTACTTGTGACACACGCCAGAATCCACTTAATCATATTCCCATGGAAACTAAAACCAAACAAGACATCTTCCAAAAAACTCCAAGAAACCGTATCATACGCTTTTTGGATGTCTATCTTAAAAGAACATCTAGGGGGGACCTAGGTTCAAATGATAGTTGTGCATTAATTCCTGAGTAAGAAGAATGTTATCCGAGATAGACCGACCCGGAACAAAGGCCGATTGATTATCACTTACAATATCATCTAAGCCTTCTTTAATTCGGTTCGTGATTATTTTACTTATGCATTTGTAAATATAGGCCGATAATCATTTACACGAGAAGGAGTTGGTACCTTAGGAAGTAAAGAAATGATCGTGTGATTGAGTTCTTTCAAAAGCTTGCCATTAGTGAAGAAATCCCGAATCGCATTACACACATCAATGCCCACACTATCCCACGCTCTCTTGAAAAACACCGATGTATACCCATCCGGTCCCGGAGCCTTATCATTCCCAATATCAAACATAGCGCTGCGAATTTCAGTATCTGAGACCTCTCTAATCATACTAGCTGCTTTATCTTCACAAAGCCTTCTACAAAACAGCCCCTCATGATTAAGCGGCTCCACACCACTTTCAGCCCCAATAAACCTCATATAATGATGGACAAAGATATCAGGAATATTACAACCTTCATATAGCACATTGTCCTCACCTACAATACGATCGATCGACTACGAGCAACTCGAGCTTTAATGAGCGTTGGAAAAAGGCGAGTTGGTATCCCCAACAAAGCCAATCAATTTTAGCTTTTTGTAAGGAATCGCTCTTCATCCAACAAGGCTTGATTATAAGCACCTAGATACGCCGCTTCCTCTTCACGAAGAACCCTAGACGATGGCTCTTTATCAAGAGCCTTTTGAACCTCATCTAACTCGTGCCGAAGTTGAACCACTTTCTTGTGTAAATTACCATGAGAGTGCAACAACTTCCGTAACGGCTTCTTCATGTGCCTCATTTTCTTGACTAACTTAAACATATTGTGACCCTGAACTTCAATGTCCTAGTTGGTCGAAACCACATTCACAAAATCAGACTTATAAGCAAGGAAATTAAAGAATTTAAATGCTTTAGGTTTATCCTTGGATATCTTTTGGATTTTCAAGACTGCCGGTGAATGGTCAGAAATGCGATAAGGTTGAAAAATCGCATAAGAACCCGTATACTCATTAGTGAAACCCATATTGCTCATCACACGATCTATTTTCTTCAAGATTCCAATATCTGAATTTGGCTTTTGATTCCATGTGTAGTGCAAACCTGTACTATTCACATCTTCAACCTCAATATTAGTAACGTAATCATTAAAATCACGCATAGAAATATTGATGTCTTTCGACCCATAGAACGTATCTTCAATAGATAAGGCGGCATTAAAATCCCTAATAATGACCCAAGGTCTAGTACCCACAAGTTGTTTATGAACTTCAAGACTATACCATAGGTCTCTTCGAGTTACATAGGAGTTGGAAGCTTAGACAAAGGTACAAAAAAGTGCTTTACGACCGGCTTTAAGAATAACCTGAGTATGGATTGCTTGGCTCGTACATGTTAACACATTAATATCTACAACATCGTCGTTCCACCCAATTATAATTCGAGAACCTTTCATACAAACACTTCCATTTGAAACCCATTTCGACTTAACACACACTGATTACACACTCGATCCAACTTTGCTATATCAACATGAGATTCCAAAATAGCGCATGCGTTCAAATTATTCTCATTGATTACTTGGCGAACCTCCGTTTGCTTAGGGGTGCGGTTCAAACCCCTTATATTCCAAGAAGCGATGCTATACATTGGACACGTTTTGCATAGGAGTGCTTGCCCCCTTCATATTAAACGTTGTGTTGTTTTTCAATTGATTTGATTCATCAAAAATGTTCTCAACATCATCATCATCCGACTCATCGTGCTCGCCCACCTTTTCTGGTATAATAACACCCACTGTTTGTGCATCTTCGTCTCCACTTACACCACTTGTACTACCCTTAGATAACAATGAAAACGAATTGGTAGTAGGATTTTTACGTCTCCACTCTCCTTGCATATTATACTTTGGTTGTTTATATGCAAGACTTGGCTTTTGTTTTACAGTGAAGTTCCTATCCGCCTGTTTGCTCCCTTTATTCGACCCTTAACCACTTGGAAACCATCATCCTCGGTCTCAACATTTTTCTTGGGTAGCTCTTTAACCACGAGCGGACATGACTCATCAAAATGACAAAAAGTCTTGCAAGTCGTACAATGCGGTGGTTTTCATTCATACTCGACATTAATCTTCTCACACGAATATCCATCTCCCTCTACATTAGGAACAATCACTACTACATTTTCTTTAAAGGCATTTACAACATCAATTTCTATCATTGCACGAGCATAAGAGCTTCTTCCCCAAGAATCGTTACACATGGTGGATGTATATGAATCAAGCATTAGTGGATTGCCGATTTTGGAAGCAATTACACTTAGTCCATAAGCAGTGAAAGCTGCCAATGGTACATCGTGCATTTTCACCCAAACCGGAACACGAGTATGGTTCTCCTTTGTTAAACTAGTCGTTAGAGACCACTTATTCAATATGATTGGAACCGTTCTAATCATCCACGGGCCATTCTCCAACACGTCCTCAACCCCTTTCTTGGATGAAAACTTGAAAAAATAAAAACCTTTAGCGTTCATCATCACTTTTTGAATGCAAAATTTTCCCCAAGCATTGAACACATAGTTTTCCACAACTGGAAATGCAATGCGTTTACCAATAAAATACCCATACACCGAATTATTAAGACGTTCATTAACTTCCCTAACCGACGAGAGTGGTATCATAGCCTCATATTCACCATTCAAAGCGCCTATAGCATCCAATTTCCTAAAATTTACCTTCGCCTTGGTTTTCTCAGAAGTGACAACACTTACAAAACTCTTAGTACCCTCATTCACTTTCCTTGTTGATTCATGGGTCATAGTAAGGTCTTCAACTGATTGAAATTTGTTAGCATCCCCACTAGCTGCCATGTTACTCTCCTCTTGCACTTTATCAATCTTCATATTGCCACCATTGGGAGTAACAACCATCGATTGCGAAACTTGAGGAGCATGAACCTCAAAGTGAACATGATGATAAGAATTCTCCTTAGTACCATCACTAACAGCCTTGTTAGTATTAGTATCCATACCATCTACATTTCCAGTCATATTGTCGTCCATGTTTTTCATTTTTGCATCATAATCTCCTGCATTACTATTCACATCTGCTGTACATGGTTGAGCATTTTCACAAACACCTTCCATACAACTCTTATCACTTCCTGTTGCTACCTCATTTTCTCCCAATTCTACATTACAACCCACTCTAGTATTGTGAATCTGCTTATCATTTAGAGCACACAGAGTCTTCAAATCGACTAGGGGTTTTAGTTCTGCGTTTTGACCGTTTAGTAGACATGGCTCAGTGAGTTAACATTAAAAAAATGGTTTAAAATTTCTAAGATTTTTACCAAAATGTGTAGAATGAATTCTGAATCAAAACAACCGATTTAGATTTGTAAAATTCATTGAAAATGGAGCAGAAATTTGGTTATTTAAGTTTTTTATTTGGTGAAAATGATATGTTTTGGTTTTTTTAAGGAAAAAAGCTATAAATGCTTAATGTACTTTATCAAAATAACTCATTGCGCTTTCAACTTTTTATTGTCATTATACTTAATGTTGTTTCAGTCGATATCATTATACATAACCGCTTTCATTATATTCGGTTATTTTTCATCGTTTTTCTGCTTTCGTAAATCGTCCATTTTTATCCGCTTTTATTTTAATCGTCCGGATAAAAGCAGATAAAAGCAGTTAAAACCGCTTTTATTATCCATGTCAAAGCGGTTTTATCCGCTTTTATCTGCTTTTATACGGACATATTAAATGAAACGGATAAAATAGACGATTCTACGAAACCGATAAAACGGACAAAAATAAACAAATAAAATGAAAACGGTTATGTATAATGACAATAAGTGAAGTAGAGAGAGCATAACGAGCTTTTTTGTAAAGTACGTTATGAATTTATAGTTTTTTTCCTTTTTTTAAAGAGAGAGAAAATGACATAAGGTACTGAAAAAAGAGTTCGACACCTTGTCAAACTTAGAACAGGGATTGTTAATAAAGAAAAAAGAACTAGTTAACTGTGTATGCAATACATCAGGTGTTCTAAAGTCATCGTAGCTCTCAAGTGTCAAGTCATTGTATAGTTAGAGTTTGCCTCCATTCATACCCTCTGTCGCCTCAGGTAGCTTCTGCTGGTGACACACTATGGCTGAGCATATGGGTGCATCACATGCAATTACTTTCAATCATAACCGATCACCATTTCTGACATCCTCTGAGTCTCTAACCATCTTTACTGACAACTAGAGTGCACAGCTAGAACCACATCGTATTTGTGATTTATTTCGTCACAAAAATATTAGGTGGGTTTCGGTACCATTGTTCTACATGCATTTAACTTGTGTATAAAACGTGCTATTGCTGCTGGTGCAATTCAAGATGCAGCAAATGTCAAAGTTTGAACATAAAGGACACTCAAAACACACTTTAACCTTGCAACTAAGACCTGCTGCCTTCCTTTGTAATGCTTGCAACTCTGATGATAAAGACTTTCGATTAGTGTAACGACTGCATGTTCTGGATTCACAAGGCATGTGTAATTTATCAGCAAAATTTGACCTTCCCAATCACCATAAGCACCCTCTGGTTCTGGCATATTCACTTCCAAACAATTATTAGTTGATTTGAAGATGGGTGCACATCTAATCTCCACATAAACTGTGTCAAATTAAGCTAAACATACCGACCCTAAGTGGCTCATTGGTTACATTGATTGTTACGGAATCAAACGGCCTTGGGTTCGTGGTTTGTGAGTGTTTGTGTATGCGAAGCATTTTCAAGTTAACCCAAACATTACAAAAACTGTGTCAAATTAAGCTAAACGTACATACCGGCCTTACGTGGCTCATTGGTTACATTGATTGTTACGGAATCAAACTGCCTTGGGTTCGTGGTTTGTAAGTGTTTGTGTATGCGAAGCATTTTCTAGTTAACCCAAACATTACAACATCAACTTCACCCTCATCATTCCCTTAACTTGGTAGACACATAGGAAGATGAGTATTTTTATAATTGCATCGGTTGTTGCAGCCGTTGGATCACATTTGTATACAGATGTGAAACTAATTGGGAGTTCTATCTTTGTGTGAATTGTGATTAATGGTAAATAAGCTATTCAACGTATATTTATCCTAAAGTTGTCCATATGGTGAGTAACTATGTGATTGATGGTATCAGCTATGCTTGCGAGGCTTGTAAATTCACAATATGCATATTTTGTGTAATGAGGTCCCTTGGTCATAGGTTTTGCAAAGGACATGAAATCTCTATGAAATATCCCCCAATTGAAGATTATCCTCAAGATTTCTTATGTGATATATGTGAGTCGGAAGTGCACCCCAAAAGCCCAGCCTATCATTGTCAAGGTTGCGAATGTTCTTTTCATATTCAACGCCTTGGTCCAATTGATTATTATGTAAACGATTTCTACGCGCGCAAGGTAATCGTTTCATGTCACAAACATCTATTAACATTTGTTGGCCTATGAAAAGATCGTGAAAACTGAAAGCAACTTTAATTGGGTTGTCAACAACAAGTTGAATGACAGATAGAGATAGAATATATTTGGTAAGATCAAGGAATAAAAGAACGAAATACAAAAGTGTAAGTGGGTAGTAAAACCAAGCCACCTTTACCGATCAAATACGGCCGATATTGGTATACACACAAGTGAAGATCCAGAAAAAATCGTGCGGAGAAGCCATCTTCCTTTCTACATTTGCATTAATTTTTATAACGATATAATTGTGAAACAATAAATTTAACTTTTTCTCCTATGTAGCCATCCCACTTTTACTTCCATTTTCTCATAACCAGAGAACAACCCTTAACTTCCACTCCCCTTCACTCCTCTTTCTTTTCTTTCCACGAACATCTTTCTGATAAAAATACTCGAGAACAGAGCGTGAATTGCCAAAATGACTAAAAGGTAAAAGTTTTTGGGAAATAAGTGCAGAATATAGTGATAGTGGCCCTTTGAAATCTTTACTTGAATTGACGGATAAGGTTAGACCTTTTATTGTTCATGTTATTGGAAATGGAAGGTCTACTTCGATGTGGCATGATAAGTGGCATATGATTCGCCCTTTTCCAAAATTCATTAATAGTAGAAGCTTATATGATCGTAGCTCGGAAAACAGTAGTACTGTGACTGATTTGGTTTATGGAAATATGTGGAGTTGGCCTCAAGATTAATAGTAGAAGCTTATATAGATAACACGACAAGCAGGCAGGCGACTTTCAATAAGAGGAGAAATGGGCCTTTGACTAAAGCTTATGAACTTTCAGTACGTTGTTCTCTCTATAGATCCAAATATCGTAATAAACACTAGAAGTTGTTTCATATCTTTACAAATTTGTTTATAAATTTTACATGAGTTGTGTGATCACTGATCAATAGCTATACAAAATTGTCTATTAACTTAATTCTTAGCTTAACACTATATTGATCTATCCGGTTCACAAAATTTAATATAATGATTAAATTCACAAATTTAGTATCACGATGTAACGAACATTCATTGTATAATTACGTGATCCTATATATCGGTATATACCAAAGAGCTATTGTCACCCCTACCCATTTAGGAATTCTTGATTTTATTTGTTTATTATTAAACTTATAAGTTGCTACTTTGGATTTGTTTAGTTATCTCACTGCTGGAGCAGCTTGGTTGGATGGAGCTTTTGGTGAAGTGTCAAAGGCTGAGAAAGTTGCAGCTGTAATTCGGTATATTGATTTCTGATTGATTTCCTTCCACAAAATACATAGTGCAATCAATAGGGATACATTGAGTATTCTAGAATTGGGATTGAGCCCGTTACAAATATACATAAACACATTACGGGCTAACACTCCCCCGCAGACGGAGCGGGAGGACACCGGACACTTACATTAGAGCGAAATTCCTCAAACAGAGCGGATGGCAATCCTTTCGTGAAAATGTCTGCATATTGATAACGTGAAGGAACATGTAGAACCCGAACCACCAAGTCTCGAACAAAATGTATATCAATCTCGATGTGATTCGTATGCTGATTCTGAACTGGATTACAAGATAAGTAGACAACACTAACATTATCACAGTAGACAAGCGTAGCGAAAGATAAAGGTGTGTGTAGCTCACGAAGTAAATTCCGTGACCAACAAGTCTCAGCAACAACATTGACAACCCCACGATACTCTGCTTCTGCACAAAATACATAGTACAATAAATAAAGAAACATAAAATATTCTAGAATCGGGCTTGAGCCGGTTACGAAATATATAAACACATTACGGGTTAACAGCGGGAACGAAAACTAGAATGCGAAGACCGAAAAAAAAAAAAAAAAAAAAAAAAAAAAGTTGTTTTAGAAAACTATTTAGAGGTGTTTATGTTTGCTTAAAGCAAGCAGTTGGGTGAATTGTGTTTAGATTAGGTTTTAACGCTAGATACGATGGTAATAGATTAATTTAGTTTCTTTATGTGAAATAAGCACTTTGAAATAAGGATGTCTCAACTTGCTTATCGAAAACTACTTGGTTTACTCCATAATAAACCAAATAAAATTTACAAATGTATTGACGCCAAACAACAAAGAAACCTTTACAATAAAAATCGCTATATACAAAAGGCGCCACAGCAAAGCGCAAAATCGTTTAATTTGTAAATCAAATTGGGATATTTAGAATATAACTTATGGGAAGGGATCCAGTGACAAGAAATCCTAAAATGAGAAGAATAAGAATAATTTCTAGCAACATAGTTTACTTACATAAAGATTTAAGTCTATAACTTATACATAAAGATTTAAGTCATTTACATACCAAAAGTTTACTTACATATCAAGTGATTCTAATTGGATGATTTAATTTTTTACATTAAGTTTTGTAGTAAAAATATTCCTCTTAACCTCAACCCTAAGGGCTGTCATTAGCAAAATCTTAAAAAAATTATGGTGTTGGGCAATCATTTTTTTTAAGTGGGCTTCGGGTTTTTTATATTTGACCCATTTTTTTGATATTTTTGAAAACAAATACTGTAAAATTTAGCTTATTATTTTTATTTTTATTATAATTTGTATTTTAATTTAATTAATGAAATGTAAGTTTATTTAAATAAATTGAAAAGAAAAAAATATATAATGGGTCCCAAAAGATGGTGTTATGATAAGAGATGTTTTTCGGGTGTTAATGTTGAAATGTTAAAACTGATGTGACGACAATTTTTTGGTGTTATGGTGTTACGATTCCTGGTCCTTTAATAACCGATATCTATGCATTTTGGCTTGTTATGAAGGGGTATCAAATAATTAATAGTTAAAGTTGAAGGGTTAAAATAAAATTGCGAATAAACATAAAACACTAAAAAGGAAAAAAGGTACTTTGGGTCTTCTTTGACCACATACATTTACAGAGACCTTATCTAGATACAGAGACCTTAAGGTGGACAGGTGGTTACCGATCTAAAACTTTTAAGTTTGATAGACATGGCAAATGAGAAAAGAGAGAAAGAGAAAATGGAAGAGATTAATCATTTTGGCCATGAAGAACATGCACTCAAGCTAATCGAAAGCTCTGAAATGGTGAAGGGTGTCCATTGTCATAGATGTCAAGAACCGATATTAGATGGCTATGTTTACAGTTGCATCTCCTGTCCATACTTTCTGCATAAGACATGTGTAGAACTACAACCCACTCTCCCTTATGTAAACCACCCGTTTCCTCTTACACTTGTTGCTCACGAAGTTGATTGGTTCTGTAACGTGTGCTTGAACGACTATAAAAGTGGTGAGTTCGGGTATCGGTGTTCGGTGTGTGAATTCGATGCATGCCTGAATTGTGGTGTTGCTAATGCTGCACTCAAGGAGAAAGCTTTAGTCAAAATTCAAGAAGAAGGTCAACACGCTTTTCTTCATCATTTTGCTCACAGTGAGCATCCGTTAATGCTCATCGTCTGGGAGACGATTATAGGTATCATCGGTGTTGATTTTGGTAATAATGAGGAGAAACCAAAAGGATTTGTAGTTGGGTGTGATTTATGTGAGGAACCATTATCAATTGGTGACTCTGCATATGCTTGCACCCAGTGTCGCGTTTTTCTTCATAAATTATGCTCACAACTTCCGAAAACTATCCACTACCCTCCTTTATATCATCACCCTCTAACAATTACAATGTTTAAAACTGTTAATTCCAAATTTCTATATTATTGTAGAATTTGTCATCAAAGAATAGCTAAAGGGTTTTTTTATACAATTTACGGTCGTGATGCGCCAAGATTTAATTGTTGCAGTATCTGTTTTCTTGTTGAGTTTACTTGTAAGACAGAATATGATGCTATCAAAGAGAAGGCAACAATCAAATTACAACACGAAGGCCACCCACGACATACTTTAACCCTCCAATTAAGGCATGCTACATTCCGTTGTGACGCTTGCAAAACTGACGAAAAAGGCTTATTCTATCAATGTGATAGTTGTGACTTCTGGATCCATGAGACCTGTGCTTTCTTACCACCTACCATCGATCTACCACATCATCACCCTAAGCACCCACTTGTTCTTGTCTACTCACTTCCAGAAAAATTCTACAAATACCCGTATTATTGCAAATTTTGCAACAAACTCATTCGAGGGAATGAATGGTTGTATCATTGTGCAAACTGTAGATATTTTGCACATATCAAATGTGCCATGAATGCACTGCAACAACCTTCTACTCCAAGGTAAATCAAACTTATAGTATCTTTTTAATTGTGTGTGTTTGTGATTAATTATCGTCTGAATACAAAATATGTACATGATTTCAGAGATAATCCGAGCACTTCTGCAGCTAGTGATAATGAAATCAGTTTGCTGCATTTTCCCATGTCGGAGGCATTTACAGACCCATTGAAACTACTACATTCTAAAATCTTCGCTCAAGATGATAACGAAACAACCGAGATTAATCATTGGAGGCATCCTGCTCATCCATTGTTCCTGAATGTTGAAGATCCACAAGGTAACAACATGATGCCCGACATCAACTCTGGTGATCCAATAAAGGTATGTTATGCATGTGTACAACCCCTCTCCTTCCCATATTATTGCTGCAAAGAGGATGGATGTTCTGTATTCACTGATCTCCACAAATATTGTGCCCACTTACCCCGAACATTACAACATCAACTTCACCCAGACCATACCCTTGACTTAGTAGACACAAGGGAAGATGAGGAATTCTATAAATGCACTGGTTGTTTCAGCTGGGGCAACACGTTTTCCTACAAATGCATAATGAATTGCAAGTTCTGCCTATGTGTAAATTGTGCATTTTTACCCATCACCATCAAACACGAATCCCACAATCATCCTCTTACCCAACTTATCGATCCCAAAGTTCCCTGTAAGGCATGTGACAAATGGTATGAGGATATAATCTATTCTTGTAAGGCTTGTGGCTTCCAGTTATGCTTGCAATGTGCAATGAGGTCTCCTCTTTCACTTGGTCACAGGTATTGCAAGGGACATGAAATCCCATTGACGTATCCGCCGGTTGATGATCATCCAGAAGATTTCTATTGTGATATTTGTGAGAAGGAAATGAACCCCAACTTCCCGCTCTATCATTGTCACAATCACAAATCCAGAAGTTCTTTTCACCTTGACTGCATTAGTCTAAAAGATTTCTATGCAAACGTATGGTATGGGAGCACGAAACTCCACGTATCATAAACATCCATTAACATATGTTCAAGAAAGAAAACACCAAAGTATGTCTGTTCAGTTTGTAATCAAGATATTAATGGTTACTTGGTTCTTGAATGTCGGGCTAAAATATGTAATTTCATTATTTGCTATGATTGTCACCTGAATAAGAAATGGTGATTTTAGAGTAAGTAAGAAATTGAAGGGTTTGTGGGATTGTTTCAATAAATTATTTCTGTATATTGTCTTCTTCTTCTTCTTATCTTACATTTTCTTTTGTTTTCAATTACTAGTTTTAGTTTGATATTTCCATCTACATGATATATGATTTGAAGGATGCAAATTATGTGTTTGATAATTTGTCTCAAAGTTTAAAATCGTGGGGTCAGTTGGTTGTTAGTCCACTAACATGTTTATATGTTTGATGAATTGCCTCAACGAGTCAAACAACATGTTTTTCCAGTCAGTAGGCTTGTTTTATTTGCTCAAAATATTTGTTTGTGCTTCATCATCAATAAGTAGGGTGTCTGGTTCAATATTAACTAAAAAATGTGGTTAAGGTTGCTACATTTGAATACATTTGCCAATATAACTTCAAGTCGGCCCCATCTGGTGTATATATAGTCATATATAATGGGAGACCGTCGCTGTTGACGGGGATGATAACCTGTATTAGTATCGGGTGGCGCCATAGCATACGCTGATGATAACTTGTCTTGGTATAGCTGTTGACCTTCCTGTCAATTAAGATCTGCTTCTTTCCTTTTTGATGCTTGTCATGCTAAGGATGAAGACTTGTTTTACCAATGTGATAGTTGTGATGTTTGGATATATAAAGTAATTTGAGGCTTGCATGAAAGGTGCTTGATAAAGTTTCTTAGGAGAATTTTATTTACATGATATGATTCCATCGAGCCCTTTGTTTGAATCATAGTTTTTGAATATCTTTTAATTGTTTCGTGTAGTGAAGATCTCATTTTTAACACATTCTCATTTTTAGGTGTAATGTGTTTATGCAAAAGTCGAATGTGTTTATATGACACAGGGAAGAGTTGTGATCACTGTTCCTACATGATAGCTACGTAAATTGATGTTAAACTATTGATTATTCCACATTTCTTTGCCTACCTGTTGAATCAAGTTTTTGATGGCGACTTTGCCTGTTGCTTATGATCTCTTTGATAAGTTTTAGTATAGGACACTTAGTTGCCGATATGTTTGCATGAACACAAGGATGAATGAAGGAAAGTCTAATATGTTGTCATTAGTTTTTTTAATCTCCCGCTCCGTCTTCATTTACAGCTATATTTCCGGTTTCAACAACAACTACTTTTGCCAACATATCCTAGAGAGTATAATATGCTTGTTCTCTACATATTATGAAAGTGAATAAAAATTAAAATTAGTCTATATATCCAAAAATAAAATCCCTAATTATTTAAGTCATTTTCTACCGTAATAAAATAGGACTAAAATACATCGTTGGTTCCTAAACTTGTCACTGCGCATTGTAATAGGACAAAACTTGCATTTATCATCGTGAGGAGTCCAAAACTTGAGTTTTATAATCTAAACAAGTCTCTTGACTAATTTTCTGTTAGTCAACGTCTATTATTTTCCCCATATGCCTTGCACATGAGGGCAAAATTGTCATTTCATTGTTTAAGGACTAACGGTGTATTTAAACAATAGAATTATACCATCACCACCATCACCACCACCCTCCCTTTATCTCTTTTTCCTGCTTCTCTCTCTAAAATTTTCGCTTCTAAAATTAACACCATCACTATTCTCAAATCTCATAAACCTCCACAAAAACATAATCTCAATCAAACACCATCACCATCTCTCTAAAATTAACATCATCACCATTTTCAAATCAAATCATGTAAGTTAGATTAAACACCCAAAAAATTAACTTCGATTAAAGTCAAAATAATTAAAGACCCAAATCAAACTTCGATTCCTATGAGAGCACACGGTGTGGCTTCGCCGTAGAGGCTCGCCGTCCACCGTGGAGGCTCGCCGTGCCTCGCCGAGACACCGACCCCCCCGCAGTGGGGCGTCGTTGCCTAGCTCATCGTGGTGACGACGAACAAGTGTTCTGACAAAAGTGTTTTATAACGTTTTAATTTTTCAAATACTATCCGTTTTACAACGGATATAATCCATAAAAGAAAAAAAAAAAAAAAAAAAAAAAACCCACCACTCACTCTATAAATTAACATAACATATCATACACTTTTTTCATATTCAATCAAAATAAACCATTCAAACTTGTTGAAACATGAGTTACACGAGTGAATCATCATATTCCGCGAAAGTGACCTTGAAGAGTTAACGGAACTAGAAATGTTTATTAAAGAGTTCGAGGCGGAGCAAACGTTGCAGAACAAGCACCTGGTCCTTCAAAGCGTCGTCAATATGTCCCTCGTGAGCGTGAAATTTTTCAAGCACGATTCTGCCGACTATTTTGGTGACAACCCAAAATATACGGACACTAATTTTAGGCGTCGATTTCGTATGAGCCGTTGTCTATTTCTACAAATAGTACAAGGTATTGAAACATATATTGAAACTCATCATCCTCTTCCTAAGCATTTTGATTTCTTTAGAGTGCGACCCGATGGTAGGGGTGTAATTAGTTTTTGTGTGATTATGAAATGCACATGTGCCCTACGCCAATTGGCTTACTAGATATCAACTGATGCATTAGATGAGTATTTACAAATAGGTGAACACTGTGCACGCGATTGCCTAGATTTTTTTCTTATGTGCGTAATTCAACTATTTATTAAAGAGTTTTTAAGAAAACGAGATGAGGATGACATTCGTCACTTATACCATGCACATAACACCTGTTCATGGGATTCCGGAATGTTGGGGAGCATCGATTGTATGCAATGGGAATGGAAAAGCGTCAGAAAGAATGGCAAGGCCAATTTCATAGAGGTGATAAAAATATCCAACTATAATGCTTGAAGCCGTTGCTTCATACGATTTATGGATTGGCATGCATTTTTGGGTAGCGGGTTCGAATAACGATCTAACGGTTTTAAATAATTCTCCGTTATTTGACGACTTGCTTGATGACATCGCCCGAGGTTGAGTTTGAAGTATACGGGTGTCAATTTAGGTAAGGGTATTATCTAGTCGATGAATTTACGGAGTTGGCATATTTTGTCAAGTCATTTACAGTTGCAACTAATCCAAAAATGCCGCATTCAAAGCGAAACAAGAAAGTGCTCGAAAAGATATCGAAAGAGCTTTTGGTGTCCTCCAAGGACGTTGGCATATCATTGCCCAACCCGCGTGCATTTACTATTGGCAGTTACGGAGAATCATGTACGCGTGCATCATAATGCATAACATGATTTTGAAAGATGAAAACTTTGCGATATCCGACATTCTTTGAACGTATATTTCTCCGACACCAAATTTACTGACAGACATGGATTGAACGTTGCCAAGTGCAAAGAAAAAGCCAAAGAACTACATGATAAACACAAACACGCAAAGCTTCAACGATGTCTCATCGAGCATGTTTGGCAACAACTTCAACGGCACAATTTCAACAACATAATCCGAATAATTAATTTCGTTATAATTTGATGTATTTCTTGCGTATGTTTTTTTTCAGATATTTATTTTATGTTTCGTACGTTTTTTATTAAGTTATGTATTATATTTTTAATTTGAATGAAATGAATTTATTTAGTTTATTTGGAAATGAAAATTGAATAAAAAAAAATAAAGTGGTAGTGGTGGACAACAAATGAAGAGGTTGAGGTTTGTTATGAGTGAGGAGGGGGTTCGTTGTGGTTAGTTGTGGAAAAATGAGATGCTGATGTGGCACTGAGGTGGCACGACGACGAGCCTAAGGCTTGTCGTGACACCTAGTGCTCTGAGTAGTATTCCTATCACTATAGTTATTACAATTAGTACTAGTACTATTGGTATTAATATTATCATTACAAATATTATCTGAAACGTTGACTCATTACCAACAGATGGATTTGGAATCGTATTCGGAGGGAAATGTGGATGGTTGACCGAAGGAAGTAGACTACCTGCAGTCGATATAAGCTGAATAATAATGGAAGTAAGATTCACAGTAACAAGTTGTTGTTGTTGAATCAAAAGCTGATTCGGTTGATCCATGGACGACTTGCCTACAATCAACTGAACCAATTCTTGAAGCTGATGAATCTTCTGTTCCATAACGTTAAGATTACTCAACATAGTTTTCGGATCCCATAACTGAGACGGCGTCTTATCATTAACCTCAAGAAGCTGCTGATGTTGTTGTTGAATAAAATTCATTTGCGTCAATGGGATTGTTTCCATTTGTTTCCTAATCATTGCATCATAATCCAAATTCGACGAGTTCGCCATTTGTTGTTGGTTTAAATCATCATAGTTTGACCAAGGGTCTAATGAAGCCAAATGCTTCTTTCTAGCATCCAGTTTTTCAATCTGTTGCAAACACTACTTCATTATTACAATAATCCCACATCGAATAACAACACATATAGGCCTAAGCATATAAGAAAATAAAAGTCAAACCTACTAGAACCATAGAAAAGTCAACTAAAAATTTATGGGTCATGAAAGTAACAAGATCATCAAGTAGCAATTATACAAAAACAATACTAACAAAAAATCAATACCCACAAATTATAAACCAAAATGAACAGTGGAAAAGTGTAAAAACTATATAAAAAAAGATGAAATAAGAAAAGGGTATTACCAGATTGAGGAAGATTGCATGGCTGGAAAATGAACAAGATGGGATTTGAAGGATTGAATGAAAGAGGTGTTTGCTATTTTGGAAGGAATCTCACTTTTTTATTTTTATCATTCGATTAAAGTCAAAATAATTAAAGACCCAAATCACTTTTTTGGGTGTTTAATTTAACTTACATGATTAAAGTCAAAATAATTAAAGACCCGGATTACTTTTTTGGGTGTTTAATTTAACTTACATGATTTGAAAATAGTGATGACGTTAATTTTAAAGAGAGAATGGTGATGGTGCTTGATTGAGATTATGTTTTTTTTAGGAGTTTATGAGATTTGAGAATAGTGATGGTGTTAATTTTAGAGAAGAAAAATTTTAGAGAGAGAGGAAAAAGGGATAAAGGGAGGGTGGTGGTGATGGATAATTTTATTGATTAAATACATCGTTAGTCCCTAAACAATGAAACGACTATTTTGCCCTAACGCAAGACATATGGGAAAATAATGACGCCGACCAATGTAAAATTGGTGGAGACTCATGCAGAGTATAAAACTAAGTTTTGAACTCCCCACGATGATAAATGCAAGGTTTGTCTCATTACGACGCGCAGTGACAAGTTTAGGGACCAACGGTGTATTTTAGTGTAAAACTAGCTTACGTCTAAAGCAGTTTTTTTTTGTAGCGGATCATTTAAAAAGTGTGATTTTTTTTACAAAGTCTAAAAAGTATTTACAACCGTGGATCATGATAAGATTTGATTAAATTTTTTTGATTAAATTAAAAAGAACGATACACATATGTTATACTTAGAGGTGGAAGCAATGGAATTCGTGAAAAGTTTCGGGATCGGATCGGTAAAAGTTTCGAACAATGAGCCTAAACGAGCTCGAGCTAAGTTTGGGCTCATTTAATAATCGAGCTCGAGCCCGAGCTCTCTATACAAAGGCTCGTTTAGGCTCATGACCTAAACGAGCCTTAGAAATATATACGATATATATTTTCTATACGTATAACCAGTGTTAACGAAATCGGCCTTGTGTTAACGAGTCGAAATTTTATTAACGAAGCGAGCTCGAACATGAAAAATTTCACGAGCGAGCTCGAGCTCAAAATACGAGCTCGAAAGCCGAAATGAAATGAAATTTTTTATATATAAACGAACCGGTGCTGAGCTTAAACGTAATGGGGCTCGGCTCGGCTGTTTTCACCCCTAGTTATACTAGATATTCCACATTTCTTCTCCCACTAACCTCCTAACATCAGAACACAACACATCCCCATCTCCTCATCCTATCCAACCTCTCTCCAACAGCCCCTCTGCCGCCACACCTCCCCCTCCGCCGACGAAAACACATGTATTGTGGGGTTCTGTCGACTCCGTCACCAAACAACCACCGTCGCCTTCGACACCGTTACCCCGCTAAACTGCCGTTCCGGTCACCACACCAATAGCTTCTTCTCCGGTACCAGTGGCTCCTTGAGACAACACAAACGGTGATTACGATTATGATGTTGTAACAACTGTTGTTGATTTTGTTAAAATTGTTGTTGCAGTTGATCTGTTTGTAACGACATCATAATTAACAACTTGTTAAATCGAAGATCAACCGCAACAACAATTTTGATTTTATAAAGCATAATTATATAAAAATCGTGGAACTCGACGGTGATGTCAATACCTTTTCATATAATTCGGAAATCAATATGAAAGATTTTGGAGGTTTTTAATTTTAAGAGTGTTACTAACTTTTAAGATGGGTCATTGGTACTAATGTTGGGTTGGACCGATTATAATACAAGTAGCATTAATTCGATTATTGAATAATTTATGCGTGTTACAATTTTTGGTTATTTTGGATTAATGTTAATTCTTGGTAGTATTTTGGCTAATGGTTATTTTTGGGGTTATGTGTTATTGACGAGACCGAGATTAATCCATTATCAATATTCACTTAACCGATAAAAGGCTACAAATCTTCTTTTTAATCTTCAAATCTTATAAAGAAATAACCAAAACAATTTTGTTTCAACTATTTCTTTCATTCGTAAGACTTAAAACGGAAAATCAAAACTTAAAAACGATATACAAACATCACCTACCTGAGACCGCTTTTTCAAGATCTTGAAGCCACCTTTCAACAAAAAGAAACCGCGCATACTCATGTCTGTAAGACGGTTTGAAGCAAATATAGTTTGCACTTTTATAGCTTAAACTTATTTTAATATTAATTATCATGCATTTGTATAATTATTGTTAGAAAAAACTTTCTCGTTGTAAAATATTAGTCATAGGGTACCCGCCGCCGCATTGCGCGGATACCTTGCTAGTATAGGGGATAACTTGGCTACAATTTTTGTAGCCAATTGGCTACAATCCTTCATAAATAATAAGTGTTAATTAAGTTCTTTTTCATAACACCCTAACATCAGCATTTTTTATTTTTTATTTTTTTTTGGTATCAATTTGTAGTATGTTTAACGTTTAATTCATTAAAAGATCCATAGTGTAAATTTAGTTAGGTAACTACGTTCTTGATACGTATTTGCATGCTGTTTTTGTAACGTAAATTAACAATTTTTTGTATATATTAAGTTTAAGACTTGGTAAATACATAGTGATCGTGTGATCAGTCGTTTTAAGGCCGCCATTGGCCTGTCTAATTATGTGATCATGAGTAAAATAGTGAAAATATAGTTTTCCTTTTTAACCTTTTGTTTCTTTCCATTCAAGATGATATGTGGATTACATGTTCTTTAATTATTTTTTGCAGAATATTCGATCACCGAGTGTTATAGGACGTGTACTTTGAAAGCATACGAAGGAATCATGAATACTCCTTGCAACTGTAAGTTTTCCATCATCTTTCTTAAACTTAATTTATTTACTTGATGTTTATTTCCTTTAATCTTACCCGATTCTCTATATCTTGCCTTATTGTGATCATAATGCTAGTTTAATCTTACGACATGACTATATAATTAGCATTCCATGGTATTCCATGAGTAAGAGGTAACTTTTAATTTTAGATGCATAATGCTAGTTTCCCATGTTTATTCTACATAGACTTAAGACGAAATTGCGTACCTTTTTTATGTGAAAACCATGTCCCTTGTTTTTTAATAGTATGAAGTGTATAGTTTTTATGCGTTGGTTATGTGAAGATTTTATGTGGTATGTTGTAGATGTTCATGTTCTGATATGGTTGATTAAGACACATTTTACTTAAAGAAATTAAGATTGCTAGTAATTGGAGTGCATATTTATTCACAGTTAAGATAGGTTCTGCTTATTTCCTCAAAATATAAGCCAGTGAGCACAAATCCAAACACTTCAAATGTGCTTCTTCCTGTTAAGAAGTGCAATAAGCCAATAAGCACTTAAGTGTGTAACTAAACACCATTAAGAGGTTACATTGGGTGGTGGTGTGTGGGCCTGTAGCCCTCTGCAACGACCGTGTGTGTTCAAATCTGTTAAGTGGTCGTATGTTGTTGAGCACGTAATTTAGGTTTAGCCAAATTGGTTAAGTATGTATTGCTTGAGTTTGACTCACAAGTAGTGCCGAAGACATGTAAATATACACTGTTTAATCTTACAACATGACTTTTTAGTATTCCATGGTACTTCTCTTTAACTGATGGGTCGAGAGCCACCCTTGGCTTTTATATTCATATATAAGAATTCTGCAGTTGGATAACAAGTAAAAATAATAACTTTTCATTTACTTTGACTTACGATGAGAATGCATACTTTTGTGATGCGAAAACAATGTCCGCTTTTATTTAAGGTATGAAGTGTATCTTTTTAATTTGTGGGTTATCTGGAGATTTTATGCGGCTTGTTGCAGATGTTTATGTTCTGATATGGTTGGTTAAGATGCATTTATATTATCAGCTTGTTCTTTTTGTTCATATTATTCAATTGTTAATATCTACAGATTATGAACTTTAGTCTCATATAATTCAAACTATAGGTTCGGCATGTCACCAGTCACAATCACAAACTGCTTTCGGAAGCAGTGTTTCTGGTTCATCGTCTTTTGTTTTTCCTAGTGCACTACCTTTAGAGCCCTCAAATCAATGTACATGTGGTGCTACTACATCAGCCTTTGGAGGTCAAAGCTTCTCATTTGGTATATTGTCAACTTTACAGAATTGTTATATGTTCCAGAACTAATAATTTCGGTGATTAATAGGTTTTACTTTACCAAAACATTGTTACCATATGCATTTGTGCAGGTGGTCAGTCTACAGCACCAGCATTTCAGAGTTCTGGTTTTGGCGCTTCATCAATGTCTGCGTTTGGATCCACTACAATGTCGGGTTCTTTTGAAAGCCCATTTCAGCAATCACAACCTGGTTTTAGCCTAACTATAACTTTTCCAAGCAGCCCATGTGGCCCCACACATTTTGAAGTTTCAAGTCAGCCAGCTTCTAACAACACAAGCGCTGCTTTTGGTCAACGTGTGGGCCTTACTGTAACCCCTTTTTATGATACGGCACCAAAGTCAACCGCTTTTACTTTCCCACCTGCATGTATCCAGATATCAGTCAATCCATGCTCTTCATCTACATCTACCAACCAATCTGACCCGAAAAAGTCAAGTTTTTTTACTCCTTTTCAATCAGCACCATCTACATTCTGTCCAATTCACGATCTTAGACAATCACCTCTTAGATGTCAATGTGCGGTTAGCGAGTTGCTACTTATGATCGACACCTCAGGCAAACAATTGTACTAATCGACACCAAAGTCAACTGATAATACATTCGGACCTGAGTGTACCCAGAAATCTGTCAATCCATGTTCTTCATCCACATCAACCAACGTGTTTTCCCCGGTGAAATCAACATCATCTAATCCTGATCAATCAACACCATTTGTATTTTGTCCAAACCACGGTTCACCTTATGGATGTCAATGTTCCGCAAGTAAAGTTACCCTTAAAGCTCAGACACCTAAGGCAGACAATTGTAGGGGTGCACAACCTGCTGAAAATCTGGTTTCAATATCAGCAATTCCTGCATACAAAGAAAAAAGTCATGAAGAACTTAGATGTGAGGATTATCAGTTAGGAGATAAAGGTAATGATCATTTTGTTTTTTTGTTTGTTTGTTTGTTTGTTTTTTTTTTTTTTTTTTTTTTTTTTTTTTTTTTCCTCGGGGCGTTTGGTTGGAGTAATTTGAAATTCGAATTTTAAATTCTAGAAAATTTAAATTTTGAGAATTTTAAATTCGAATTTAAAATACCTTCGCATGTTTGGTTGATGAATTTATAAATATATTTTTATTTTTTAATATAAATTTCATAAATATTCTTTAAAAGTTTATAAAAAAGTTATAAAAAGGTTTATAAAAATTTATATAAAAGTTTATAAAAAATTATAAAAAGTTTATAAAAATTTATAAAAATTTATAAGAAATTTATAAAAAATTTATAAAAAAGAAAAGATTATAAAAAATAGTTTATAAAAAAAGTTTATAAAAAATTGATAAAAGAAGTTTATAAAAAATTTATAAAAAAAGTTTATAAAAAAATTAAAAAAAAAAGTTTATAAAAAATTTATAAAAAAGGTTTATAAAAAGTTTTATAGAAATTTTGTAAGAAATTTATAAAAATTTATAAAAAAAGTTTATAAAAAAGTTTATAAAAAGTTGATAAAAGAAGTTTATAAAAATTTATAAAAAGTTTATAAAAAATTATAAAAAAGTTTATAAAAAATTTATAAAAAAGGTTTATAAAAAATTTAGAAAATTGATAAAAGAAGTTTATAAAAAATTTATAAAAAAAGTTTATAAATAAAATTTATAAAAAAAGTTTATAAATTTTTTTTCATATATATTCTATTTAAAAGTTTATAAAAAAACAATAAGAAAAAAAGTTTATAATTTTTTTTCCAAGTAAATTAGAATTCCTCACTTTTTGGAGGCATTATAATTCTCTCCATTTTGGCAATTCGTGGAATTCTAAATTACTTCAAAGATCTCCATTTAAGTTACCAAACATGATATTTGAAGGCAATTGAAATGCAAATTCCCCCAATATACTCCAATTTACTCCAACCAAACGCCCCCTTAGTACATTTCTATTGATTTCCTGATTCATCAGTATTTATTTTATTTCCAATTTTTTTTCAGGGGGACCAACACGTAGCAACATGCAGTCAACTAGTTTTACGTTCACGCCTGAAATTAGCCATACACATGCTAATCCGTTTTCTTCCTTTAGATCTACTGAACCATGTGTCCCAAAGACCTCACAAACATTATATGTGTCTGTAGGAAGTAGGGTAACCCCTTACGCGCAAACAAGTTACGCTGACAATGGTAGTGATACAACATCAAAGTCAACCAGTTTTTATTTTCCACATCCGTGTAGCAAACCGGTCAATCAAAGTAATTCATTTCCCTTCTTCTTTGGTACCCCTAATGGCCAGACACCTCAGGCAGACAACGGTAGTGATACGACACCAAAGTCATCCGGTTTTGCTTTTTCACCCGTGTAGCAAATCAGCCACTTTAGCTCTTCAAATACATCTCCTAGCCAGTTTGGTACCCCTTATGCTCAGAAACCGAAGGAAGACAATGGTAGTGATACGACACCAAAGTCAACCGGTTTTACTTTACCACCAGCTTGTAGTAAATCGGCCATTTTATGTTCTTCAACTACATATCCTGGTTTTGCTTTTTCACCTGCGTGTAGCAAATCAGCCACTTTTAGCTCTTCAAATACATCTCCTAGCCAGTTTGGTACCCCTTATGCTCAGAAACCGAAGGAAGACAATGGTAGTGATACGACACCAAAGTCAACCGGTTTTACTTTACCACCAGCTTGTAGCAAATCAGCCACTTTTAGCTCTTCAAATACATCTCCTGGTTTTGCTTTTCACCTGCGTGTAGCAAATCAACCACTTTAGCTCTTCAACTACATCTCCTAGCCAGTTTGGTACCCTTATGCTCAGAAACCGAAGGAAGACAATGGTAGTGATATCGACACCAAAGTCAACCGGTTTTGCTTTTTCACCTGCGTGTAGCAAATCAGCCACTTTTAGCTCTTCAAATACATCTCCTAGCCAGTTTGGTACCCCTTATGCTCAGAAACCGAAGGAAGACAATGGTAGTGATCGACACCAAAGTCAACCGGTTTTACTTTACCACCAGCTTGTAGCAAATCAGCCACTTTTAGCTCTTCAAATACATCTCCTGGTTTGCTTTTTCACCTGCGTAGCAAATCAGCCACTTTAGCTCTTCAACTACATCTCCTAGCCAGTTTGGTACCCTTATGCTCAGAAACCGAAGGAAGACAATGGTAGTGATACGACACCAAAGTCAACCGGTTTTGCTTTTTCACCCGTGTAGCAAATCAGCCACTTTAGCTCTTCAAATACATCTCCTAGCCAGTTTGGTACCCTTATGCTCAGAAACCGAAGGAAGACAATGGTAGTGATACGACACCAAAGTCAACCGGTTTTACTTTACCACCAGCTTGTAGCAAATCAGCCACTTTAGCTCTTCAAATACATCTCCTGGTTTTGCTTTTCACCCGTGTAGCAAATCAACCACTTTTAGCTCTTCAACTACATCTCCTAGCCAGTTTGGTACCCTTATGCTCAGAAACCGAAGGAAGACAATGGTAGTGATACGACACCAAAGTCAACCGGTTTTGCTTTTTCACCCGTGTAGCAAATCAGCCACTTTTAGCTCTTCAAATACATCTCCTAGCCAGTTTGGTACCCTTATGCTCAGAAACCGAAGGAAGACAATGGTAGTGATACGACACCAAAGTCAACCGGTTTTACTTTACCACCAGCTTGTAGCAAATCAGCCACTTTAGCTCTTCAAATACATCTCCTGGTTTTGCTTTTCACCTGCGTGTAGCAAATCAGCCACTTTTAGCTCTTCAACTACATCTCCTAGCCAGTTTGGTACCCTTATGCTCAGAAACCGAAGGAAGACAATGGTAGTGATACGACACCAAAGTCAACCGGTTTGCTTTTTCACCTCGTGTAGCAAATCAGCCACTTTTAGCTCTTCAAATACATCTCCTAGCCAGTTTGGTACCCTTATGCTCAGAAACCGAAGGAAGACAATGGTAGTGATACGACACCAAAGTCAACCGGTTTTACTTTACCACCAGCTTGTAGCAAATCAGCCACTTTTAGCTCTTCAAATACATCTCCTGGTTTTGCTTTTTCACCTGCGTGTAGCAAATCAACCACTTTTAGCTCTTCAACTACATCTCCTAGCCAGTTTGGTACCCCTTATGCTCAGAAACCGAAGGAAGACAATGGTAGTGATACGACACCAAAGTCAACCGGTTTTGCTTTTTCACCTGCGTGTAGCAAATCAGCCACTTTTAGCTCTTCAAATACATCTCCTAGCCAGTTTGGTACCCCTTATGCTCAGAAACCGAAGGAAGACAATGGTAGTGATACGACACCAAAGTCAACCGGTTTTACTTTACCACCAGCTTGTAGCAAATCAGCCACTTTTAGCTCTTCAAATACATCTCCTGGTTTTGCTTTTTCACCTGCGTGTAGCAAATCAGCCACTTTTAGCTCTTCAACTACATCTCCTAGCCAGTTTGGTACCCCTTATGCTCAGAAACCGAAGGAAGACAATGGTAGTGATACGACACCAAAGTCAACCGGTTTTGCTTTTTCACCTGCGTGTAGCAAATCAGCCACTTTTAGCTCTTCAAATACATCTCCTAGCCAGTTTGGTACCCCTTATGCTCAGAAACCGAAGGAAGACAATGGTAGTGATACGACACCAAAGTCACTAGCTTTTACTTTACCACCAGCTTGTAGTAAATCGGCCATTTTATGTTCTTCAACTACATCTCCTGGCCTGTTTGGTACCCCTTATGCTCACATACCTCAAGCAGACAATGGTAGTGGTGCAAAGCCTGTGGAAAATCAGTTAGGAGAGATAGGTAATGATCATTTTGTTTTTTCTCTTAGCGCTAACTGTCCTTCCTGTCTAGCAAAATGGCGTGTTTTGACCCGTTACATGACCCGACCAACCCTTTTTCCACCTTTTAACCTCCTGGTTAATTACTATTTAATTTATTTTTTATTTTTTCAGGGGTCCAAAATTGTGTTAGTCCGTGTGTTGGTGGAATGGCATCCAGTACTAACAACACAGAGTCGGCCCATTTTACTTTCCCGCCTGGTAGCCAGATACCCACAAATACATTTACTTCATACCCTTTTGGATTATAAAGCTCCCATCATTGGAGGAAAATAGTTTTTTATATTTTATATAGGTTAGTTTTTATGATAATATTTATTTATTCAAATAGTGGGTTAACCAACCCAACCAATTTGACCCGTTCTCATTATCTCCAACTCACCCATTTTGTCACCTCCAGATTTTGTGGTTGATTAGTATAAACATAATTTTCTTATGTTTCAGAGGGACCGAGTTCTGTTTGTAGTTGGTTTGGTGAAAACCGATTATAGGGTAGACCAGTTGGAAGCGCGAAGTTATCTACATCTCGACGGTGAACCTGTTCCAATGGTGAAATCATCTCTGGCGACAAATGAAATCGAGTTCAGTTCTGATATTGTTTATTCAGAACCTTAAGCTTATAAATTTTATGAACGGATGTGTATTGGTTGTGTTAAGATCTTTTAGATTTTTAGATTTTAAGCTGCAATTTCTTTGGGTTCTTTGTTTCAGCGTTGTAGTTTTGACATGTTTGACGATTTGTTTCACCTTTTGTGTATGAAATTTGTTTATGAACAATATTTAAACAGACATCAATGATTCTGAGTTGCAAATGTACTATTCTAAGTTTGTACTTTGAAGTCCAAACAATCTTCTTTGTATTGATTTTGAAATTTTGCACGAAATAAAGAATTTTGACTTATCAAAAGAGTAAACCAATCATTGAGATAGCTATCTTATAGACTAGAGGGAGTCGTCACATTTCCTCACCTTCCACATTATGGGCGTATCAATTTTTTCTCTCCTTTCACTTCATTCCACTCCCTCTCACTTTTCACCCGTAGACTCCGTAGTGACCAATAAACACACATAGATAGCACGAGAACCAAGATGTGACCGGCTTACCTCTATCCCCCCCCCCCCTTTTTTTTCCCTCCTCTCATGCGTGAGGAATGTTTGTTGGAATGGGGTGGCGAGTGAGTGAGGACCTCACGAGTGAAGCCTCACCTCCACTCCGTCTAGCCTTATATAATCAAAGAAACGAAGAAACCATTTGCAAGGTCAACAATTGAAAAAGTTGCGGTTATTAACAAATATGATTATTAGTGCTTAGTCGGAGAACAAGATCTTGTTTTCCATTTCTAGTTTTGCGAAATTTGGAATGGATCTTTATCTCCAAAACACTTTAAAATATAGAAAACACGTACAAAGGAAACAACCAAATTTGTTTTGTAATTTTCCATATTAAGTTGGGAGACAGAGGATTTTGTTTTCTGAAGAATCTTTTGGAAATAAAGCAATTTGAACGCGATTTTTTTATTTTATTTTTTTTGGTACAAAATATTTTGTAGAAAACATGGGTATTTTCCTCCAACTAAATGCAACAAAATCTTAACTCGTGATCTATCAATACCCAAAAATAATTTTAGTTTCTAACGAAAAAAAAAAAAAAAAAAAAAAAAAAAAAAAAAAATTACAAATGAACCAGGACTAAATATGACCGTGTGCACAAAATTTTTTGGACCATTATATAGAAACACATTTTGATGGACTGGGTCAATTTAAAATGCATTTAAGAAAAAACTATGTATTTTTCAAAAATTAACACTATAACGAAAAGATCCATAGGTGTCCTAAAACCGCGCGAGACCCCCAAGTTTCGTCCCAGCTTACAGATAAAGCTACTTCTTTACTTCTTTCTATCTTAATTCGGTAAAAAAATTCAGCTTACGTGTTAAGCTAAATCCAAACAGTATATAAACAAACAAACCATTATAATTTTCAAAAAACAATTACCATTTTCTTTCAATTTTCAGGTATAAAATTGTAAACCCTAATTTACATCTTTTACAAAACCAGGAAACCATAACAAGTGTAAAGAGATATTTTGCATTTTAAAACTCATATGCATATAGTACATATCATATTTTCTCGAACGACTTCAATTATTAGGTCGCGGTTAAGACTTTCGGGTTACATTTCAAGCTTTCGCATTTGTTTTCGTTATCATTGCTTGCTAAGGTGAGTTCTCGTAGCCCCTTTTTCATAATGTTTTCCTTGGGGGAAAATGGTACTCAAATGATGTTTTAACTATTTTTATGTTGTGCTAAACTGTTTACATGTTTTTGGACAATATGTGTGTTTGATTGAAATATGTGACTTCTTTGTGATGACAAATTGTGTTTTTTTTATGTGCAATTGTTTAACTCCATTTTGAGCCGAAGCAAGTTGATAGTACTATTTGGGGTAGCTCCCCACTATTGGTAACATGTGTGTAACATTATTGGTAGGTTCAGTTGTCGCTAGCACTGAGTTTCATATTCGTATATCTTGCTCACTATTTTCCTACGCTAATATGCACAGCTTCGTGGTTTAACTCTTAAACCTACGAGCTCGCCAACTTTATGTTGACATTTTTGAGTATCCATTTTCAGGTGTTAAGAATGAAGTTGCATAGAAGGCTGAGTATTGGCCATGCTTAGCAGACATAAGACAAGACTCTACCGAGCTATGTTCCTGAGGAGTTATGAAATTGGAAATGCCCCATTAAGACTTGATTATTGTGACATTATGTAGTAAGACTTGTATTCATCGTATTATTGGGATCATTGTAACTCTGACTTGTGTTGTGATGAATGCATTTAATGTTTTTTCTATTTAGACGCCTTGTGTTCTTGGTTATGAAGTCATGCCTCGTAAATGCCATTCCGTTGTGCCATTTTTGGGGTGTGACAATACGAGGTTGATGTGGACTACCATTTCTACTAACATATGTTCCTTCCATCACATTACTATCTGAATTTTCATCATTGGGACTGGGACTATGAGTTTTAGGTTTTGACTCAGACTTAAAACAATCATAGAAATTTAAGTGTGTCACTTCTGATTCAGACACGGAAATAGTGTTTTGACTAATTCTAAGAGGAAATATAGTTTCATAAAACTTTACATCTCTAGAATATAAAACCGCCCTGTTTTCCAAACTTAAAAGTTTATATGCTTTTTTATCACTAGCATACCCAATTAAAAAACATTTCTCATATATTTCATAAAACTTATTAGACTCTTTAAAAATTGCAGCAAAAACACAAACACCCAAAATTCCTAAGATGTGACAAACTTGGTTCCCTGCCATATACTAATAAAAAAAAGGAGATTTTCCATTCAAGACAGAGGAAGGAAACATGTTAATCAAATAAGTAACAGTTAAAACACATTTAGACCAAAACACAAGAGGAATTCCCCCTGAAACATAAGACTTCTGGCCACATTGAGAAGATGTCTATGTTTCAGCAATCCCATTCTGCTGAGGTGTATATACAAAACTAGTTTGATGAATCACACCCATTGTATTCAAAAAATCATTCATTTTATTATTAACAAATTTTGTACCATTATCAAACCTGATCATTTTTTTTTTCTCAACCATATTAAAGAAACTAATAAAAATTTCAGAAACCTCATCTTTTCTTTTCAACATATACACTCAAACAGATCTACTGAAATCATCCCTAATAGTAAGAAAATATTTGTACCCTTCCCTGCTAACCACCTTATAAGGTCCCCAAACATCTAAGTGAACGAGTTCCCCAAAACCTGTAGACTTATGTTCACTTATAGGAAAAGGATCCCTGATTTGTTTTGCCTTATGAAAAACCTCATAAGGACTATTATGATCAAAATTAGTTAAATTCAAATACCCTTTTAAAAGTTTCAAAACCTAGTAAGCAGGGTGGCCTAACATATTATGCCAAACTTCTTTAGTCACAAAACAGCTAAGAAAATCACTTTTAACAACACAAGTAGACATAACAAACAGACTTATCAAACAAGTACAAACCACTAGACTCACTACAAGTCCCCAACACTCTCTCGTTGTTTCAAATCCTGAATATAACATTTAGTTTCATTAAACCCAAATTTTAACTTGCTATCTTTAATCATCTTATTAGCGACATTAAAGTGGCACAATATTTAGGCACAACAAGGACATCAAACAAAACAATATTACTACTAAGTCTCAAATTACCAACATGTGTTAATTTAGCCAATGTACCATTAGGATGCCCAACTGTGAGTTTTAAATTAGAAATATCAATCAAGTTAAACATGTTTGAAGAACTATTAGTTAAATGCTGATTTGCCCCTGAGTCAATTATCTAACCTAGATGATAACTGACTCCATCAAGCTTCAAATTGACACAAAAAACTTATAAATATGTTGATTAAAAAACACACTACAATTGAAAAAGAAAAGAAGCACTACCGCCATATTAGCATGAGCGAAGTACCATGTTTCTCATTCAAAGAATCATTAACTTTATCACCGCTCATTACTAAAAGATGATTTCCAACAACAATTTTAACCCCATTATTCATTCCAGATGTGCCTTTAAGATCATTGGTTTTATTAAAAACATTTGCAGGTTTAAGATTAGGATTCTTTTTTAAACCAGGTGGATAACCAATGATCTCAAAGAACCTTTCAACAATTTGACCTTTCAAACCACAATGAGTGTATAATAAAGTGTCATAATTCCCTTTATTATTAGATCCAAAATTATTTTTCCAATTACTATTGTTCTTTTTCTTATTTCCATTTTTATTATCAAAAGTTGTAGAAACAAATACAAACACTTGAGCATTCTCAGTTTTCACAAAAGTGGTAGGAATCCCTCTATGGGATTCTTCCCTAGAGATAATCACAAAAACATCTTTGATCTCATGAATGAATTCCCTGATCAAAAGATTGATCCTTATGGGTTGATAAATGTCACCAAAACCCATGAGGAATTGCATCAATTTTAATTGTTTTCCGTGATCAATTAACTCTTGTCTAGCCTCACATGTACAATCAGGTAATTTGGTAAGAATGTCAAATTCTCTCCATGAAGAATTTAACTTGTGATAATACTTAGAAACAGGCAAACCACCTTGTTTAAAACTATTGATTTTCTGAAGCAAATTAAACACAACAGACCCATCAACCCTATCATAGGTATCTTTTAAATCCTTCCAAACAACAACAACATTATCAAAAAACACGTGACCAAGATACACATCTTGAGATAAAGAAGTAAAAATCCATTTTAACATAACAACATTACACCTATCCCATTGAGCTTCTAAAATGGGACTAGCAGCATAAGCACTTCTAAGACAAGTACCATCAAGAAACCCCGTCTTATTTTTAATATGTTAGCCAATTTGATAGCACTAGCCCAATTTCTATAATTCTCAACCCCAGATAGTTTAATAGACACAATAGATGCACAGTTAGAATCATTTTCATGAAGATGCAAAGGATCACTCTGATCCAAACTACTAATTATAATAGCCATAATGACAACCAAGAGAACAAAAAATAATCACAACTGATAAACCACCAAGAAATAACCAACCAAACAAGAATAACAGATACACTGCACCACCAAAGAATCACAGATAAACCACCAACAAACCAACAACTTAACTTCCAAGACTGCCAAATTCCTAACCTCATGCACTCTAGACACAATAACAAAACTAAATAGAATAAATAATAAAACTCACACCCAGGACTAACTTGGCATAAGCCAGCAGACTGTGATTGGCTAGAGCAGGTATTCACGCCACACAAGGTGGCTAATTAAGAAGTTAGTCAATCCGTTTGCGCCCACTAAACTCAAAACCATTGAATCCTAACGAAGAGAAGATACTTACAAAGCTATAAACCAAATGCAGCGGAAACCACAGATCCACCAGATTCCAAAAAACCCCCAAAATGCCAAATTAGGGTTTTCAAGATTCAAACCAAGAACTAACAATTAACCATTACCACAAGATCTTACCAATTGTACCAGAAACAAAAAACCCCAAAATCTAGGGGTCTCAAGAAAAAACCCTAAATCTTCAATCGATACTCTAAACCTGCAATTAAACCAAGATTCAAATAGAAATCAACACCAAAGTGTTAAATCGAACAACTTTACCCAAGATCCTCAAGAAACTAATCGATCAGAACCTATGGCTTTGACACCATGTTAAAATGGTACCAAGAGAGCTAACAATGAGTTAATCACCCAACCAACCACCCCTTGGTGACTTATTCTTTTATTAAAACAATATACACTGAAGACTTATCCCCACATGGATGCAAGCCAATAGGTGCTACTACCACAGATATAATACTCACACACTAAACTTGATAATTACCAAACTATAATAAAGATCAAGTTGATCTTGTTACAAACCAGTAAACAATGAAACTAACTGATCATAAGATGAAGACCAAGAAACTGAGAGAAAATAATCGTGTGTGAAAACTTGTGAGAAAATGAGAATGAAACCCTAGCATCTCAAGAGCTTATATACACCAAAGTTACACATCAGCCCCTGCATATAAACAAACTTACAAAACCAAAACAAATGTTATGTTAGCTAAAAATAACTAACAAAATATTACCCAATAGACCTTTATTTTTCATAAGTTTGATAGGTTATGCTAATTTTATACCCGTATCCCGAAATACAAATAGGCCCCACCCTAGATGAAATTGCCTAAGGTTTAACATGATTGACTAGTCAACCCGATAGTTAATCCAATAGATAATGAATATTGTAATGGTTATAGAAAGAAGGGGACCTAAATTGCCAAGTGCTAAACATGTTATAAAGTATGGTGTGGCCAAAATGGAAGGAATGGGACTTAAGGGACCTAATGTGTCATTTTGGCAAACTTGCCACCTAATTATCTCTAGATACTTCTCCACACTTCATTTGAGTTCCAGGATGTGTAGTGTTTGTGTGTGTCGTGAATGCGAGAAAAGAGGAAAAGATGATGAAGCTTGATGGTCATCTTGTGAAGAAGATTAGGTTCTAATGTCAAGATAAGGTCCCGCAATGTTTCCCTACCAAGTAAGTACTTTAATTAGTGTTTAATTTATAATTAGAAGGTTAGGTTTATGAACCCTAACTTAAGATTGATGGGTAAATGATGATTTCTAGCTAATTAAGAGTTGTAGTAATTATGAGATGATTTTATAATGGGTTAAAGTTGATAAGTTTATGGTTGGATCATCATATAATTAATATATGATTATATGATGATTAGAGGTCTTTGAGGTAAGCTAAATGGTTGTATAAACCATGGTTATAGTTATTGAATTATGTATTAAGTGTATATTATGATTATGTGAACAAGGATGTTAAAGTATGTTAGATGTTGATAATGGAGATGAGGAAGATGATGATGATATTGTAATTAGCTTAGCTTGGATGCTAAGGTAAGTAATTCCGTTTTTGTATGCTTAATATGGAAGTTTTAATGTTATGTGATTATGAATGTTATAGTTAAGGCTTGTTATAGATAACTAGATGGTAGATGGACCAAGGGATTGATTAGTGGGATGTTAGAGAACTAGACTTTGGATTATGGAAGGATTAAGGTATGTGTTGAATGCCTTATGTGTTATAGTTATGTGTTATAGTTGTGTGTTGTATTAATGTGTTCATGAAGCATATGTGATGATGGAAATATTAATCATGTAATAGCCAGTTACTTACTAAGCGTTATCGCCACCGTTATAGTTGACATGTTTTGTAGGTGCTATGGCTTGGACTACGGATTGGATATATGAAGGTTGGAAGGTAGTATGCGTTTAGGAGCTTAGGTAGAATATGGAGCTCAAGTGTCAAGTTTGTACCCCAGTTGGTCTTTAATGGTTTATAAACGTGTAGTCATGTGTCAAGTGTATGTCATATTTGTCATAGTACTTGATTTGCAATGGTATGTTATAGTTATCGGTAAAAGAAGTAAAGAGTATGTTTATGGTTATAATTAAAGGGGTGTTTGGATTAGAGTGTATTTATACCCATTTTAGGTTACAACGGGTATATTGGTCTTGTAAACGATTTATTATGTTATGTTAATGGTTTTGGATAAGTTTTTATGTGTTGTTGAAGTGGTATAGGTCGTTTTCTGAAAAATGGGTCAAAATATGCAATTGTGCAGAAATGGGTCTATTTTAGAGTAACAGAAAATGGGTTCATTTGAGAGGTAAATTAGTCTATTTTAGACTGCAAATGAATCATTTTTAGAGTACCAGGAAATAGGTCCATAATAGATGTAAATGGGTCTATTCTAAGGGTCTGCAGGAAATGAGTCTTTTTAAGAGTATAAAAGGGTCTATTTTAGACTAATACCAACCAAGTAAAAAAATGTTGTCATTTTTGGGGTGTAACAAATTGGTATCAAAGCTTCGGTTTAAGTGAATTAGGTTTTCACTATAGGCTGCCTAGACTTAAACCATTCATACATGCGACATATGTAAATTTAAGAAAAGCATAAATGTATATGGTTAAGTTATAGAATGGATTATCGTTGAGCTATGTGAATTGAAGATGGAAGTATTGTATATGTGTTATAGTATTATTGTATATGTGATAAAGGTCCATGGCGGACTATATGTGTTAAGGTGATGAGATCACCGGTTAATGTAATGTGATTGCGTGATTATGAATTATAGAAGATATAGCGAGGTGTGTGTAGAAGTGGTAAGCGGTATGATTAGTATAGAAAGCATGACTAGAATATCGTTATAGTAAGAAGTTACAGATGGAAATGTGATGAAGTATGAATTGTATGGTGTTGATGACCAACATATGGTCTCATTGTATTATTAGTTAATGATTGACTATTAATGTGGTAGTAGAGATGGACTAATAGTGAGTTATAGTATGCGATTTAATAAGCATGAATGTGTAATGATGAGAAGTGTGTTATAGCATGACGCGTTGATGGCATAGTTGATTTGACACATTGATTATTAAGTGTCTAATTTTATAAAGTTATAGAATTGGAAAAGATATGTTGGTTAATAGATGAGAATAATGTAGCTTAAATGCTAATAACTAAAGTGAAATAAGTACAAGTGTGGGAAGAAGAGTGTTATAGTTGAAGACCTACGTAAGGTCTATATGTGAAATAGAATGTTAGAGCCCTAGTGCTATAAAACGTAAAAGCGATGTATGTTAGAGTATATGAACAAGAATGGGATGGAATGTGGCTTAGTAAAACACGAGGATATCGTGTTAATGTTATAGAAAGCGTAAAAAAAAATATATTTTGAAAGCTAATGAAAATGTTATAGAATAAACCTATGTAAGGTTTACATGCAAACAAAGTCAGAAAGACTAAAATGATAAAAGTAAAAATGTGGAAATGGTCAACAAGGGTTGACGGGTAAATGAGAAAGTGAGATGAGTAAACACATGGAAAATGTGTAAATATGATGAACAAGTTTTATATATCCTATGAGCTTGCCTTAATTAAATTAAAATGGAAGTAATAGTATGTGTGTTAAAGTGTTAATAGCTTGGATCCGTGTGTTGTTATAGTGTGATGTTACAGGTTACTCGGGAAACGTTACAATGATCGTTACAGAAATCCTACGGGACAGGTGATAGTAAATCCTATGGGATCTGTGATAGCAAATCCTACGGGATATGTTATAGTGATCCTACGGGATGTGTTATAGCCCAAGTTAGCAAGTGAATGTTACAGGAATCCTTTGGGATGAATTGAATTGCCTTCACCGGCAAAGATTGCCTACATCCTTGGCATGTGTAAATGTTATAGTAAAATGGATCAAATGCTAAGAAATGAGAATTGTGGAAAGTAAAGAGGTGATGACCTTTTGGGTCATAGAAAGCAAAGGAAAGAAAAGAAAGTTAAAGCGTGTAACAGATAAGTGCTAGTGTTATGTCGGAAGTGGATAAGTAGGATGATTTATAATTTCATTATTTGAATGGATTGAGACGCCTTTTCATTTAAATAAAGAAATTGTGAATCGTCGAACTACGAGTTTATGTTTCTTGTTTTACATCAATTGGGACGCCTCTCCATGTAAATGAAGAAGTCTAAATAAGTGGGCTTATGTGTTCCCGACATGGCATGAGTATGGTAATGGGGTAGAAACGAAAGTCTAAAACTAATTAGACATCTTAAGGAAATGAGATAGGTGCATAGGGTTTATATGGTGTGTAAAATTGGTTGTGTATTATTTTTTTAATTTTTTAAATGGAAAAGTATCCGTTACTAGTCGTTGGGTTCAAACGGGCAAAACTATTGGGACCTTTCAAAATGACATCACACCGTTAACAAACACCAAAATGGCGTGAGGGGTGTCGTAACATATCAACATCGGCGTGGTTGAGATGTCTACGTGGGAATGTCGCTGCACCCACGCCATCGTACCGATCTCTTTTGCTCCACACCACATAACAAAAAGTTACACACACAAATTAACGCTACCACGCATGGTCGCTGCTATGCATGAATAATCTTCTAGTTATCTATAATATGGTAACACTAAAGGGCTTTGGCTTAGTTGGTACCCACATCCAAAAAACTAATGGGCCCACTGGAGAGATCTTGTGGATAATATGTCATGGGTTCCGATCTTGGCTTGTGCTCACTCCAGTCGGTACCCCACTGTGCCAAAAGAGTTGCGAAAGCTGTTATGTGTGGAGTCGACAATGGTTGGTGCAAAAGACACCCAAAATCAAAATGTTTCCTCCAACTCAAACTTTTTGTGAATCTATAATATGGTAACAACTACTAAAAATAATACTCACTACCATAGTTGAAGGTTACATTTTCAAGACACCGACACTCTTAAATAAACATCTACACATTAAGACGTACACCAAGACAATTAAACCAACTTACCAACATACTATAGTGGTACCACATGATGCGTGTGGGTATCCTGTGACTAAATTTTTGGCGAGCAAATATTTTTATTTATATATTTTTTTTTCTAACAATAGCTTTATGTATTTTGATTTGCGAAGAACTATGTATTTTAATTTATTACAATCTTTTTTAGAATAAATGTACGGATGTCAAGAATTTCATGTCATATTTCAACTCTTTAATCATTGACCATGTTTTTTTATTATACAATCGCAATAATAAATATTTAGTAAGCAACGATTTTTCGTTGTTCAAAATGACTACATGATTTATATAAAGTTATTTCAAAATACCGCAACAGAACACGCTGGTACTGTTAGAGCAAAATTCACTTGCCCTTTCAAAATTCGGATTAAACAATAAAATGTAACCAATTTTTCTTTTATGATAACCAATAACGTCCGACACAAACTTTCTTACAAAGAAATCAATCAATCTTAATGATACAAAGCCCAACAAAATTAACAAGAGTCCAACAGCAAAATAAAACTTAACCAATTTCACTCACATAAAACAAACCTAATTATACTCTCAAAAACTTTAGCAGTCACTTTTCTCTCTCAAACCACAAGTTAGATATATCATATATCCTCTTCTATCTAATTGCAAAAAACCTGTACCACACACAAACTAATCTTGTAATTTATCCGGAACACCAAACAAGAATAAAGAACCTTTTGACCTATTGGTTGTAGCCCACAAAGAACCCAAACATTTTTTTGCTTCTAAATCCTATATACGAGTCTCGAGTAGATAATTTTTTGTTGTTCTTGTGTGTTTGACCGAAAGAAAGGTGAGAATGAAACATGTTTGTTGTTTTGGGTAAAGGATCTTCAAAAGTCTTGGTGTTTCTTTGAATAGCACGAAAAAATAAATTGAGGTCTATTAATTATTTTGCTTTTCAGTTTTGAAGTTTTGATTGAGTGTTGGGGAGTGAAGGTAAGGGTCATGGTTGTGTCTAGTTTAGGATTTGTTAGCTTTTTTTTTCGACATGTTCTTGGCTGTGATATGAGTTATCTTGCAAATGCCTTTGTGAAAGATTGAAAAGGTTTTTGGATTAGTTTAGGATTTGTTAGTTTAGGATTAGTTTAGGATTCGGGTTTTTGGAAACATGGATTTGTGAAAGATTGAAAAGGGTTTCGTGTGTTTGGGTGAAGTAAGATTCGGGTTTTTGGAATTTGATTATGACGATGGTGGAAAAAAAATTATAAAAAAATATGGTTTTTATTAAGAGGTAAAAAGTCGAGGTTTTATTTATAAAATGGACATGTTCTTCACTGTGGTTTAACTTCATTTGGTCTTCGTTTTGATTTTGGAAGCAAAAGCTTTGTCACATCACATGAAGGGTTCTGGGCTGATATGTGTGGATACGTGTTTGTACATTGTGCTTTACATTTTGTATCAATTAGTGATGGGGTGTATTAATTGTATGTATGTAAGAAATAGTATTTTCTTAAAATCTTGTGCTTTACATATTGTACATTATGTTTTAAAAGTAGTATTTGCTTAAAATCTATTTTAGGAAATCTTAAAAAATTAATTAGGAGGGAAGTGCATCCCTCTATTATAAGATAGTTAGATTAGAGAATACTTGAATGAATGAACACGTTAAGCTCTTTATAATACAACCATTTGTAGTAATATTATATACAACTTGCATCAATAGCAGCCTAATATATTTCTCTACAATTTCAACGGATTCTCGACATGAGCATCAAATATATATATATAGAGTTAGGATCAAATGAAGATTACTTAAAATAAGAAGGAATAAGAAGAACTATAACTACAAATCCGAGATGCATCGACTTAAATTAGATGCATCCCTATAATCTTAGATGCATTATAACACACCATATTGTGTTTTCTAGCTTTAAATCGATGCATATACGTATATTAGATGCATTTCATGATTTCTCTTGTTTTTGTTCCTCTGACGACGCGAAATCATAAAAATTAATTTGCACCATCTATACATCAAATTAACTTTGAAACTCAAGATGTTGCATCTATATGAATAGAAATGCATCTAATGCAAGTCGTTGCATCTCAAATACGTGGTTTTGGTCACTTCTCACAACTTCTTATTTTAATTTACTTCTCATGGATCCCTACTATATATATATATATATATATATATATATATATATATATATATATATATATATATATATATATATATATATATAGAGTTAGGATCAAATAAGAAGATTACTTAAAATAAGAAGGAATAAGAAGAACTATAACCGCAAACCGAGATGCACCGACCTAAATTAGATGCATCCCTATAATCTTAGATGCATTATAACGCACGATAGTGTGTTTTCTAGCTTTAATCGATGCATATACATATATTAGATGCATTTCATGATTTCTCTTGTTTTTGTTCCTCCTGACGGCCGAAATCATGAAAATCAATTTGCACCACCTATACATCAAATTAACTTTGAAACTCAAGATGTTGCATCTATATGGATAGAAATGCATCAAATGCAAGTCGTTGCATCTCAAATGCGTGGTTTTGGTCACTTCTCACCACTTCTTATTTTAAGTCACTTCTCATCGGATCCCTATATATATATATATATATATATATATATATATATATATATATATATATATATATATATATATATATATATATATATATATATATATATAGAATCTAGATCAAATAAGATCATACTTAAAGTTGTTAAAATGAGATCGAACTAAAATTTGACAAGAGATACCTCCTTACAATAAAAATAATTTTTTATTTACTACAACTAAAATTGCTAAAGTTTCGATAGATTTCTTTTAAAATTTACGAAACCTAGGTGATACACTTTGATTAAAAGTTTAATGTGTATCGTGGTTTTGTATGTGTATCGTGTTTGGAATATTTATTAGTGTAATGTGTATCGTGTATCACTAATCCAAACTCATGTATCATTTGGTTATTAGTTGCTAAAATGTTAATTTGTATTAAAATATAATTTTTTGTGTATGATTGCTAAAATTGTTATTTATAAATGTTTTAGTGGTTTTTAGATTTGATCTTATTTTTACAACTTTAAGCTTGATCTCACATTAACCTCCCTATATATATATATATATATATATATATATATATATATATATATATATATATATATATATATATATATATATATATATATATTTAATTGATTAACTTAACGTTTAGTAGAAGTAGACTTTTGGTTGATAGTATAGATAGATTAAGTCAGACAGTGACTATATAGTTTTCTAAAATAATTAGGACAAAAGGATTTGTCTCATGTTGAGTTTAATATAACTAGTGTCATACATCAAATATAAATAGCGTTCCCATTATGCTAAATCAAAAGTAACCTCCCTTATATGGTCGCTCGCCTATTCAACCAAAAGTATTACCAAAAGTTATTAACTTTGGCTAAATACGTTATACGTGAATCACACTTTTTTAGTGAACTAGTTACTTTGATGTCTTCTTTAGGTTTATATATTGAAACCAAGAATACCAAGCGAGTAGCTATACATTGGCACTCTTGTTGGAAGGTTTCGTACATCATGAACTTTTGTAACAATCAAACTTTTGTTTTAAATTGGCACCATCGGATAAAAGTGATGATGTACGAAATACTTTCCTATCATGTAAATATTTGTAAGGAACATTTTATAATCGAATAACGCATTGCTTAGTACTTACTCTTATGTTTGCCACATAAGCTTATTAAAAGATTGTGCTTGTTTTTTATGTTATATAAAATATAAGCTTTGTTTATCATACAAAACTTATAAGAGATTTTCAAAAATAATTTTCTAAAATTTAATACTACTACTGCATGTATCTTATATAAAATATTCCTTCTTTTAATTTCACTTATGCTGATGGTACATAACTTTTAGTTTACAATAATGAGTGATTGAGTGATGAAATTTCTTGCGTCTATCTTTTATGTGTCCATTGTCATAGATGTCAAGAACCAATATTAGGTGGCTCTGTATACAGTTGCATCTCGTGTCCATACTTTCTGCATAAGACATGTGCGGAACTACAACCCACTCTCCATTATGTACACCACCCGCATCCTCTTACACTCGTGGCTCGCGAAATTGATTGGATCTGTGACGTGTGCTCGAACCACTACAAAAGTGGTGTGTTCACGTATTGGTGTTCGGTGTGTGACTTTGATGCATGCCTGAATTGTGGTGTTGCTAATGCTGCACTCAGGGAGAAAGCTTTAGTCAAAAATCAAGAAGAAGGTCAACACGCTTTTCTTCATCATTTTGCTCATCGTCTGGGAGACGATTATAAGTATCATCGGTGTTGATTTTGGTATAATGAGGAGAAACCAAAAGGAGTTGTAGTTGGGTGTGATATATGTGAGGAACCATTATCAATTGGTGACTCTGCATATGCTTGCATCCAGTGTCGTTTTTCCGTTCACAAATTTTGTTCACAACTTCCATATACCATCAACTTACCTTCCTTATATCACCATCCTCTGAGAATCAATATGTTCAGAAAGACGGATATTGGTTTATGTTTGTGTTATGTTTGTAGGCAGAGAATAACCAGAGGGTTTGTTTAATGTGTTAATGAGGACGATGAGATACACTTTAACGCTTGCAGTAATTGTTGTCTTGTTGAGTTTGCTCGTAAGGCAGAAGCTGATGCTATCAAAGAGGAGGCAAAGATAAAATTGAACATAAAGGCCACCGCAACATCCTTTAACCCTCAAGTTGCGACCTGGTTCTTTCCATTGTGATGCTTGCAAGGAGAAGGATGAAGGTTTATTTTATGAATGTGATACTTGTGACTTTTGGATCCACAAGTCTTGTGCTACCTTAGCCCCTACCATCCACCTTCCACATCATCACCCTAAACACCCACTTGCTTTGTCTACTCTCTTCCAGAGAACTTCTATAGATACTCGTATTTTGTAAATTTTGCAACAAATACATTCGACGGGATGAATGGTTGTATCATTGTGCAAACTGTAGATATTTTGCACATATTAAATGTGCCTTGAATGCACAGCAACAACCTTCTACTCCAAGGTAAATCTAACTTATAGTATCTTTTTCATTGTGTATGTTTGTGATTAATTATCGTCTGAATACAAAATATGTACATGATTTCAGAGATAATCGGAACACTTCGGCAGCTAGTGATAATGAAATCAGTTTGCTGCTGCATTTTCCCATGTCGGAGGCATTTACAGACCCATTGAAACTACTACATTCTAAAATCTTTGCTCAAGATGATAACGAAACAACTGAGATTAATTATTGGAGTCATCCTGCTCATCCACTGGTCCTGAATGTTGAAGATCCACAAGGTAACAACATGATGCCCGACATCAACTCTGGTGATCCAATAAAGGTATGTTATGCATGTGTACGACCTCTCTCCTTCCCATATTATAGCTGCAAAGAGGATGGATGTTCTGTATTCACTGGTCTCCACAAATATTGTGCCCACTTACCCCGAACATTACAACATCAACTTCACCCAGACCATACCCTTGATTTGGTAGACACATGGGAAGATGAGGAATTCTATAAATGCAATGGTTGTTGCAGCTTGGGCAACACGTTTGCCTACAAATGCAAAATGAATTGCAAGTTCTACATTTGTGTAAATTGTGCATTTTTACCCATCACCATCAAACACGAATCCCACAACCATTGTCTTACCCAGCTTATTGATCCTAAAGTTCTCTGTAAGGCATGTGACGGGTTTTATTATGGCATAAGCTATGCTTGCAAGGCTTGTGACTTTCAACTAGACATATTTTGTGCAATGAGGTCGCCAAAGTCCCTTGCTCACAGGTATTGCAAGGGACATGAAATCCCATTGACATATCCCCCGGTCGATGATCATCCAGAAGATTTCTATTGTGATATTTGTGAGGAGGAACCCCCAACTTCCCGCTCTATCATTGTCACAATCACAAATCCAGAAGCTCTTTTCACCTTCATTGCATCAGTCGAATTGATTATTACGAAAACGTATGGTTTGAGGGCACCGAAACTCCACCGTATCATAAACATCCATTAACATTTGTTCGAAGAAAGAAAACACCAAAGTATGTGTGTTCAGTTTGTAATCAAGATATTAATGGTTATTTGGTCCTTGAATGTCGGGCTAGAGTGTGTAATTTCAATATTTGCTATTATTGTCATCTGAAAAAGATAATGTGATATTGGAGGAAGTAAGAAATTGAATGGTTGTGGGATTGTTTCAATAAATTATTGTCTTTCTCTTCTTCTTATCATACGTTTTCTTATGATTTTCAATTGGTACTTGTTTTAGTTTGATATTTCCATCTACATGATATATCATGTGAAGGATGCAAATTCTGTGTTTGATAATTTGTCTCAAAGTTAACAGTTATTTGCTAGTAGTCACATTCTATGCTTATCAAGGGGCTAATTTCACAAAATATAAGCCAATGAGCACAATCCAAACACTTCAAATGTGCTTTTTCCTTATAAGAAATGCAAATTGAACAGATACTTAGTTAGCGCTAAAGGTCTTTAAGTTTAGCCAAATTGGTTAAGTATATATTGCTTGAGTGTGACTCACAAGTCGTGCCTGAGACGTGTAAATATACACTTTTAATCTTACGACATGACTTTTAGCATTCCATGGTATTGCTCTTTAACTGATGGGTCGAGAGCCACCCTTAGCTTTTATATACATATTTAAGAATTCTGCAGTTGGATGATAAGTAAAAGTAATTACTTTTAGTTTACTTCTCAAGACGAGAATGCGTACTTTTGTGATGTGAAAAAATGTCCGTTTTGCAGTTATTCAAACATATAAGAAATGGGATATTGATATGAAAGGGATTCTGTGATGTTTTAAAGGTCTGGTTATTTTACTTTAAAAGTTTCCTATCACAACTTGAGAGTGCTGAAAAATGTTGCCTTCTAGCTTGTGATGGGATCGCTTTTTCAGTATTGAATTGCTGATGGTTCTATTGGTTGAAAGCACATTGCAGAAAATGTAGGTTGAAGGGGTTGGTTAAAACAGATGGCTACCTTGACTTTGAAAATCTTGACTTATAGGATTTTATATTAACTAATCAGTGTACTTGGATGGAGTAGCTGTGTTGTTAATTTAAGGTTAGTGCACTATCTTTAGAGTCCTCAAATCAATGTACATTTGGTGATACTACATCAGCCTTTCGAGCTCAAAGCTTCTCATTTGGTTAATTGTCAACTTTACATAATTGTTATATGTTCCAGAACTATTAATTGTGGTGATTAAAAAGTTTTACTTTACTAAACATTCTTACCATATGCATTTCTGCAACCGGTCAGTCTACAGCACCAGCATTTCAGAGTTCTGGTTTTGGCACTTCATCAAAGCCTGCGTTTGGATCCACTACAATGTCGGGGTCCTTTTGAAAGCTCATTTCAGAAATCACAACCTGTTTTTAGCCTATGTATAAATTTTCCAAGCATCCCATGTGGCTCCACACATATTGAAGTTTCAAGTAAACAAACTTCTAGCAACACAAGCTCTGTTTTTGGTCAATGTGTTGGCCTTAAGAGCATTTGACTTGAATAAGTCAACTTTTTTTACTCCTTTATAATCGGCACCATCTAGATTTTGTCCAATTCAAGGTTTTAGACAATCACTTCCTTGGAAGTCAATGTGCGGTTAGTAGAGTTACCCCTTATGATCAGACACCTCAGGCAGAAAAATGGTACTTATACTACACCAAAGTCAACCAGTAATACTTTTGGACCTAAGTGCACCCATAAATTTGTCAATCCATGTTCTTCATCCACATCAACCAACGTGTTTTCTCTTAGTACATTCCTATTGATTTCCTGATTCATTAGTTTTACTTAATTTTCATATTGGTCAGGGGCACCAACATGTAGCAACATGCAGTCAACTAGTTTTACGTTCGCGCCAGCAATTAACCATGTGTCCTAAAGATCTCAGTATCACAAACAACATCTGTGTCTGTAGGAAGTAGAGTAACCCCTTATGCGCAAACACCTCACGCCGACAATGGTAGCGATACAACATCAAAGTCAACCGGTTTTTATTTTCAACATCCGTGTAGCATACCGATCAGTCAAAGTTATTCATTTTATGCTCTTCAACTACATCTCCTGGCCTGTTTGGCACCCCCTAATGGTCAGACACCTCAGAAAGACAATGGTAGTGATATGATACCAAAATTAACCGGATTTACTTTTCCCCCTTATAAAAGCAAATCGGCCATTTTACGCTCTTCAACTACATATATACATGTGGAAAATCAGTAATTAGGAGAGAGAGGTAATGATCATTTTGTTTTTTCTCTTAGCGCTAACTGTCCTTTATATCTAGCAAAATGGCGTGTTTTGACCCGTTACATGAACCGCCCAACCCATTTTCCACCTAGTGACGGTCCAAAGGCTGTTGTTTTGTGTTAGAAAATATTACGTAAATTGTCCATGTTAGTTACCTCACTTTACAAAGAACGTCCATAATTTCAAGATTTAACAAAAACATTATGCCGGGTAAAGATGTTAACAAGTAATTCTTTATAGATTAATTAAAAAAAAAAAAAAAATACTAATTGTTGAATATTTTTCCCCTGTCGCAACGACGGGCAACTCCCACTCGCACTCGTTAGTAAACAAATAATCATTTTGAAGCATACATAACTAAAATTTCCATATTAAATTATCAAATCTCAAAAGTGCAGCATAATGTGGGGTTTGAGATTCTTCAGCAGTGATGGGGGCTCGAAATTCTTTAGTGGAAGTCTCATTCTCAAACTCTACATGCTACAACTTTTGGGGCCTTTGAGTGACTATTCTCTCACCGTAAACGTCTTTGTGGAGCCGAAAAATAGAGATCCTTTGTGAAATGTGTTATGGATTTGATCTTAATTTCTTCTGATTCGATACAACAACTAATCATTGCCTAACATACAAGGTTTGAGGAATGGTCATATCATGTCTTATCTGAAATACGGGTTATAGTTGTCCGTCAAATCAATCATTTTGTAAAATTATAAATACGAAATGTATCGGTCTAATGAAATGTAATAAGCGACTAAGTGGCTATGATTCTATGAACCAAGTTGGTTTCAGGTATAGGACGACGTGCAATGCGACTTTAAACATTACACGTCAACCTAAGCTTGAAATTAAATGTGTTATTCGTACACCCCTTAGTAGATAGTGGCACCCCCTTACCTCACTTTTACCATTCCGTTGACAATATAAGTTTTTGTTCTATAAGTCAGTCTTTTTACTGTTTTATGTTCCGTATTTTATGTCATATAATACTTTTGACTTATCAAGCTTATAATTTTATGTTCTATAGTGTCAGTTCCGTAGCTAAAAAAAAAGGAGGGTGTTGTAATCCATTTAGGGGTATGAATAACCAATCCTGGATATAAATTCGTGGGTTAGATGTCCCAACATATCAATTTCATGGGCAATTGTTCAAGCCCAGCTGACAGGAAGATTCTTCATTTACAAATTTAATTCATAGACCCCAAATCTTGCATTTTTCAACTTGAAAATGTGAAGGTCCATCATGAATCGTGTGTACAACATATCAATCCACGGGCCTTATGTATAGACGTATAATATTATCTTACTTTTAACTTTTCATTTTTGGTCATGCATGTTTAGAGTTAATTATCAACTAGTCTCTCACATCTTCAGTTAGTTTATCTGACATTTTAACTTTTGGGGTAGCTGTTTATCTTTAATTCAAGGTAAAGCAAAATATCTTACATGTTTTGTCGAATATATGTTCAATTATACCCTTTGAATCCCTATGTAAACCACTAAAACTATGTGAACTGCCTTAATGACTCCCTCTCCTAATTTGGACCCCTTTTATTATAAAACGACACATAGTGAGCCAATGTCTGTTATATTTGAATATGCTCGAGAAGGTTTAATTGAACTGCGTATTGGATGGTTTTGTTGAACTGCTTATTTCAGCTTCAGTACAGCTTAACAGAACAGCTTATTAGTGATTTTGTTTTTGCTTTTCGGGTGAGCTAGATAACTAAAACATGTTTGGGTTGTAGTACTTGTATTTGCGAGTAATTTTGGGTTTAAAAACATGATGTCAGTTGGTTGTTAGTCCACTGACATGTATATATGTTTGATGAATTACCTTAACCAATCTTTGAGTATCTTCAACTTCAAACAACTGTAGGTTCAGGTTTTATTTATCTCCTTTAAATATTTGTTTATGCTTCTTCATCAATAAGTGGGGTGTCTGGTTTAGTTTTAACTGAAAAATGTGAGTTCAGGTTGCTACATTTGAGTACAGTTGCTAATATAAATTCAAGTCAGCCTCATCTGGTATAAATTTCCGGGGAAAAAAACAAAGAAAGCAAAATGAATATTAGTTTATGTGTAAATGAATAACAATGTATTATTGAGACATTTATTGAGCACTTGCGCATGTTTAATTTCCAAGCCTAAGCGGCTAAGCCCGTCCAACCGGAAACATTAATCCACAACTGGTTGACACATTTCTAAAAGTTGGGTTAGATGTGTTACCAGTTAGTTGAAGTCATTAGCAACTAGTAAAACCCTTACTTTTCATTATCTACTTACAGTTTTCTTGTTTGGAATTTTAACAGCTATAAGGGTTATTTTGAAAAATTTACTTTTGTGTGATATGTAAAGAAAGCTTCTAACTGACAAAAGGAGATAGGAAAGCTTTAAAAGTAAGATGCAAACTTCTAATTTGAGAAACGAATGTTCTTGAAAAAAAAAATTAATTACCAAATTCTCCTAGGGAAGTGTCAAACTAACAAAAGCTGGTTGTTTATTGCAGTTTATCGGCTCACTAAAACAAAGTGAAGAAATCTGTTCAAGTGTTGCAAAAGAAAGGGAAAGTATAGACATTCAGCTTGTAAAACACTGGATTCCTTTAACGTTGTGTATTCTTTTTATTCTTGAAAACTACATAACTATTAAAATACATACAGAAAAATAAACTGCAGATTAATTAATTTATCCTATCTCATCCAACATATGCTTTTAAAATGAGCAAAACAGGATGTAGATACTTTTCTTTTCATTAATGTTCACAAAAGCTAAAGGAGTAATGAACATGTTAAGATTAAAGAGCAATTCATGTTCACAAAAGCTTAAAGAGTAATGAAGTTAAGACTAAAGACCAATTCATGTTCACAAAAGCTTAAAGAGTAATGAAGAAGTTAAGACTAAAGACCAATTCATGTTCACAAAAGCTTAAAAAGCAATGAAGAAGTTAAGCTTAAAGAGCAATTTTTTTCTTTTATGTTGCTTGTAATTGTCAAAAGATAATCATCAAACAGTTATTATGCATGTGATTTTTTTTATATATTGTGAATATAGAATTACTGAATTAGAGTTAATCAAGAGTTAAATTCTTATTATGCCTAATTCATAAGTAAATTATATACCTACTTTATGACATGTTTTAACTGTACTTGGGTGAAATGTGTCTTGATCATATCGAGAGTCAGATAGGAACATAGAACTTTTTTCGTTCCAAGATAACAATAAACAGTTTTATTTTGTCAAATGATATTTTAACCTTTGACTAATAAAAATTTATTTTTTAGTTTTGTGAAAATAATTTAATTTAGAGGTAGTATCACTACTACACAAAAATCTCATTTGCTACGGTTTTTAAGGCCATTTACTACGGTTTTAAAACCGTGGCAGATATGAGCGTACCAAAAAATGAAATCGTTTTTTGGTACGGTTTTAAACCGTGGCAAATAATGATTATTTGGTACGGTTTTTTATCAAACCGTAGCAAATTTCTTCCACTACTGACCAGGCATACTTTTCTTGTTTGCTACGGTTTTTTATTAAACCGTACCAAAATCTGTTTCTTCAATAAAAAAAAATAATTAAATTTTGTTTTCCAAAACCCACAACCAAACACTACCACAAGACCCGAACAGTAATCCAGCATACACAAACAATATTCAACAAATTCAACATCCTATATAAACATCAACGAACGCAACATCCGAGTTGGACAAAAGTGTTATCCATTACAATTGCTTAAACGTCATCATCACGAAAATATAAAACATTAACTATTGAGCAGCCATTGTATCTAAGGGATGAACTAAAGCCCTATAAAACTCAAGATCTACCATGTATGCAGATCATCTTCTGTTGATTTCAATACAAGATCTACCATTGATTGGTTGTTAGTCGGAGGCAAAGGCGAAGGATCTTCATCTACTTCCCATAATCTGTTCCTTGCAAAACCATGCTGCTCCAGCGTACCGAAATTTACAACCTTATGATATGCAAATTATAGTTAGTACTAGTAACTAAGTTATTTGGACAAGTAAAAATAGTATAACACAAATTTAAAATGCAAACCTGAGGAAAGCAAATGGGCATGCCTCCTCTCATGGGTTTGGGTGGTTTCGAAACAGCCTGCAAATAGAACATGCCTTTATGATTATAAAGCAATCTTGAACAGAGAGACAAGAAACCAAATATTTTGTCGGTAGTCAATATAAAAACTATCCAGAAAATACTCATGTACGATAGCTGGCATTATTCTTTACAGACATAACATATGATACCCATAAATAACATTAATCTAATGCAGTCACATATCAACATAACGATGCATATCACTATATCAGTACCTCACACACTCCACTTTTATTTTATAACCACCATCCATTTGCATTGTCTTCCTCTAATATTGATTCGAAATACCCATACAGATATCTATGGCTGTAAGGAACCCCATTCAGAATACTTATAAAGCAGTACTCACTTAACAACAGTTTCTAAAACACAATTGTTAAGTGGTGCAGCCTGAATGTGTGCTCCATTCTCATAGGCACTAACATAAGAAAGGTGATATTTCAGAAACCAAGTCTAGCTTATACAAAAAACGAGGTGGGCGACGGTCCGCCGCGTTGCGGCGGGGCGTCGTCTCACGTCGTCGATCATTGCAACGTATTTTTTTTCAGTGTCAAAATTACAATTGTAGTTGTGGCGCTATCAAGATACCAAATACTATAATACGCAATAGCAATACCTAGATGAAATTCATCCTCGTATCACTTGTTTAAGAAGTTACAATTGTCTACATAGTGAACAACAATATGTTGGGCATTAAACTGAATATCGAGTAAATGTATAAGCTAGAGTATAAAGATGTATTTAGTATGAGAGTTGGAGCAACATATCTCTTATTTGAGGTTTGCACAGTGGAGCCCTGGGCTAATGTACAGGATATATACGTGTAAGTTACTAAAGGTCTAAACCGATGCGGCGGGGTGTTCCGATACCTTTTTTCGTGATGGATATGTCTCGTGACAACGTACAACAATAATAAGCTTGATGTAACTACCATGGAAGCCCTTTGTTTCCAAGACACCTTGCCCATTCCCAATCCTTTTTCACTGAAGTAAATTCAAAATAAAAAGAGATGAGCACTTGTAAGAGTTTGTAAGAGTTTATAATAGAGGGCGGGCATCTCTAAACACCACATGAACAACATACTGGAAAAAGGCACTAACAGTGACAAAAGAGTAAAGTACTATGAAGTCATTCTAAAAAATACATTCTAATAAGAGATTCAAAAGTAAAACATGATATTAGAGCACCTATATAACTTAAATGTATACGAAGTACTGAAAGCTGATATTGGAACTCATGAAAGCACTTGTCAGTGTCATCTAGTTACTGAAATGTTTTTAAAAAATGATGATTGGATGAGCTGCACTTCCTGTATTACGCTTGTTCAGGCTTTCCTTACTGAACTTTTTAGGGCCTCGATCTCAGCAACAATCTTTTCCATTTTCGGGGTTGATGTTTCATGAGGTTTTTTATAATGTTGCGTTGCTCATTAGATGTTCAATACCTGAAGCAGGTAGCGTGGTGGTCAAGTTCCCATCAGGTGTCTGCTATGGCGGTTCCAGTTTGACCAACCACATGGTCCATTTTGCAGTCCACCACTACTACGCCACAACTGCAAAATACTTGGTGTGCCTTGAAAAAACGTAGATAACAACTTTGTTTCAATAAATTTCCTAAACACAATTTTATAACTATTTGCATCAGACAACCCAAATGTAGGTATTAAACTTTTCACAAAAACCACACAGCAGAGTTTGCTATATAAATTTACTTATGTATTAGGATAAGACGTATAAACATTCAACTAAATAAACCTAACCTCGCGAACTATACCTTTAACAAACGGCGAGAGACAGCAGGTGGGACAGCGGCGGTGGTCCAGCTACGGTGGTTCGGCGAGACAGCAGGCGGCGGCACTACCAAAATTAAACACTAACATAACTTAACAAAATCAAAATCAAACACAAACTTATACCAAAGTTAAACAAAACACTAAACTAAAAAAAAAAAAAAAAAAAAAAAACCTTTAAACAAATTACCGTGGGGTAGCTGTGGTGGTCGGCGGCGAGCAAAAATAACCTTTCACAAACATAAACAAATTAAGTGAAGAAACTAAAATTACAAAAATTAAATAACTAAATAAACAAACTAAAATTATAAAATTAAAACATAAACAAACCTTTAATTTGTGTGTGAGAGGTGGGGGGTGCTGTGGTGGTACAACGAATGGTGGTGCCCGGTAGTGGTGCGTGTGTGTGTGTGTGGTGTTAAAGGTTTGAGAGGTTTGTGTGTGGTGGTGCGTTTGTGTGTGGTATTCTGTGAAGAAAAGAAGCTTTGAGAGGATGAAGAATGAGATGAGTTATCAATTTTAGATCTAGGTTTGAGATGGTTTTTGGCTTTGGGCGGGATAAAGTGAAAATGTGGGAAGGGAAATAAAATTTTCACTTATGCGGGTATTTTATATTTGGGCGGTTATTAAATTATTTTGGCTGAATTTTTTTTTTGGATCTCACTTTGGCGACAACATAACCCGTGGAAAACGGCATTGGGTGTTACTTTACTTTACTTTTTTACTTTGGCGACAACATGGGTTTCGCAGAAACCCTTGGTCAACATTTTCTGTGAAGAGAACCGTTAGTCGCCTTCTCGAGCCCTAAGAGACCATCAACAAAGAGAACCCGTTAGAGTGGACCCGAGGCCGTAGCCCGGGTCCACCTCCGACGGTCAAGTTAGTATTGATGCGATGTGATGAGTTAGGGTTAGAGTAACTCGTCATCCGTCCTCGGAGGAGATCCATCCATATATTTATAGGGCATGGATTAGGGTTTAGGCGTGAGTGGGCATTTGTTTGTCGGGTCGACCCATTCTGGGCGGTCCCGACTATACGTCCACAAGCCCCCGCGTAGGCCCAATCAACCATGACGGCATGGCCCCATGCGCAACTCGAGTGTGTACATGGGACGGACCATCTATCGCTGACCCAATTGCGATAGTGCGCACTTGGCCCATGGCGTCATCTGTTTAGCCCATTAGACTATATCTCGAATCGCGACCTTGTAGGCGCGTCTGCAGTGACCATGTTCCATCTCGAGTAACACCCGTTCTTACATGACGGGAGGAATGCGATATGCTATGTTTCCCACACATGTGCGATGTAAAAGACCCCGTAAGAAGAACACGTAGTTCTATAGTTGGGGTTACAGTGACATTGCGATTGTGAGAGTCTCACAATGGTGAAAGTGGATCCCGTAAGTTTGATGGTGCTACTCGTGTAGGAGCATTAAACTTATTTATTCCTGCGTAAAACACTTAATGCAAATATTAAAAGTATATGCCAATTGATCCTTGCATGCAATTCGTATGATATCTATACCACTTGTGAATTTTTGAAAATAATGTTTAACGTCGAAATGTATGTTTATGACGTCTCGTCATATTATAAAATACTTTACAAGTATTTACGTTGAAATGATATCCTACGATAGTGGTTTAATGATTTATTATGAAATTATAACTTTTCGTCGTAAAATAATGTCATTTGACAATTTCATGAAAGTGACTAAATAGCCTTGAAACGCTAGTCGTAAAATGATGCACGTCGAGTGTTAGGAAACGAACTCAACGGTTTTGGGAAGCTTGTATCATTATCTCAAAGTTTTAGCATTTAAGTTTTCATCCTAGAGGTCTCGATCATGGAGAAAAATATAGGTAAAGTATGGTACTTGTATCCAAAATATTGTTTAAGGGTGGTTTTCGGCAAAGTTTGAGTGACCGTATTTTGTTCATTACAACTCCGCTTGACGAACGGTTGGACATTTTGGAAAATATGCTAGGCGAACTTACTTTTACTAGAAGACATCATGTTATAAAAAGTACTACATCCATGTTAAAAACGACACTCAACATGGTCCTTTGTGGGCGTAATACTTGTCTAATAGAAATATATTAGTTTTTCTTATATAATATAGTTACGGAAACTTTATGTAAACACGTGTAATTTAATCGTTACAAGTCCGTTTTATATAAACTTGACCAGAAGTGATATGTTTCAAGGAGTAATTATAGGATGATAAATATATATATAACACTTAAAAACATTAAAAAGTGGTATAAACATCATTATGACTTGCATGTTTTTCTTAAATCTTATTACGAGTATAAAAATATATCGTGATAATTTTTGGAAGTGTCGGATCAAATGTTCAAATAATGTTTACGCGATAGCGTTTATTTAATAAGAAAATAAACGTTTAATGTAAAATGCAAAACCCATGCATAAATTGATGTGAAATGATGTTACTAATGATGTGTAGACTAAATCTAGTCTATATCAAATGTCCTGAAATTACGAGTTGTCACAAATACCATCTTTAGTTTTCCCGGAAATATTCAACAATAACCCCATCAAGCTGTCACATACGTTCTTTTCAATGTGCATAACGTCGATACAATGTCGTACTTCCAAATCCTTCCAATATTGTGTTCAATTTGACTTCCTTTTCCTTTTCCAAACATGGTGTTTATATTAGAAACTCGTGAAAGTGCAGTATCTCCACTAAATCGTGTCCTGACTCGTCCAAACTCTGTATTTTCGTCAAACTCCGAACTCATATACCGATACGAGTGATTTTTTGGAAGCGATCTTCGATGGCCCATGAACACAGTTTTTTTTGCAATTGTCTAACCACCTGGAGGATGTCTCATCTTCACATATCGGGAAAGCCTGTTTACCCTTCGTGCTATATCCTGACAAATTACCGTATGCCGGAAAATCATTAATGGTGCAAAAAATCATGGCTCGCAACATAAAATTCTATTTCTTATACGCATCATACATTTTTACACCCTGTTTCTACAATGTCATTACCAGGTTGTTTTGGACCGGAAATTAACAATGACATGTATTTACGTTTCATGCATAACCACGGTGGAAGATTGTACATGCATATATAAAAGAACCGACCAAGTACTGTAGCGACTGCACATGTTTCCGAATGGGTTGATTCCTTCTGAGCTTAGTCCAAATCGAATATTTCTAATCTCTTTACCGAATTCTGAAAATTTGTTATTAATTTTTCTCTATTGAAGGGAGTCCGCCACATGCCTTAATTTCCCGTCATCTTTACGTTGATCGGAATGCCAACGCAACAATTTGGCCTCTTTCTTGTTTTCAAATAACCGTTTCAGTCTTGGTATGACAGGAAAATACCACAATAGCTTAGCCGGGGGTCCATTTTTTGTGAGGTTTAGTGAAATTTATTATGGTTGTTGATTGGAGTGTTTAATGGTTTTGCTGCGGTTATACAAAAACCGTAGCAGAAAAGAAATCAACTACCACGGTTATTAAGAAACCGTAGCAGAAAAGAAATCAATTACCACGGTTATTAAGAAACCGTAGCAGAAAACATTTATTTAGTACGGTTAACAAATAAACCGTAGCAGAAAACAAAGAAAATCACCAAACCGTAGCAAATGAGTTTTAGTTACCACGGTTTTTATTAAAACCGTAGCAAAAAACTTTATTTTTCTCTTTTGGTACGGTTTTTCGTGTAACCGTGTCTAATTACCGTAGCAAATACCACTTTGTGTAGTAGTGTATACGGAGTAGTAAATCTAGTGAAATACTAATGCATCTCTACTTTTTAGTAGACATTTAATCCGATATAATCAATCATTTAAGGGATGCTAAAAAGTTTGTGACTATTATCACCAAAAATGAAAGGTATAAGATTTAATTCATGTTAGACGCAAGTCACGCAAATAATTCTAAAGTGATCAAGACAATCTCCTAAAAGGAGGGAAACGGTTTCAATCTATATATGTGACAAGTGACAATGAGTTTAAACCTTATAAATTAGTCGGCGGAAAACTTTGCAACAATGGGTACCAAAATATTATTATAATAAAAAATAGAAAGATGCATACAATAAAGCACTAGAAAACAACAGGAGTAACCTTTTTTCTGTTTATAAATACAAGTTCATATTCTTTCCTGCAATTTCCACAATGAAGCTCACACTTTCCCTTAAGAGTTTCATTTTCTTGACCTTTCAAATATACTTTTATCAGATTTGATGAACTTGATTTTTATAAACTTGATTTTATTTTCACTTTCTCTGTTTTGAAGAAGTTTAAGATATAAAAATATTTTCTGTTTCCTTGAATTCAAGAAATTTTTATCATCTGCCATACTATTTTAAGTTTGATAGACATGGCAAATGAGAAAAGAGGGAAAGAGAAAATGGAAGACATTAATCATTTTGGTCATGAAGAACATCCGCTAAAGCTAATCAAAAACTCTGAAATGGTGAAGGGTGTCCATTGTCATAGATGTCAAGAACCGATATTAGGTGGCTCTGTATACAGTTGCATCTCGTGTCCATACTTTCTGCATAAGACATGTGCGGAACTACAACCCACTCTCCCTTATGTAAACCACCCGTTTCCTCTTACACTTGTTGCTTGCGAGGTTGATTGGTTCTGTGACGTGTGCTTGAACGACTACAAAAGTGGTGAGTTCTCGTATTGGTGTTCGGTGTGTGACTTTGATGCATGCCTGAATTGTGGTGTTGCTAATGTTGCACTCAAGGAGAAAGCTTTAGTCAAAATTCAAGAAGAAGGTCAACACGCTTTTCTTCATCAGTTTGCTCACAAAGAGCATCCGTTAATGTTCATCGTCTGGGAGACGATTATAGGTATCATCGGTGTTGATTTGGGTAATAATGAGGAGAAACCAAAAGGAGTTGTAGTTGGGTGTGATATATGTGAGGAACCATTATCAATTGGTGACTCTGCATATGCTTGCACCCAGTGTCGCGTTTTTCTTCATAAATTATGTTCACAACTTCCAAAAACTATCCACTACCCTTCTTTATATCATCATCCTGTAACAATCTCAATGTTCAAAACTGTTGATTCCAATTTACTATTTCATTGTAAAATTTGTCATCAAAGAATAGCTAAAGGGTTTTTTTATACTATTTACGGTCGTGATAAACCGAGATTCACTTGTTGCAGTAACTGTTTTCTTGTTGAGTTTGCTTGTAAGACAGAATATGATGCTATCAAAGAGAAGGCAACAGTCAAATTACAACACGAAGGCCACCCACAACATACTTTAACCCTCCAATTAAGACATGGTGCGTTCTGTTGTGACGCTTGCAAAACTGACGAAAAAGGCTTATTCTATCAATGTGATAGTTGTGACTTCTGGATCCATGAGACCTGTGCTTTCTTACCACCTACTATCAATCTGCCACATCATCACCCTAAGCACCCACTTGTTCTTGTCTACTCACTTCCAGAAAAATTCTACAAATACCCGTATTATTGCAAAATTTGCAACAAACTCATTCGAGGGAATGAATGGTTGTATCATTGTGCAAACTGTAGATATTTTGCACATATCAAATGTGCCTTGAATGCACAACAACAACCTTCTACTCCAAGGTAAATCTAACTTATATAGTATCTTTTTAATTGTTTATGTTTGTGATTAATTATCGTCTGAATACAAAATATTTACGTGCATGATTTCAGAGATAATCCGAGCACTTCTGCAGCTAGTGGTAATGAAATCAGTTTGCTGCATTTTCCTATGTCGGAGACATTTACAAATCCGTTGAAACTACTACATTCTAAAATCATAGCTCAAGATGATAAGGAGACAACTGAGATTGATCATTGGAGTCATCCTGCTCATCCATTGGTTCTGAATGTTGAAGATCCACAAGGTAACAACATGATTCCCGACATTGACTCTGATGATCTAATAAAGGTATGTTATGCATGTGTACGACCCCTCTCCTACCCATACTATAGCTGCAAAGAGGATGGATGTTCTTCTGTATTCACTGATCTCCACAAATATTGTGCCCACTTACCCCGATCATTACGACATCAACTTCACCCAGACCATACCCTTGACTTGGTAGATACATGGGAAGATGAGGAATTCTATAGATGCAATGGTTGTTTCAGCTATGGCAACACGTTTTCCTACAAATGCAAAATGAATTGCAAGTTCTACCTTTGTTTAAATTGTGCTTTTTTACCCAAAACCATCAAACACAAATCCCACGAGCATCCTCTTACCCAAATTATTGATCCCACAGTTAACTGCAACACATGTAACATGTGGTCCTCTGTTATAAGCTATGCTTGCAAGAATTGTTACTTCCAACAAGACATGTATTGTGCAATGAGGTCGCCACAATCCCTTGCTCACAGGTATTGCAAGGGACATGAAATCCCATTGACGTATCCGCCGGTTGATGATCATCCTGAAGATTTCTATTGTGATATGTGTGAGGAAGAAATGAACCCCAACTTCCCGCTCTATCATTGTCACCATCACAAATCCAGAAGCTCGTTTCACCTTCATTGCATCAGTCGAATTGATATCTACGCCAACATATGGTATGGGGGCACCAAAACTCCTTCGTATCATAAACATCCATTAACATTTGTTCGAAGAAAGAAAACACCAAAGTATGTGTGTTCAGTTTGTAATCAAGATATTAATGGTTACTTGGTTCTTGAATGTCGGTCTAAAACATGTAATTTCAATATTTGTTATTATTGTCACCTAAATAAGAAATGGTGATTGTTTCAATAAGTAAGAAGGGTTGTGGGATTGTTTCAATAAGTTGTTTCTATATAGTTTCTTTTCTTCTTCTTATCTTACATTTTCATTTGATTTTCGATTGATACTTGTTTTAGTTTGATATTTCAATCTACATGATATATGTTTTGAAGGATGCAGATAATGTGTTTGATAATTTGTCTCAAAGTTTATATTATTTGCTGCTTTTGAATACATATTAGTGCCCTTGAAGCCTGTCATTAAGACTATAATGTAGCTGAAGCAAAATATACTAATTTCATAATATAGGTGTGCCGTTGTTACACGGATGGCAACACATTTGCATATAAATGTGAACCAAATTGTAATTTCAAGCTTTGTTTGTCGAATCTTAGTTGATGATGAAATTGAGTATTTACGGCTATAGGGGGTTGATTTCCAGGCCCATTCAAACCTTTATTTAAACCCCTCTTATTATAAATCTGACACATGAGAAATTGAGAATCACTCGCTTCTTCCCCAATACCTCGATTCACTAAATTAGTGTTTGCTGAAACAAATGCAGCTTTTTATATGGTTGGTTAAGACACATTTTATGTAAAGAAACTAAGATTGCTAGTAATTGGATTTGATGCTTATGTAATGTTTTATTACAAAAAAGATTGCTAGTAGTCACATTCGATGCTTATCTAGGGGGGTGTTTGAGAGTCCATATTTTATTCACAGTTAAGATAGCTTATGCTTATTTCCTCAAAATATAAGCCAATGAGCACAAATCCAAACACTTCAAATGTGCATCTTCCTGTTAAGATATGCAATAAGCCAATAAGCACTCAAAATACACAATCCAAACACCATTAAGAGGTTACATTGGGTGGTGTTGCGTGGGCATGTGGCCCTCTGCAACCAACGTGTGTGTTCAAACTTGTTCAGTGGTCATATGTTGAGCACGTATATTGAACAGATACTTAGTTAAGGCTAAAGGTCTTTAGGTTTAGCCAAATTGGTTAAGTATATATTGCTTGAGTGTCACAAGTCGTGTCTTAGACATGTAAATATACACTGTTTAATCTTACGCCATGACTTTTTAGTATTCCATGGTATTGCTCTTTAATTGATGGGTCGAGAGCCACCCTTCGCTTTTATATACATATTTAAGAATTCTGCAGTTGGATAATAAGTAAAAGTAATTACTTTTAGTTTACTTAGACGTAAGACGAGAATGCATACTTTTGTGATGTGAAAACAATGTCCTTTTTATTTAAAGTATGAAGTTTATCTTTTTTATGCGTTTTGTTGTAGATGTTCATGTTCTGATATGGTTGGTTAAGATGCATTGATATTATCAGCTTGTTTCCTTTTGTTCATATTATTTAATTGTTAATATCTACAGATTATGAACTTTAGTCTCACTATATTAATTTTACATTTCATATAATCCAAACTATGGGTTCGGGCGTTCGCGATCACCAGTCACAATCACACCTGCTTTCGGAAGCAGCGTTTCTGGTTCATCGTCTTTTGTTTTACCTAGTGCACTACCTTTAGAGCCCTCAAATCAATGTACATGTGGTGCTACTACATCAGCCTTTGGAGGTCAAAGCTTCTCAGTTGGTATATTGTCAACTTTACATAATTGTTATATGTTCCAGAACTAATAATTTCGGTGATTAATAGGTTTTACTTTACCAAAACATTGTTACCATATGCATTTGTGCAGGTGGTCAGTCTACAGCACCAGCATTTCAGAGTTCTGGTTTTGGCGCTTCATCAATGCCTGCGTTTGGATCCACTACAATTTCGGGTTCTTTTGAAAGCCCATTACAGCAATCACAACCTGGATTTTTTGGTCAATGTGGGCCTTACTGTAACCCCTTTTTATGATACGGCACAAAAGTCAACCGCTTTTACTTTCCCACCTGCACAAAAGAACTTATTCAAAACATTCGAGAGAATTATGGTTTAAATTGTTATCCTACAAATATTAAATTATTTAACCAATATTCATGTTAATTTTAAGTTGTTTATATAAATATGTATACTAAAAATATATATGTTCTTGAAAGCTCGATAAAAGCTCGAGCTCGGCTCGTTATGTGTTTCGATCTTGTTTATTGGGCTCAGGCTCGGGCTTGAGCTTGATAAAATCGAGTTAAGCTCAAGCTCGAGTTGCTTGATAAAATGTTAGCTTGTTTGCACCTCTATTTCAAAGTGAGGTAATTGAAGCAAAAAAAAAAAAAAAAACTGCTTATTTTAAGAGGAAAAAAATAGATTTTAATTTCGGACACAAAAGTAGCATTTAAGGATAATCCAAAATATCTAGTGTATTTTTGATAGAACAAGTGTATACTTTTGAGTTGCATTCATAGTATAAGAAAACACGATCCAATCGGGACGGAGCCGATAGGGGGCTGGAGGGTGCTCGGCCCCTCAACCCAACCCAACTAGCCCACCTTTAATGGCGGCGGTTTTCGAACGCCGGAAACTATGGATGATAGAAGCTTTTCCTTTCCGTAAAAATTGTCGTTGCTATCGAAAGTACTTCTTGGCGTGTACCGTGTAGTTGATGGTTGTAGCTTGCGGTGTTCTTGGCCAAGAACAAGATGTAAAGGAAGAGATAGGTGATGTAGAGGAAGAGATAGGTTGTTTCTAGGAGTAGACAACAAAATGGGTGTCCCATGTGATAATGTTTAAGAGAAATGATAGAAGGACTTAAAATTAGGCCTAATTTTAGGCCTAAAATCAAGTTGCATCATTTTATGGCTGTAGATAGAGACCCACTTATTTTACAACCATCAGGATGATGACATTTGGTTTTAGACCTAAAATTAGTCATAAATTTAGATCCTCTATCATTTCTCTAAACCCTATTTTTGGTTTCACATATTTATTTATTTTTTTTATATATAAGAAAGGTATTTCCTATTTTATTATCGGAAGTCCAGTTCAGCGTCACAAACTTTTTTTCACGCCAGAGGAATTTTTTCTTATTTTGAAATAAGGATAGGGAACTATATGAATGGAGAAAAGGATTCGTATAAATCACTTAGTGAAAAATGGCCCGAATAAATCCAATGAGTTATTAACAATCCTGTTAGATATAAAAAAAGTAGCTATCATCCCCTTTTCTGAGGAATAATATGGTTTTCTAATTTATTGCCCAATAAGCTTATCAAACTAGTCAATACTTAGTTACTTTTTGGTTCATATCTTTATTATTTATCTTATAAGTTTGGATATTTAAAATTTACTCACAAGATAGTATTATGTCATCCAGTTTTTGATTTGGAACTGCTTGAACATTTAACTCATAAACTCATATTGATCCATATCTTTTACAAAATAGTTAATGAAAATGTTTGATAACGTATCAAATCATGTACATAAAGGATTTTGTTAATGTGTGCCCATTATGTTACTACCGAGTTTCTAAAACAAATAATAGTATGTTACTACTGAAAAAAAAATTGAGCCACCCCCCCTAATATAATTCCTAGCTACGTCTCTGGATCCAATGCCTTACTGGTGAGACACTTAACTTCTTTACACAAACTAGATTAACATTTCTGACAGTCACAGAAATGGCGGAAAGTGGTTACGAGAATAACTTGTTTTGGCCGCGTACATCTAAGTTAAAAATTCGTCTCGAACATGAAATTTTATCAATTCTCTCGTAGTACAAAGAATTTTTTATTTTCTGCTTGAAGTTTAACAGGGTCCTTTAAAACATTAATTTGATGTTAAAAAAAACTACTAATCATCTATATGTGAATTTCTTTATCTTAATTTCGATAGACCAAATTCACAAGGCTCAAAATGACTCGATGCATACTCACCGATTATGACAGAGAATAATAATTACGCTTACTCTAAAGCAATTTTCACCGTAATAAAAATAGCTTACGTCTAAAGCAATTTCTCTTTTTACTATTAAAGTCGTATGGTAAAAATAGCTTATGGACAAAGCTACTTATTATTTAGGGTGAAGGCTGAGAACACGTAACAAACTTTCTCAAATATACCGAAGTACGTAACATACAAATTTTATTATCTAAATTGCTAAATAACTTTCAAATTTTGTTCAATGTACGTAATATTGACAGTTACTAAGTTTTAAAGTTACAACATTGGTCCCATCGTTTGCATTCACTTTCACCGTTAGTCATTTGACATTTTCACTTAAAAATTTCATAACGGTCCTTGTAGTTTGCTTTGACTTTCACCATTAGTCCTTTGTCTTTCATCTTTTTATATACGTTTTTATGCGTTTTTATACATTTTTACATATTTTTATACACGTTTTTACACGCTTTTATATACATTTTTACACATTTTACACACGTTGTTTACACGTTTTTATACATGTTTTTATACACGTTTTTTTGTACGTTTTTATATACTTTTTATACACGTTTTTTACACGTTATTATACATATTTTTTACACGTTATTATACACCTTTTTTACACGTTATTATTCACATTTTTTACACATTTTTATACACGGTTTTATGTACGTTTTTTATACACTTTTTATACATGTTTTTTACACATTATTATACACATTTTTTACACGTTATTATACACATTTTTATACACGGTTTTATGTACCGTTTTTATGTACGTTTTTATATACTTTTTATACACGTTTTTTACACGTTATTATATATGTTTTTTACACGAATTTATGCATGTTTCTATACACGGTTTTATATACGTTTTTTACACGTTTTTATATATGTTTATTTACACGTTTTTATATGTTTTTTACACACATTTTATATGCGTTTTTAAAATGTGTATAATAACGTGTATAAAAGTGTATAAAAAGTACATAAAACCGTGTATAAAATGTGTAAAAATGTGTATAATAACGTGTAAAATGTGTATAATAACGTAAAAACGGTATAAAAAGTATATAAAACGTATATAAAACGGTACATAAAACCGTATAAAATGTGTATAATAACGTGTAAAATGTGTAATAACGTAAAAACGTGTATAAAAGTGTATAAAAGCGTATATAAAACCGTGTATAAAATGTGTATAATAGCGTAAAAAATGTGTATAATAACGTGTAAAAAATGTGTATAATAATGTGTAAAAAACGCGTATAAAAAGTATATAAAAACGTACATAAAAACGGTACATAAAACCGTGTATAAAAATGTGTATAATAACGTGTAAAAAATGTGTATAATAACGTGTAAAAAACGTGTATAAAAAGTGTATAAAACGTATATAAAACCGTGTATAAAATGTGTAAAAATGTGTATAATAACGTGTAAAAATGTGTATAATAACGTGTAAAAACGTGTATAAAAGTATATAAAACGTACATAAAACGTGTATAAAAACATGTATAAAACGTAAACAACGTGTATAAAATGTGTAAAAATGTATATAAAACGTGTAAAAATGTGTATAAAATATGTAAAAAATGTGCATAAAAACGCGTAAAACGTATATAAAAAAGATGAAAGACAAAGGACTAATGGTGAAAGTCAAAACAAACTACAAGGACCGTTACTGTAATTTTTTTAAGTGAAAAAATGTCAAATGACTAACGGTGAAAGTGAATGCAAACGACAGGGACCAATGTTGTAACTTTAAAACTTGGTAACCTGTCAATATTACGTACATTGAACAAAATTTGAAAGTTATTTAGCAATTTAGATAATAAAATTTGTATGTTACGTACTTCGGTATATTTGAGAAAGTTTGTTACGTATTCTCAGCCTTCACCCTATTATTTATTCTATCATATCTTATTTGGTAAATAAATTAGCTTACGTGTTAAGCTAAATCCAAACACTATAAAAACAAATTTACATTCACCCAAACCGTTATAAAAATTCACCAATCAACGATTATTTTCTTCATTAATTTTTCAACCTCAGGTATAAAATCATAAACACCCTTTTTCTTTTATATAAATCTTTTCATCATTAATTAAGTTCTTTTTCATTACACCCTAACATCGACATTTTTTTTTGGTTCAATATAACTTGTAGTATGTTTAACGTTTAATTCATTAAAATGATCCATAGTTTATATTCAGTTAGGTAACTACGTTCTTGATACGTATTTGCATGCTGTTTTGTAACGTAAATTAACAAATTTTGTATATATTAAGTTTAAGACTAGGTAAATACATATTGGTCGTGTGATCAGTCGTTTTAAGGCCGCCATTGGCCTGTTTAATTATGTGATCATGAGTAAAATAGTGAAACTATAGTTTTCCTTTTTAACCTTTTGTTTCTTTCCATTCAAGATGATATGTGAATTACGATATGTGAATTACATGTTTCTTTAATTATTTTTTGTAGAATCTTCGATCATCGAGTGTTATAGGACGTGTACTTTGAAAGAATACGAAGGAATCATGAATACTCCTAGCAATTGTAAGTTTTCCATTATCTTTCTTAAACTTAATTAATTTACTCGATGTTTATTTCCTCTAATCTTACCTGATTCTCGATATCTTGCCTTATTGTGAGCAAACATATTATGCAATATTGTCTTATTATGAACATATATATATAATTAGCATTCCATGGTATTCCATGGGTAAGAGGTAACTTTTAATTTTAGATGCATAATGCTAGTTTCCCATGTTTTTAAGTTAGTATTCTGCAGTTGAATAATATTAAAAGTAATTATTGTTTATTCTACATAGACTTAAGATGAGAATGCGTACCTTTTTATGTGAAAACCATGTCCCTGTTTTTTATAGTATGAAGTGTATATTTTTTATGTGTTGGTTGTGTGAAGATTTAATTTTATGTGGTATGTTGTAGATGTTCACGTCTTGATATGGTTGATTAAGACTCATTTTACTTAAAGAAATTAAGATTGCTAGTAATTGGAGTTGATGCTTATGTAATGTTTTATTACAGATTGCTAATAGTCACATTCGATGCTTAACTAGGGTCTAGGGGGGATGTTTCAGAGTGCATATTTATTCACAGTTAAGATAGCTTCTGCTTATTCCCTCAAAATATAAGCCAGTGAGCACAAATCTAAACACTTCAAATGTGCTTCTTCCTGTTAAGAAGTGCAATAAGCCAATAAGCACTTAAGTGTGTAACTAAACACAATTAAGAGGTTACATTGGGTGGTGGTGTGTGGGCCTGTAGAGTGTAGCCCTCTGCAACGACAAATTGGTTAAGTATGTATTGCTTGAGTTTGACTCACAAGTAGTGCAGAAGACATGTAAATATACACCGTTTAATCTTACAACATGACTTTTTAGTATTCCATGGTATTTCTCTTTAACTGAGGGGTCGAGAGCCACCCTTGGTTTTTATATTCATATATAAGAATTCTGCAGTTGGATAACAAGTAAAAGTAATTACTTTTAGTTTACTTAGACTTACGATATACTTTTGTGATGCGAAAACAATGTCCGCTTTTATTTATGGTATGAAGTGTATCTTTTTTGTTTGTGGGTTATCTGGAGATGTTATGCGGTTTGTTGCAGATGTTTATGCTCTGATGATGATATGGTTGGTTAAGATGCATTTATATTATCAGCTTGTTTCCTTTTTGTTCATATTATTCAATTGTTAATATCTACAGATTATGAACTTTAGTCTCATATATTTCAAACTATAGGTACGCCATGTCACCAGTCACAATCACAAACTGCTTTCGGAAGCAGCGTTTCTGGTTCATCGTCTTTTGTTTTTCCTAGTGCACTACCTTTAGAGCCCTCAAATCAATGTACATGTGGTGCTACTACAGCAGCCTTTGGAGGTCAAAGCTTCTCATTTGGTATATTGTCAACTTCACATAATTGTTATATGTTCCAGAACTGATAATTGCGGTGATTAATAGGCTTTACATTACCAAAAACATTGTAATGCATTTGTGCAGGTGGTCAGTCTACAGCACCAGCATTACAGAGTTCTGGTTTTGGCGCTTCATCAATGCCTGCGTTTGGATCCACTACAATGTCGGGTTCTTTTGAAAGCCCATTTCAGCAATCACAACCTGGTTTTAGCCTATCTGTAACTTTTCCAAGCAGCCCATGTGGCCCCACACATTTTGGAGTTTCAAGTCAACCAGCTTCTAACAACACAAGCGCTGTTTTTGGTCAATGTGTGGGCCTTACTGTAACCCCTTTTTATGATACGGCACCAAAGTCGACCGCTTTTACTTTTCCACCTGCATGTATCCAGATATCAGTCAATCCATGCTCTTCATCTACATCTACCAACCAATCTGACCCGAAAAAGTCAAGTTTTTTTACTCCTTTTCAATCAGCACCATCTAGATTCTGTCCAATTCACGATGTTAGACAATCACCTCTTAGATGTCAATGTGCGGTTAGCAGAGTTGCTAGTTATGATCAGACACCTCAGGCACACAATTGTACTAATACGACACCAAAGTCAGCTGATAATACATTCGGACCTGAGTGTACCCAGAAATCTGTCAATCCATGTTCTTCATCCACATCAACCAACGTGTTTTCCCCGGTGAAATCAACATCATCAAATCCTGCTCAATCAACACCATTTGGATTTTATCCAAACCACGGTTCACCTTTTGCTGAAAATCTGATTTCAATATCAGCAATGCCTGCATACAAAGAAAAAGTCATGAAGAACTTAGATGTGAGGATTATCTGTTAGGAGATAAAGGTAATGATCATTTTGCTTTTTCTCTTAGTACATTCCTATTGATTTCCTGATTCATCAGTATTTATTTTATTTCCAATTTTTTTGTCAGGGGACCAACACGTAGCAACATGCAGTCAACTAGTTTTACGCTCACGCCTGCAATTAGCCATACACATGCTAATCCGCTTTCTTCCTTTACATCTAATGAACCATGGGTCCCAAGAACTCAATATCACAAACACTATCTGTATCTGTAGGAAGTAGGGTAACCCTCACGCGCCAAGTTACGATGACAATGGTAGTGATACAACATCAAAGTCAACCGGTTTTATTTTCCACATCATTTTAGCAAACCGGTCAATCAAAGTAATTCATTTCCCAGCTTGTTTGGTATCCCTAATGGCCAGACACCTCAGGCAGACAACGGTAGTGATCGACACCAAAGTCAACCGGTTTTACTTTTCCACCTGCGTGTAGCAAATCAGCCACTTTAAGCTCTTCAACTACATCTCCTAGCCTGTTTGGTACCCCTTATGCTCAGAAACCGAAGGAAGACAATGGTAGTGATACGACACCAAAGTCAACCGGTTTACTTTACCACCAGCTTGTAGTAAATCGGCCATTTTATGTTCTTCAACTACATCTCCTGGCCTGTTTGGTACCCCTTATGCTCACATACCTCAAGCAGACAATGGTAGTGGTGCAAAGCCTGTGGAAAATCAGTTAGGAGAGAGAGGTAATGATCATTTTGTTTTTTCTCTTAGCGCTAACTGTCCTTCCTATCTAGCAAAATGGCGTGTTTTGACCCGTTACATGACCCGACCAACCCATTTTCCACCTTTTAACCTCCTGGTTAATTACTATTTAATTTATTTTTTATTTTTTCAGGGGTCCAAAATTGTGTTAGTCCGTATGTTGGTGGAATGGCATCCAGTACTAACAACACAGAGTCAGCCCATTTTACTTTCCCGCCTGGTAGCCAGATACCCACAAATACATTTACTTCATCCCCTGTTGGATTATAAAGCTCCCATCATTGGAGGAAAATAGTTTTTTATATTTTATATAGGTTAGTTTTTATGATAATATTTATTTATTCAAATAGTGGGTTAACCAACCCAACCAATTTGACCCGTTCTCATTATCTCCAACTCAACCATTTTGTCACCTCCAGATTTTGTGGTTGATTAGTATAAACATAATTTTCTTCAGGGACCGAGTTCTGTTTGTAGTTGGTTTGGTGAAAACCGATTATAGGGTAGACCAGTTGGAAGCGCGAAGTTATCTACATCTCGACGGTGAACCTGTTCCAATGGTGAAATCATCTCTGGCGACAAATGAAATCGAGTTCAGTTCTGATATTGTTTATTCAGAACCTTAAGCTTATAAATTTTATGAACGGATGTGTATTAGTTGTGTTAAGATCTTTTAGATTTTTAGATTTTAAGCTGCAATTTCTTTGGGTTCTTTGTTTCAGCGTTGTAGTTTTGACATGTTTGAGGATTTGTTTCACCTTTTGTGTATGAAATTTGTTTATGAACAATATTTAAACAGACATCAATGATTCTGAGTTGCAAATGTACTATTCTAAGTTTGTACTTTGAAGTCCAAACAATCTTCTTTGTATTGATTTTGAAATTTTGCACGAAATAAAGAATTTTGACTTATCAAAAGAGTAAACCAATCATTGAGATAGCTATCTTATAGACTAGAGGGAGTCGTCACATTTCCTCACCTTCCACATTATGGGCGTATCAACTTTTTCTCTCCTTTCACTTCATTCCACTCCCTCTCACTTTTCACCCGTAGACTCCGTAGTGACCACCCATCACCTTTTATTAAAATGTTCACTTTATACAAATATATCCCACCAAATACCTCACACACACTCACAAACAAAATAAAAAACAATAAACACACAAACACACATAAATAGCACGAGAACCAAGATGTGACCGACTCACCTCTATTCGCCCCCCTTTTTTTTCCTCCTCTCATGCGTGAGGAATGTTTGTTGGAATGGGGTGGCAAGTGAGGGAGGACCTCACGAGTGAAGCCTCACCTCCACTCCGTCTAGCCTTATATAATCAAAGAAACGAAGAAACCATTTGCAAGGTCAACAATTGAAAAAGTTGCGGTTATTAACAAATATGATTATTAGTGCGTTTAGTTGGAGAACATTATCTTGTTTTCCATCTCTAAACAAAATAAAAAACAATAAACACACATAGATAGCACGAGAACCAAGATGTGACCGGCTTACCTCTATCCCCCCCCCCTTTTTTTTTTCCTCCTCTCATGCGTGAGGAATGTTTGTTGGAATGGGGTGGCGAGTGAGGGAGGACCTCACGAGTGAAGCCTCACCTCCACTCCGTCTAGCCTTATATAATCAAAGAAACGAAGAAACCATTTGCAAGGTCAACAATTGAAAAAGTTGCGGTTATTAACAAATATGATTATTAGTGCGTTTAGTTGGAGAACATTATCTTGTTTTCCATCTCTAGTTTTGCAGAAATTTGGAATGGATCTTTATCTCCAAAAACACTTTAAAATATAGAAAACACGTACAAAGGAAACAACCAAAATTTATTTTGTAATTTTCCATATTAAGTTGGGAGACAGAGGATTTTTGTTTTGCGAAGAATCTTTTGGAAATAAAGCAATTTGAACGCGATTTTTTTTATTTTATTTTTTTTGGTACAAAATATTTTGTAGAAAACATGGGTATTTTCCTCCAACTAAATGCAACAAAATCTTAACTCGCGTCTATCAATACCCAAAAATAATTTTAGTTTCTAACGTAAAAAAAAAAAAATGAACCAGGACTAAATATGACCGTGTGCACAAAATTTTTTGGACCATTATATAGAAACACATTTTGATGGACTGGGTCAATTTAAAATGCATTTAAGAAAAAACTATGTATTTTTCAAAAATTAACACTATAACGAAAAGATCCATAGGTGTCCTAAAACCGCGCGAGACCCCCAAGTTTCGTCCCGACCATGATAAAGCTACTTCTTTACTTCTTTCTATCTTAATTCGGTAAAAAATTCACTTACGTGTTAAGCTAAATCCAAACAAGATATAAACAAACAAACCATTATAATTTTCAAAAACAATTACCATTTTCTTTCAATTTTCGGTATAAAATTGTAAACCCTAATTTACATCTTTACAAAACCAGAAACCATAACAAGTGTAAAGAGATATTTTGCATTTTAAAACTCATATGCATATAGTACATATCATATTTTCTCGAACGACTTCAATTATTAGGTTGCGGTTAAGACTTTCGGGTTACATTTCAAGCTTTCGCATTTGTTTTCGTTATCATTGCTTGCTAAGGTGAGTTATCGTAGCCCCTTTTTCATAATGTTTTCCTTGGGGGAAAATGGTACTCAAATGATGTTTTAACTATTTTTATGTTGTGCTAAATTGTTTACATGTTTTTGGACAATATGTGTGTTTGATTGAAATATGTGACTTATTTGTGATGACAAATTGTGTTTCTTTTATGTGCAATTGTTTAACTCCATTTTGAGCCGAAGCAAGTTGATAGTACTATTTGGGGTAGCTCCCCACTATTGGTAACATGTGTGTAACATTATTGGTAGGTTCAGTTGTCGCTAGCACTGAGTTTCATATTCGTATATCTTGCTCACTATTTTCCTACGCTAATATGCACAGCTTCGTGGTTTAACTCTTAAACCTACGAGCTCGCCAACTTTATGTTGACATTTTGAGTATCCATTTTCGGTGTTAAGAATGAAGTTGCATAGAAGGTGAGTATTGGCCATGCTTAGCGAGACATAAGACAAGACTCTACCGAGCTATGTTCCGAGGAGTTCGAAATTGGAAATGCCCCATTAAGACTTGATTATTGTGACATTATGTAGTAAGACTTGTATTCACCGTATTATTGGGATCATTGTAACTCTGACTTGTGTTGTGATGAATTCATTTAATGTTTTTTCTATTTAGACGCCTTGTGTTCTTGGTTATGAAGTCATGCCTCGTAAATGCCATTCCGTTGTGCCATTTTTGGGGTGTGACAATACGAGGTTGATGTGGACTACCATTTCTACTAACATATGTTCCTTCCATCACATTACTATCTGAATTTTCATCATTGGGACTGGGACTATGAGTTTTAGGTTTTGACTCAGACTTAAAACAATCATAGAAATTTAAGTGTGTCACTTCTGATTCAGACACGGAAATAGTGTTTTGACTAATTCTAAGAGGAAATATAGTTTCATAAAACTTTACATCTCTAGAATATAAAACCGCCCTGTTTTCCAAACTTAAAAGTTTATATGCTTTTTTACCACTAGCATACCCAATTAAAAAACATTTCTCATATATTTCATAAAACTTATTAGACTCTTTAAAAATTGCAGCAAAAACACAAACACCCAAAATTCCTAAGATGTGACAAACTAGGTTCCCGCCATATACTAATAAAAAAGGAGATTTTCCATTCAAGATAGAGGAAGGAAACATGTTAATCAAATAAGTATGATTAAAACACATTTAGAACAAAACACAAGAGAATTCCCTCGAAACATAAGACTTCCGCCACATTGAGAAGATGTCTATGTTTCAAGAATCCCATTCTCATTGAGGTGTATATACAAAACTAGTTTGATGAATCACACCCATTGTATTCAAAAATCATTCATTTTATTATTAACAAATTTTGTACCATTATCAAACCTGATCAATTTTTTTTCTCAACCATATTAAAGAAACTAATAAACATTTGAAACCTCATATTTTCTTTTCAACATATACACTCAAACAGATCATCAAATCATCCCTAATAGTAAGAAAATATTTGTACCCTTCCTCGCTAACCACCTTATAAGGTCCCCAAACATCTAAGTGAACGAGTTCCCCAAAACCAGTAGACTTATGTTCACTTATAGGAAAAGGATCCTCGACTTATTTTGCCTTATGAAAACCTCATAAGGACTATTATGATCAAAATTAGTTAAATTCAAATACCCTTTTAAAAGTTTCAAAACCTAGTTAGCAGGGTGACCAAACATATTATGCCAAACTTCTTTAGTCACAAAACAGCTAAGAAAATCACTTTTAACAACACAAGTAGACATAACAGCAGACTTATCAAACAAGTACAAACCACTAGACTCACTACAAGTCCCCAACACTCTCTGTTGTTTCAAATCCTGAATATAACATTTAGTTTCATTAAACCCAAATTTTAACTTGCTATCTTTAATCATCTTATTAGCAGACATTAAAGTGGCACAATATTTAGGCACAACAAGGACATCAAACAAAACAATATTACTACTAAGTCTCAAATTACCAACATGTGTTAATTTAGCCAATGTATCATTAGGATGCCCAACTGTGAGTTTTAAATTAGAAATATCAATCAAGTTAAACATGTTTGAAGAACTATTAGTTAAATGCTGATTTGCCCCTGAGTCAATTATCTAACCTAGATGATAACTGACTCCATCAAGCTTCAAATTGACACAAAAAACTTATAAATATGTTGATTAAAAAACACACTACAATTGAAAAAAGGAAAAGAAGCACTACCTGCCATATTAGCATGAGCGAAGTACCATGTTTCTCATTCAAAAGAATCATTAACTTTATCACCGCTCATTACTAAAAGATGATTTCAACAACAATTTTAACCCCATTATTCATTCCAGAGGTGCCTTTAAGATAATTGGTTTTATTAAAACATTTGCGGGTTTAAGATTAGGATTTTTTTAAACGGTGGATAACCAATGATCTCAAAGCACCTTTCAACAATTTGACCTTTCAAACCACAATGAGTGTATAATAAAGTGTCATAATTCCCTTTATTATTAGATCCATAATTATTTTTCCAATTACTATTGTTCTTTTCTAATTTCCATTTTATTATCGAAGTTGTAGAAACAAATACGTACACTTGAGCATTCTCGCCACAAAGTGGTAGGAATCCTCTATGGGATTCTTCCTAGAGATAATCACAAAACATCTTTGATCTCAGGAATGATTTCCCTGGTCAAAAGATTGATCCTTATGGGTTGATAAATGTCACCAAAACCCATGAGGAATTGCATCAATTTTAATTGTTTTCCGTGATCAATTAACTCTTGTCTAGCCTCACATGTACAATCAGGTAATTTGGTAAGAATGTCAAATTCTCTCCATGAAGAATTTAACTTGTGATAATACTTAGAAACAGGCAAACCACCTTGTTTAAAACTATTGATTTTCTGAAGCAAATTAAACACAACAGACCCATCAACCCTATCATAGGTATCTTTTAAATCCTTCCAAACAACAACAACATTATCAAAAAACACGTGACCAAGATACACATCTTGAGATAAAGAAGTAAAAATCCATTTTAACATAACAACATTACACCTATCCCATTGAGCTTCTAAATGGGACTAGCAAGATAAGCACTTCTAAGACAAGTACCATCAAGAAACCCCATCTTATTTTTAATATGTTAGCCAATTTGATAGCACTAGCCCAATTTCTATAATTCTCAACCCCAGATAGTTTAATAGACACAATAGATGCACAGTTAGAATCATTTTCATGAAGATGCAAAGGATCACTCTGATCCAAACTACTAATTATAATAGCCATAATGACAACCAAGAGAACAAAAAATAATCACAACTGATAAACCAGTCAAGAAATAACCAACCAAACAGTAAATAACAGATACACCAGACCACCAGCAATCACAGATAAACCACCAACAAACCAACAACTTAACTTCCAAGACTGCCAAATTCCTAACCTCATGCACTCTAGACACAATAACAAAACTAAATAGAATAAAAATAAAACTCACACCCAGGACTAACTTGGCATAAGCCAGCAGACTGTGATTGGCTAGAGCAGGTATTCATGCCACACAAGGTGGCTAATTAAGAAGTTAGTCAATCCGTTTATGCCACTAAACTCAAAACCATTGAATCCTAACGAAGAGAAGATACTTACAAAGCTATAAACCAAATGCAGCGGAAACCACAGATCCACCAGATTTCAAAAAACCCCCAAAATGCCAAATTAGGGTTTTCAAGATTCAAACCAAGAACTAACAATTAACCATTACCACAAGATCTTTCCAATTGTACCAGAAACAAAAAACCCCAAAATCTAGGGGTCTCAAGAAAAAACCCTAAATCTTCAATCGATACTCTAAACCTGCAATTAAACCAAGATTCAAATAGAAATCAACACCAAAGTGTTAAATCGAACGACTTTACCCAAGATCCTCAAGAAACTAATCGATCAGAACCTATGGCTTTGACACCATGTTAAAATGGTACCAAGACAGCTAACAATGAGTTAATCACCCAACCAACCACCCCTTGGTGACTTATTCTTTTATTAAAACAATATACACTGAAGACTTATCCCCACATGGATGCAAGCCAATAGGTGCTACTACCACAGATATAATACTCACACACTAAACTTGATAATTACCAAACTATAATGAAGATCAAGTTGATCTTGTTACAAACCAGTAAACAATGAAACTAACTGATCATAAGATGAAGACCAAGAAACTGAGAGAAAATAATTGTGTGTGAAAACTTGTGAAAAAATGAGAATGAAACCCTAGCATCTCAAGAGCTTATATACACCAAAGTTACACATCAGCCCCTGCATATAAACAAACTTACAAAACCAAAACAAATGTTATGTTAGCTAAAAATAACTAACAAAATATTACCCAATAGACCTTTATTTTTCATAAGTTTGATAGGTTATGCTAATTTTATACCCGTATCCCGAAATACAAATAGGCCCCACCCTAGATGAAATTGCCTAAGGTTTAACATGATTGACTAGTCAACCCGATAGTTAATCCAATAGATAATGAATATTGTAATGGTTATAGAAAGAAGGGGACCTAAATTGCCAAGTGCTAAACATGTTATAAAGTATGGTGTGGCCAAAATGGAAGGAATGGGACTTAAGGGACCTAATGTGTCATTTTGGCAAACTTGCCACCAAATTATCTCTAGATACTTCTCCACACTTCATTTGAGTTCCAGGATGTGTAGTGTTTGTGTGTGTCGTGAATGGGAGAAAAGAGGGAAAAGATGATGAAGCTTGATGGTCATCTTGTGAAGAAGATTAGGTTCTAATGTCAAGATAAGGTCCTGGCAATGTTTCCCTATCGAAGTAAGTACTTTAATTAGTGTTTAATTTATAATTAGAAGGTTAGGGTTTATGAACCCTAACTTAAGATTGATGGGTAAATAATGATTTCTAGCTAATTAAGAGTTATAGTAATTATGAGATGATTTTATAATGGGTTAAAGTTGATAAGTTTATGGGTTGGATCATCATATAATTAATATATGATTATATGATGATTAGAGGTCTTTGAGGTAAGCTAAATGGTTGTATAAACCATGGTTATAGTTATTGAATTATGTATTAAGTGTATATTATGATTATGTGAACAAGGATGTTAAAGTATGTTAGATGTTGATAATGGAGATGAGGAAGATGATGATGATATTGTAATTAGCTTAGCTTGGATGCTAAGGTAAGTAATTCCGTTTTTGTATGCTTAATATGGAAGTTTTAATGTTATGTGATTATGAATGTTATAGTTAAGGCTTGTTATAGATAACTAGATGGTAGATGGACCAAGGATTGATTAGTGGGATGTTAGAGAACTAGACTTTGGATTATGGAAGGATTAAGGTATGTGTTGAATGCCTTGTGTGTTATAGTTATGTGTTATAGTTGTGTGTTGTATTAATGTGTTCATGAAGCATATGTGATGATGGAAATATTAATCATGTAATAGCAGTACTTACTAAGCGTTATCGCCACCGTTATAGTTGACATGTTTTGTAGGTGCTATGGCTTGACCACCGATTGGATATATGAAGGTTGGAAGGTAGTATGCGTTTAGGAGCTTAGGTAGAATATGGAGCTCAAGTGTCAAGTTTGTACCCAGTTGGTCTTTAATGGTTTATAAACGTGTAGTCATGTGTCAAGTGTATGTCATATTCGTCATAGTACTTGATTTGCAATGGTATGTTATAGTCATCGGTAAAAGAAGTAAAGAGTATGTTTATGGTTATAATTAAAGGGTGTTTGGATTAGAGTGTATTTATACCCATTTTGGGTTACAACGGGTATATTGGTCTTGTAAACGATTTATTATGTTATGTTAATGGTTTTGGATAAGTTTTATGTGTTGTTGAAGTGGTATAGGTCGTTTTCGAAAAATGGGTCAAAATATGCGGTTGTGTAAATGGGTCTATTTTAGAGTAATGTAAAATGGGTTTATTTGAGAGGTAAATTAGTCTATTTTAGACCGCAAATGAATCATTTTAGAGTACCGGAAATAGGTCCATAATAGATGTAAATGGGTCTATTCTAAGGGTCTGCAGGAAATGAGTCTTTTTCAGAGTATAAAAGGGTCTATTTTAGACTAATACCAACCAAGTAAAAAAATGTTGTCATTTTTGGGGTGTAACAAATTGGTATCAAAGCTTCGGTTTAAGTGAATTAGGTTTTCACTATAGGCTGCCTAGACTTAAACCATTCATACATGCGACGTATGTAAATTTAAGAAAAGCATAAATGTATATGGTTAAGTTATAGAATGGATTATGCGTTGAGCTATGTGAATTGAAGATGGAAGTATTGTATATGTGTTATAGTATTATTGTATATGTGATAAAGGTCCATGGCGGACTATATGTGTTAAGGTGATGAGATCACCGGTTAATGTAATGTGATTGCGTGATTATGAATTATAGAAGATATAGCGAGGTGTGTGTAGAAGTGGTAAGCGGTATGATTAGTATAGAAAGCATGACTAGAATATCGTTATAGTAAGAAGTTCTGAGATGGAAATGTGATGAAGTATGAATTGTATGGTGTTGATGACCAACATATGGTCTCATTGTATTATTAGTTAATGATTGACTATTAATGTGGTATTAGAGATGGACTAATAGTGAGTTATAGTATGCGACGAATAAGCATGAATGTGTAATGATGAGAAGTGTGTTATAGCATGACGCGTTGATGGCATAGTTGATTTGACACATTGATTATTAAGTGTCTAATTTTATAAAGTTATAGAATTGGAAAAGATATGTTGGTTAATAGATGAGAATAATGTAGCTTAAATGCTAATAACTAAAGTGAAATAAGTACAAGTGTGGGAAGAAGAGTGTGTTATAGTTGAAGACCTACGTAAGGTCTATATGTGAAATAGAATGTTAGAGCCCTAGTGTTATAAAACGTAAAAGCGATGTATGTTAGAGTATATGAACAAGAATGGGATGGAATGTGGCTTAGTAAAACACGAGGATATCGTGTTAATGTTATAGAAAGCGTAAAAAAAAATATTTTGAAAGCTAATGAAAATGTTATAGAATAAACCTATGTAAGGTTTACATGCAAACAAAGTCAGAAAGACTAAAATGATAAAAGTAAGAATGTGGAAATGGTCAACAAGGGTTGACGGGTAAATGAGAAAGTGAGATGAGTAAACACATGGAAAATGTGTAAATATGATGAACAAGTTTTATATATCCTATGAGCTTGCCTTAATTAAATTAAAATGGAAGTAATAGTATGTGTGTTAAAGTGTTAATAGCTTGGATCCGTGTGTTGTTATAGTGTGATGTTACAGTTACTCGGGAAACGTTACAATGATCGTTACAGAAATCCTACGAGACGGTGATAGTAAATCCTATGGGATCTGTGATAGCAAATCCTACGGATATGTTATAGTGATCCTACGGGATGTGTTATAGCCCAAGTCGCAAGTGAATGTTACAGAATCCTTTGGGATGAATTGAATTGCCTTCACCGCAAAGATTGCCTACATCCTTGGCATGTGTAAATGTTATAGTAAAATGGATCAAATGCTAAGAAATGAGAATTGTGGAAAGTAAAGAGGTGATGACCTTTGGGTCATAGAAAGCAAAGGAAAGAAAAGAAAGTTAAAGCGTGTAATGAGATAAGTGCTAGTGTTATGTCGGAAGTGGATAAGTAGGATGATTTATAATTTCATTATTTGAATGGATTGAGACGCCTTTTTATTTAAATAAAGAAATTGTGAATCGTCGAACTACGAGTTTATGTTTCTTGTTTTACATCAATTGGGACGCCTCTCCATGTAAATGAAGAAGTCTAAATAAGTGGGCTTATGTGTTCCCGACATGGCATGAGTATGGTAATGGGGTAGAAACGAAAGTCTAAAACTAATTAGACATCTTAAGGAAATGAGATAGGTGCATAGGGTTTATATGGTGTGTAAAATTGGTTGTGTATTATTTTTATTTTTATTTTTTTTTAAATGGAAAAGTATCCGTTACTAGTCGTTGGGTTCAAACGGGCAAAAACTATTGGGACCTTTCAAAATGACATCACACCGTTAACAAACACCAAAATGGCGTGAGGGGTGTTGTAACATATCAACATCGGCGTGGTTGAGATGTCTCACGGGAATGTCACGCACCCACACCATCGCATCGATCTCTTTGCTCCACACCACATAACAAAAGTTACACACACAATTAACGCTACCATGCATGGTCGCTGCTATGCATGAATAATCTTCTAGTTATCTATAATATGGTAACACTAAAGGGCTTTGGCTTAGTTGGTACCCACATCCAAAAACTAATGGGCCCACTGGAGAGATCTTGTGGATAATATGTCACGGGTTCCGATCTTGGCTTGTGCTCACCCAATCGGTACCCCATTGTACAAAAGAGTTGTGAAAGTGTTATGTGTGGAGTCGACAATGGTTGGTGCAAAAGACACCCAAAATCAAAATGTTTCCTCCAACTCAAACTTTTTGTGAATCTATAATATGGTAACAACTACTAAAAATAATACTCACTACCATAGTTGAAGGTTACATTTTCAAGACACCGACACTCTTAAATAAACATCTACACATTAAGACGTACACCAAGACAATTAAACCAACTTACCAACATACTAGCAGTGGTACCCGCGATGCGGTGGCGGGTATCCTGTGACTAAATTTTTAGCGAGCAAATATTTTTATTTATATGTTTTTTTTTCTAACAATAGCTTTATGTATTTTGATTTGCGATGAACTATGTATTTTAATTTATTACAATCTTTTTTAGAATAAATGTACGGATGTCAAGAATTTCATGTCATATTTCAACTCTTTAATCATTGACCATGTTTTTTTATTATATTTTTTTTGGGTAAAGGGGAGTAATCCTGCACCCTGGTAAATATATTAACCAAAGAAACGTTTAAGTACAATGGATATGAGTGAAGTCTCATATCTCAGCCCGTTACATAGGCATAAAGCTTACATAACAAGACACTTCCAATTCTCTAAACAAGAAAATAAACCACTACTCAAATGCTACCATATGACATAACAAAATAAAATTACTTCCTAGGACCTTGAAACGTTGTGCCATACATGGCATTAAAGGTATCCAAATTCCCCGGAAGATCACGAACCTGTTTCGCATAGTCTTCGAAGTCATAGTCATCATACTCATCTTCAAACTCGTGTCCACCACCAAAAATATTAATGACTCATCAAATGGGTTAGCAACAACCTCATCTTCGTAATCGACACCACAATCTCTCCCACTTTAGAAAAAGGGTTGGCTCTCTTAGTAGAAGAGGTAGCCGGAATAGGTTGACCATCATCATCCACAAGAGTAGCTTTCCATCAATAATTAGCTTTTCAAGCTTACCAATTTTCTCGCTATGGAGTAGAACCAACATCCATTGATCCCATTGAATCACTCACAAGCTTGGCGCAGAAGAAGTCCCATTCTCCGGAGACTTAGACGCCTCACCAAGGTCCTTCCCCCTAGAGCCATCAATACCTGCTTCATTAGTAGTACCAGAAGACTTTCCAGTCTTCACCGTTTCAGTAGAAGAATCAATAACAATACATGGGATGCCCGAGTCATCTTCCACCTCAAGAGTCCCAAAAGAGTTTGACGTAGTAATTGGTGTATCATTAGCAATACCAGTTGCAGTTGCCGGTGTCTTCGTCTTTGCAACATATACCTGCTTCCTAGGTATAAATCTAGGACCCTTACCCATATTAATACCACCAGTCATCTTCATACCTTTAGGTTTGGCTTTCCGATTCTGCACCACCTTAAAACCCTCATCAGGTTCATCCACATTATCGGTGGGAGGAACATCATAATTCTCCTTAATACTCTTAGGACAACAAGCAGTATCATGCCCAAACACTTTACATTCCGTACAGTGTGGCGGCTTCCATTCATATTCCACCTTTATACTTGCCGTAGTAAAACCACTATCATCCTTGTTAGGGATCGCCATAGTCACCACATGTTTAAGCTCAAAGTCGATGATAATTCCACAAGAGCACGCAAAACTAATACGACCCCATGAATCAACACACATGGAACTTGTAAAGCATCTAACATAATCGGTTTACCCACTGAGTAGCAATTAAGCTCAACCCATCTTCCGAATATGCAAGTAATGGAACATTATGCAATTTAATCCAAACGGAACTCGAAAGTTACCTCACTTTTAGACAATAGGACATCGAGTCCATTTAGTGAGAATAAGAGGAGAATTGCGAATAATCCAAGGGCCCCGTTGAAGAACATTCTCAACACCTCTTTAGAATCAAATTTAAAGAGGAAAACACCATCATCATTCTTCATTAGTTTCGAAAACCAAACTTACCCCACGTGTTGGAGACGTAGTTCTTAACCAAATGAAAAGCAACATTCTTACCAACAAAAAGCCAACAAGTGTATTGTCATACCGGTTGAATACACCTCCATAGCAGCCTTGAAGCACCGTATCATGATTATCGATGCGCCTCATTCACCAAGGCACGAAAATTAACTTTCCGAGAGACACGTTCCGGGTTTAAAACACTAGCAAATGACCTCACTTCATTAGTTTCACTACCAATCACGTTAGGACCAGAAGTAGAAGCATTCACGTTACCCGAATCAGATGTCAAAGGACCATCACGAGTACCAGCAGCCGAATCAATTCCATACTCACCTCTAAGACTTTTGAGCCTAGCCGTCAGCGATTCATACGGATTAGGTTTTGTAGAGGCAGCTTTAGGCGACCTACTTTCGCTCTCTTTACCATCCACGTTAGGATTTGGTTCCGTATTCATACCAACTTGATCGGCCAAGTTGGATGTTGCATTCAGCGAAGACCCATCCATGTTAAAAAACCCTTGTTCCATCTCTCTCTAAACCCCACAACCAATTCAATTACACGACACAACCAGTGCATAAGCAAATCGAATGAATAAGAAAACCCTAACTGAACGTTAGGGTTTAAACCACAAAGGATTCGAGCCTATCCCATAATACAACGTTGAAGCGGCCGAGTAACAATACAACCACAAATACCCGTAAAAAACGAATTTAAAACCCTAAAAAACGATTCTACAAAAGACCTAAATCAGAGAAACAATACCTAAAACCAATCAAGAACCAATTAACTATGATGTTAATCGATATCAAAATCGTTAGAAGCAAAGAATCCCAAGGAATAGGCGAATTGAAGAAAACGATTAAGGGATGTTAGGGTTTAAAAACGATTTACTAAACTCTAACAGTGATCACACCAAAACCAGAAAATAATGCGAATTAGCAACAAGAATGATCAAATTAATGAATAACACGAATGCTAATCAATGAATCTAAACAAATCGTTGCAAAAAACACAAGAATTAAGTGGAATATGGTGAAAACCGATTAGTGGCAGTTAGGGAGAAGAAAATCGCCTAGAGAGAGAGTTTTTTAGGGTTTCTTTTGTTTAAACAATCGCAATAATAAATATTTAGTAAGCAACGATTTTTCGTTGTTCAAAATGACTACATGATTTATATAAAGTTATTTCAAAATACGCCAAGAACACGCGAGTACTGTTAGTAGCAAAATTCACTTGCCCTTTCAAAATTCGGATTAAACAATAAATGTAACCAATTTTTTCTTTTATGATAACCAATAACGTCCGACACAAACTTTCTTACAAAGAAATCAATCAATCTTAATGATACAAAGCCCAACAAAATTAACAAGAGTCCATTTCATAAAATAAAACTTAACCAATTTCACTCACATAAAACAAACCTAATTATACTCTCAAAACTTTAGCGATACTTTTTCTCTCAAACCACAAGTTAGATATATCATATATCCTCTTCTATCTAATTGCAAAAACCCATATCACACACAAACTAATCTTGTAATTTATCCGGAACACCAAACAAGAATAAAGAACCTTTTGACCTATTGGTTGTAGCCCACAAAGAACCCAAACATTTTTTGGCTTCTAAATCCTATATACGAGTCTCGAGTAGACAATTTTTTGTTGTTCTTGTGTGTTTGACCGAAAGAAAGGTGAGAATGAAACGTGTTTGTTGTTTTGGGTAAAAGATCTTCAAAAGTCTTGGTGTTTCTTTGAATAACACGAAAAAATAAATTGAGGTCTATTAATTATTTTGCTTTTCAGTTTTGAAGTTTTGATTGAGTGTTGGGGAGTGAAGGTAAGGTCATGGTTGTGTCTAGTTTAGGATTTGTTAGCTTTTTTTCGACATGTTCTTGGTCGTGATATGAGTTATCTTGCAAATGCCTTTGTGAAAGATTGAAAAGGTTTTGGATTAGTTTAGGATTTGTTAGTTTAGGATTAGTTTAGAATTGGGTTTTGGAAACATGGATTTGTGAAAGATTGAAAAGGGTTTCGTGTGTTTGGGTGAAGTAAGATTCGGTTTTGGAATTTGATTATGACGATGGTGGAAAAAATTATAAAAATATGGTTTTTATTAAGAGGTAAAAAGTTGAGGTTTTATTTATAAAAATGGACATGTTCTTCACCGTGGTTTAACTTCATTTGGTCTTCGTTTTGATTTTGGAAGCAAAAGCTTTGTCACATCACATGAAGGGTTCATTGTGCTTTACATTTTGTATCGATATGTGTGGATACGTGTTTGTACATTGTGCTTTACATTTTGTATCAATTAGTGATGGGGTGTATTAATTTTGTATGTATGTAAGAAATAGTATTTTCTTAAAATCTTGTGCTTTACATATTGTACATTATGTTTTAAAAGTAGTATTTGCTTAAAATCTATTTTAGGAAATCTTAAAAATTAATTATGCATCTAATGAGGAAGTGCATCCTCTATTATAAGATAGTTAGATTAGAGAATACTTGAATGAATGAACACGTTAAGCTCTTTATAATACAACCATCCACACGAATTACATTGGACAATTTTACATATTTATATTCCATTGAGTTTCTTGTAGAATCTGAATGCTTTTATGATTCTTAATACAAAGATATGTTACCCTCTGCTGTAAAGTAACCGTCCATAGGATGAAAACAGAACAGTCGAAGAAAAGTTTAAATATTACGCTTTAAGTTAGCAAAATGCCCGCTTTATTGTTGACCAGTTATTCATTTTTTTAAACATTTTATTAATGATAGTTAGGGGTGATATGGGAAACTTAATCAATTATATGTATGCTTTCTAGAATCGGACAATCATTTTCGGGACATATTAAAATAGTAAGGTGGAAAATAATATGGAGGATCTTGCTTACTGATTCAGTGGGGGCTTTCATGTGTGAATTTCCCTTTTTGGCATATCCGCAATGTTGAAGCTTAATGTAATCTTTCACATACCATCCCGTCTACATGACTTCCCATCAAAGACTCAGCAGTTACATGGTAATCTTTCTGCCATCTCTGTTGTTGGAACAACTCGTGCCCCGATTATGGGCTTAACTCCACTGGTTGGTCCTTATGGTGGTGGCTATAATGGTGAAAAAGGAGATTGGGCTCACAACCTCTACTCACCTCCAAGACATGAAGCTATTTCGAAAGAATTTTCTCTTTGTTTACTTTGTCATACTGAAAAAATTAGTGGTGTAATTAGCAAAGGAGGTGTATTGATCAATCAAATTAGACGGGATATGGTGCAACGATCAATGTTGGTAATGCAACAGTTGAAGCTGAAGACTGCGTAATATCTATTTTTGCACAATTTCTAATGACTGGATATATCACTTATCATGTTTGGTGGGATTTTAGCTTTTGTTTTCGATAATAGATTTCTTTTCAAAGTTATGATGTTACTTTTAATTGTGGTTTCAATATATTATCACTATTGTCTTATGATCTTTTGTAACAGCAAAGATAAGGAGTTCAAAGGGATTTGTTTGTGAATTTGAATCAAAATTCGACAAGGATATGACATTGGTTCAAGGTCAACATATTAGGGTCACAACAAAAGAGTTAAGATAACCTAACATGGTCTACTCAAATGGAATGACATATTAGACCTAATCACGACATGTGATATCCAAATAGGAATGAGACAACACAATGTGAATGGAGTTGTAGATCAATTGAACTATAAGCAACTACACATATAATACCTATTTCACGATTACGTCTAATATGTCAGACTCCCCTACTACTTCCCTCCCTTGCTAATGAGTTTTTGAAATGGTAAGTTTCATTTGAAATATTACCTTTCATGTTACTTGAATGCCAAGTGAGGAAGTTATTAGACAATAGTGTGACGCACGACCTACCAAAATTGACATATGGTTGTTCAATTCTCACCAATGCATTGTATAAAGAGGCTATAGAAATGATTGGCAAGGCATGCTTTCTTTATTTATTCATTGGAAACTTTTCTAGCCATATTTTACCCACCTTCTTTCGCTAGAGTAAAATATTTCAACGATCATTTCCTCATTAGTAAGTCTATAAGTATATATGGAGATTTAGTATCCTATGTGTAAAACTAAAATTAGATACTTAAATGTTTTCATCCAATTAGACTTTAGAGAAAGTAACAAATGCAAATTAAGATTGCGTGAACCTTTTGAAAGCAATTGATTACCCCACAAATCGCATAAGACCTCAAAATTTTCATGTATTTTTAGGCCAGTATATAAATATCATGCATGAACGCGATAATCAAGGCTGGTGCAATTGTTGTTGTATTATATCAAGTGTCAAATACACTACTAAGTGTGTTGGCACACAGGTTCATCTTTCATCTTATAAGAATTCTAACTAAAGTATTATAATAATAAATTACACGTTTAGTGACATACAATTTGTTAAAGTTGAACTCATACATAATTTGTAATTTTGTCAACATAAAAGAAGTTAATATATACGATACCTTATGTCTTGAAAACACACAGAACTGCAGAAGCTACACTTTCTGTCTTGCACATAAACATGTTGACCATAAGTAAAAATTTACCAAGACAAAAAGAGCTTTTACAAAGATTAGTGGTGATAACGGATATATCATGGAATAAATTTTGTCTTAAGTAGAAATGGTTTGATGATCTAAAGCAAAATTCACAACTTTTTCGAGCAGTATCATAAACCATGCCACTCATGCAACATAAATTAGCAGGCATGGATCATCACTCTTATATGCAAGTAGGCAATTATACCCAAACACATGACCAGTTAAAGAAAACATCGTTTATTTCAGCTCAATAGCTTACAAAATCTACTAATCTCTAGTTCAATAATTCATGCCATTCATGGTTGCACGACCAATTAGCTTTCACAACATTGTATGTGTTTTTTTTATCATGCCGATATATCTCATATTCAATATTTTCTACAAATATCCAAAATTTGCAAAAATTGTGCAAATGTAGATGAACCAGGCATTGACAACTTCTCGTATGGTAGCATGTTAGGATCATACATGCCTCACTGAAGTCGTTCGTGCATTGAGGGATTCCATTCCATATGACTCAAATCCTCATGAGACGGTCTATGTTGTTGATAGAATTCTAAAGCAAAGTTGGCTCTATGAAAACCAACATTACTTCTTCCTCCATCTAGAGACCAGGCGGAATCAAGTTGCCATTCTTCCTCCATTTCGACCCTCTGTTTCAAGGCCATAGGCAATTGCCCGCCTTGCAAGTGTTCACGTTGAAGCATCTGATGATCTAAAGATGACATATGTCCATGTTTAGCATGTGCCGTCAGCTCAAAGAGCTCATTTAACTGTCCCTGATGAGGTATTTGGCCATATTTTGCTTGAATGAGATGATCTATTGATGGATTCCAAGTATTTTATCAGCATTGCCTAATTCAACCAAGAAACACCTCAGCTTTTCCTCGACATCAGAATGTATTGGAATGTTGTATAACCATTTTGCATTCGAGGCTGGTCCATCATTCATGTTGCTGAAATAAAACAATCGCTACTAAAAAAAAGCTAGGTTATGAAAAAAAATTACATGGAGAGGCCAAGCAACCATTCTACTTCAGATTATTCTTTTTCTTCCTGCTAGGCCTTTGCTAATAAAGACATTAAAAGATCAGGCTTTTTTAATTTTAGCAGCCAATGTATTACAAGAATAAATGAACTGTAAATAGTTAAGTATAACAACACAAACACCATTTATTGTAATTAATTATGGTTGCAAAAACTCTTTTATAGCCTATGGAAAACAATCATCATACTTCAAACATAGACAAATTTGGTGCATTTTGAATAAAAATCATTTATTGGGTCTCAGAGGGTCAGAATTTTGGTTCTGGTTCACTCCGATCACGCTTGTATGGGTGAATAGAACCGGATTTCGGGTTCTTACTAATAATTGAATTTGAATATTACCTTAAAGCATTGATAAGCTTGTCGATCACAGTCATCTGTTCAACATCAAGCTCAAACCAGCTTTCACTTGATTCAATTGTATCATCTCCAGTTCCTATATCTACGTGATGAACAGTAATAAGCACAGACAAGAGCTACATTTTAATGGCAAAGAGGAATCCTTCACAAAACTGCAGTTAAAGCTCACCTTGAAGTAGAACATCCAATTTGTCAGAAAAACCTTTTAATCTCCAGTAAACACACCCTTCATTGTCCCTGAAGATCGGGTCGATTTGTTCTTACAGCACCAGGCCTTTTGTTATCTATAGCAGAAACAAACATATCAAGTTTTCTGATTGGAACTAATTTATAAGTTCATGGTGGTGGTCACTCATGAGTTTCTAATTTTTTAATTTAATCTGACCCATAACCCCTTTTTCACCCTTATTAAATGGAATATCACCTACTATGCACTATCATTGGTCTAATTTTAAATAGATATAATGCAGTAGAAAAACAATTAAAATAAGAAAAAACAAAAGGAACTGATAAGAACCAAAAAAGCATCAACTAAGCAAATAAGATTAACAAAAACTTTTTATTGCTGCAAAAGTTGGTGCCAAGATTCAACATGCAGGTTGTGAAACAAAGATTGTAAGGGTGGCAGGTAGTATGAGAAAGTTGATTCATAGATTTAGTTACATTCATCAAACACGATAGTCAATATGCGGTAAGAAAAGGCACCCTTTATTCATATTACTTTCAGTATTTTAAGTCGATTGTGGAGCACATGGAAGAATATACAAATGTATATACATAATTGTATAAAAGGAATGTAACATGTGTTATTAAGGGGCTTAACAATGGCTTTACCATCTTCATCCTATTCACAGTTTCATGCAGCAACGGCTCCTCATGTTCTGACATTTCTATTCTACCTATTATCCAACACTAATCACTGAAACAGTACCGAAGTTGATATTAACTTATCATAGGCAAACTCACACACACCTACACTAAATCTAATTTCCATATTTGTCCCAATTGGGACTTGAACCCTCGACCATATTTAATATGTTTTTTGGAACTGCAATGGCATTTTATACATTCCTATAAAGATACCAAAATTACTTCTTATTGAACAATATATATAGAAACTTACTTGAATTTCCGATGCTTTTTTAAGTTGTCCCAATACCTCTTCCGCCGTTGGTCGTTTATCCCTTTCATCATCTATGCATCGGCTCGAAATCATTCAAAATGTATTCAGTGATTCTAGTGCAATGTATCTCTCTATATGCTTAAACACAATGTCCTTAATCGCGGTAAGATCTTATCGGCCATGCTTGTATTTATCAGTCCCTTTCATACTTTTTTTTTAAATAGAACATGTATGTCTGAATGTATGATAACACAAGTGGCTTGATGCGGAAAACGAAAAGTAAGCAGTATCTTTAGCCGAACTTGAATCAATTTAAATATGATAACTCTAATAAGAAGGGATCCACATGCTATTGCTGCCCAAGAATGACCCTGCACATATGTAAAAAGGACAATTTTCATGTCAGCTCAAGATTGGAATAGCTAGATAATAATAAATTGTATGTATAAACCAAAGATAATCCCAACTTTTCTGTACTAAATAGTTTAATGGATTTTGTTACAAAATTCCTAAACTAACTCTATACGATGGTGGCAATGCCCCTTTCTCTGACTTCTTAAAGGAAGATGATTTATTTTCTTGTTGTTCCACCCTTCTTTCAACACCACCCAAAAGCGATGGCGCGTTTTTTTCTTCATTAAACCATCATCTTTCTTTTCCATCAATTGGCTAATGTTAAAAGCAATGTACAGTCAAAGAAAAACAGAAAAGGCGTTAAAATAGTTAATAAGGTCTCGCTAAATCTGAAAATCTCTATTCTTTGCTATATAAGAAAATTTATAGAACATATTTTGATGTTTTTTCTTTTAAAGCAAAACACTCATGCCTTTTCTTTAAAACAAAATGTACAAAATCAGAAAACACGTCCCTGGAATCAAAGAATACTATAAACATTGTTTAGAAAATGAGTGAATCCTAAGTAAGTAGGAACACAAGAAAATTGTTTGTTACAAACAACAATGTGTTGTTACTTGTTAGGTAAGGATAACGTCATTTCGTGACGTCATGATATCGATTGCCATTCACATGATTGACCACATCTTAACCTGATAATTAAAACATTTTAAAGGGTAAACATATTGATTCAGCTTCAAGATATGAATATATACTACAAAAATCATGAATGTATACTACCAAAATCAATCTGATGAACATGAAGCCATGAGTTCTTTAGAAATGAGTAGGTAAAATACCTGAAACCATAACTGATATACGCAGCAAGTCACAATTTCCAGTTGGCCCTTCAATTTATCAATCCTTCACAGTCCATTATGAAACGGTAATCTAGTGGTGGCAAGGCAGCACCAATGCTTTCCAGCATAAGAAGATCCTCCAGATGCAGCTTCTTTAAACATTGCAATTCGTAGTCAGCTTAGTTGCTGTCTGCAAACAATGTCTGCAACTTCTCGCAATACCTGATGTCCATGTTCTCAATGTTTGCTGGAGGCAAACTCGAAGAGCTTATGTTTCAAAGTGTTGGGCAGCTTTCCACTTTGAGAGTTCTAAGATTGATGAAGTCACTGGTACACAAAGTCTTCAAGCTAATATCATCGGCGATCCATATCGTCTTTAAATTACCTTTTGTGGATCCAAGGATTTCCTCGATTTGCTTCATTTTTGGACAATTCCATATTTTAAGAGTTTGTAAATATGGAAAGGACATGCCGATACTCTCTAATTCTGGTAGTTCCCAGAGCTGTAAAACTTCTAAGTTTAGAAGTTTACCGTCACCTTCAAACATAGACACTACATTGTCACAGTATTTGATTGAAGAACTTTGAGTGTTTCTGGCAACCATGATGTAGAAAATACAGTTGAAAGCTTTGGACAACAATCCAAATACAAAGTCTTGAGTTCTTTAAACCTCCTAAACGGCAGTTTCCATTGCATATACTTTCTAAATGGCTATTATTTGAAATCCCAAGATTCTCTAGAGCTATCTCCGATCCTCCTCCTCAACAACAATAACCAGTTCATTGCACCTTTCAATCCAACAACCTTTAGTTTACTAAGAACAGAGACACCTAAACCAGATACCAAACTCTTGGACTTATCATCAATCATGAATACCAAGTCAACATGACTAATAACATTCTCTATACCTTTGGGGAAGTTGCCGAAACCACGAATCTGCAATGATCTATTTTCTTCATATCGAGCAAACTGAGTAGCTCGAAGGTAGACATCTGCAAAAAGAATCTGATAGCTACAAAATAACATTTAATAATATGGTAAATAGAGGTATCAGTATGGGTAGGACCGTAGGAGGCAGGTTGAATAACGGGTCAGAATGGGTAATTTTGCAGGGGTCAAGTTGGCTTGAGAGGAAGAACTTTGTCAACTAATGAACTATTTATCTGATTTCAAATCTTGGAACGTCAATTTTTCTTGCCTAGTAGCACGTTTCCTTTGTATTTCACGTCATGTCTAATTCAGATGTCAAAAACAACAACCAAACACCTCTTATTCAGAAGTAATACCAAACACCTACGTTTTTACAGCAAGAGAATCAACCAAAAACTCCATGTTTTGTCAGCAAAAAACACCTAAACATACCTTGCAAAACACATATAAAGTCTTAATTACGAGCATGCATTCACAACACTATGATCTTACATGTCTATAATGGAATTTTTGTAAATAAATACATTAACAATGCAATAAATCATTTATAAACCACATTTAGAGGGTGTTTGAGATTGCTTATTTAGGTGCTTATATGAGTGGCCTATGAGCTTATTATCATTTATAAGCTTGAATATCAACATTTATTCAATAGATAAAGCAAATAATAAAATGCAAATAGAGCCTTCATAAAGGATTTTTGGATTAGTCTAAAGTCTAAACTGATAAACTTAGACTATACCATACATGGATTAAAAAGTGATCACTACTCATATTGCACCCAATGGAAGATTGTGTTCCTCTCTCACCACATGGATGTCAAACCTTGAACCATCGAGAAGCGATCGCCAATATTAAGTATCAGCATCAAGAAGTAGGTCACCCTCTCATTACATAAGCAATGAGAAATATGTAATAATGAGATCCAAATCAGCAAGACACAAATGTGGTTATGCATTCAGTGGGGTAAGCAGTACATAATTCATTAAACTAAAATAAAAAGATTTTTTCACTATAACATACCAAAACTTATTTCCAGCTTGTGGGTTTGCTGACTCAAGTTTAGACTTTCTTCTTAGAACTTTCATCCTCACTACTTTCTTCAACTTTAGCTGTAGCAAATTTTTTCTCGATTAGTTGCAATACATTTGTTTGAGCATTAACTAATAAACATAGTATATATACCTCAAACACAATCATCATTATATAAAATCCTCCTAAACATGCAATTTTTTCTTTGGTTCTTTTAACATCCAATTCATCAAGAAAATTTTGTAACTTATAACATACCTATACGTAAAAGTTTATGACCAATAACTCATATGAGCAATCATAAGAATGCTAAAGCATTCTCTCATGTTCTGGAAAAATGCTGAAGCTTTCTCTTATAAGAAAACTTGCTAAAATTTTATGACCAATAACTCATATGAGCAATCATAAATAATAAGGTTAATTAAATCACCCACAATATATAGTACTTTACCAAGAATACAAAATTCATTATATAAATATAAAAAAGTACGTGAGGATACTAAAGAAACAAAAAACACAATGAATTTAACATAGCAGCTATATCTTAGTGATTTCGAGTCTTCATACATTACCTCATCATCTAGATTAAATAATAATACATGTAATCATAAGAAAAAGCGATTGTATACTTACCTTAAGCAACCACTAAACTGTATACTTTGGTCAAAACCATAAACAGCCAACATAATTCATTACATGCAAAAACATATACACTTATTGCGGTGTGTACATATTACCTGATCAATTTATGATGTACGTGAAGACTGAAGAATATGAACCTGAAAGAGATAAACTATAGAATAAAGGGTTTTGTGGTAATATTTTAAGATCAATAAAAATTTAGGAACATAAATATATTTAAGAACCAAAAACATACCTGATGAAGACTTCATACGAAGATCACCTGTGGAAGAAAAAACATAATGATTAGGTTTAAAAAGATTGTATTGTCATCACCTACATCAAAGCTATACGGGAAAAAAAATGTGTTTCAGAGAAGAAGGATGGTAGCGAATGAATTTATGTGGGTTTGTTTTAATTTAGGGTTTTTCGGTATTGTTTTAAGTTATGTGATGTTTAATGGTTTTTTATTCTAATTTAGGGTTATTATTGTTGAAATAATAGTTTCTGTGGCTTTATTAATTTTGATTTGGAAGGAGAATAACAAAAGTTTCATTGTTCCAGTGGTTAAGATGTTTGTTACTATTAGTAAAGATGTCATGTTCGAACCTTGTAAAGTTCATTTTTTGACTATACATTTAATTCGAATATATATATATAAACACTAAAATTAAATTTTATTTTAAAAAAAATGCCACATAAATAGAATGATGACATGGAAATATGACATGGCATTATGGGATGCCAAGTGGCATTATGACGTGGCATGCCTCCTCTTATATATAATGTATAGATATATATATATATATATATATATATATATATATATATATATATATATATATATATATATATATATATATATAGTTAGGATCAAATAAGAAGATTACTTAAAATAAGAAGGAATAAGAAGAACTATAACCGCAAATCGGAGATGCACCGACCTAAATTAGATGCATCCCTATAATCTTAGATGCATTATAACGCACCATAGTGTGTTTTATAGCTTTTAATCAGATGCATATACATATATTAGATGCATTTCATGATTTCTCTTGTTTTTTGTTCCTCTGCACGGGCCGAAATCATGAAAATCAATTTGCACCACCTATACATCAAATTAACTTTCGAAACTCAAGATGTTGCATCTATATGGATAGAAATGCATCAAATGCAAGTCGTTGCATCTCAAATGCGTGGTTTTGGTCACTTCTCACCACTTCTTATTTTAAGTCACTTCACCGATCCCTACTATATATATATATATATATATATATATATATATATCTATACATATATATAAGAGAGGCATGTATATATATATATATATATATATATATATATATATATATATATATATATATATATATATATATATATAAGAGGAGGCACGCCACATAAAATGCCACTTGTCATCCAATAATGCCACGTCATATTTCCATGTCATCATTAAATACATGTGACATTGTTTTTATAACATGTGGCATTTTTTTTAATTTAATTTGATTTTGTGTTTTATATATTTAAATTTATAAAATTCGTATATTAGCCATGTAATTAAATCCATACTTTTCGTGAGCAAAATTTGCATGCAATTAAATTCGGATTTTATAAGTGTAAAAATTAATTGTGCAAGATTCGAACCTATGATCTCTCGGTTCATGAATAACTATTTTACCACTAGATCAACTTATTTTTGAGTTATATCCTGCAAACCCATAAATATAATGATCAACAAAATTTATTAGCAGATTTTAAATAACGCATAGAATTAGATAACTATGAGATCATTATCGATTCCTTAATTATTATTCATTCGTTATATTGTCTCTTTTTTTTAAATTCAGAACCCTAATATGATTCGGTTCAACAATTTTTTTTTTCTCAAAACCCTTATATGTTTTTACTATGGATTTTCATCTTTTAATCTGCATGGCATGATACCACATGAAGCACAATAATATGTAAATATAACCAAAAGGTTTCTTCTCATTATGTTGATGATCTTTTTTGGTTGTTTATTGACATATGCTCAACGTATGGCCCAAGTATATCGTATGCAACGTGAGCATCAATCTAAAAGAAGAGCTATGAGTTGGATGCATCAGCACTGTACGTACCAGTTATGGATGCATCAGGACTGTACCAGTTATTGAATTGGTCTGAAAGTTGTAGGTTCTTTGTTGATAATATTTGGTTATTTTTATTGTTTAGATTACAAGTGAAGGCAGTTGTGGTTCTTAACAGCAGCGAATGTGTTAGCGGCACCATCCTCTTTAATCAAGAGTAAGAAGGTAATATTCGAGTTATGTTTTGATGTTTTGTTTGGAGTATACATAAACATATTAGTCATCTTACTTGCACAATGTCTCAGGTGCTCCCACTACTATTACCGGAGAACTTTCTGGCCTAATACCTGGAGCTCATGGATTTCACGTTCATGCACTTGGTGACACTACCAATGGATGCATGTCAACTGGTATGTGTTTTTGAGTTATTATTAGGTTTTTTTTACTATACATCACGTTAATCACTTATGGATTGTAGATGTGTATATATTGAGTTCAGGTCCTGCACTAATCCTCATTTATTTGACGTGGACAATGTGAGGTAAGACACATAACTTTTAACAGTTGCAGTCATATAGAGCTTTAGATTCTTATTTGTCGATCTTCTATATACATTTTTTTACAACTGGATAATGATTCTAGACCCTCTTTTAGGTGACTTTATACGATAGAAAGTATTTTAATTCTATGGTCTCATATTCCTAACTCACGGACTCCTGTAGATTAAACTATAAAATTTCAAAAATTTATGTTGTGATGAGCCATGGTTCGATACCCCAGTTTATGATATACTTTGTTAGGCACTGGATTCGGGCTCGGGTTTTCTCAATGCCCAACCAGTTGTGTTTGAGCTTTAAGCTACTGGTATGGTGCCATATTAGACCGTTACACATGTATAGAACCTGAAGAATCTGATGGTATCAATCCCCACATCATTATATGCCATGTGGTGATATCGGATGTTCACTTTGCGTACCCTGCTCGGCATCACTGATATATTTATTATCATCTACATAATACATGTCATTAGTATATAAAATATGAAAAGTCTTGATCTCTTGATACAACTAAAAAGGGCTTTACCGGATGCAAGAAATGGAAGTAGAGTGGCCATCACCACCTCTGATGAACATGCCGCTTCATTTGAAGATGTATCAAGCCGTTATCACTTCAACCCTCTAGATATGGAGGACGGATTCAAATTTTGCATTAGTAAAATATGGGATCAAGAAGAAATCCTGTTCTCACCAGATAGCATAGAGGATTTGAAAATCAAGATAGCAAAAAGCTGCCTACAAAGCTTGGACGAGTGTTTTTGAGCAACAAGATTTTGCTACCAAATCCCCATCATTTGATCTCATAAACTTCTGTTACAATGATGTTATAATCCACTTAAAACCATGCTTTCTTTATTTAGCACTCTTTCGAAGAGGATTTGAAATACCTGTCAGAAGGTTATTTTGCCTGTGGCTAGCTGAGGGATTTGTGAAGCTGTCGAGAGACATTATTCCAGAGGACATAGTGGAGGGATATCTGGAAGAGCTTGTGAAGAGAAACATGGTAGAAATTACAAAAAGGAGATCTGATGGAAGTCCCAAAAAATGCCGAATGATCGGACTACTACATGACATCTTCTTGCCTAGGGCTATAGAATTAAGCCTCTTCCACATCCACCACAAGCCGGACAGACATGCAAATGCAACAGCAGAACATCGATTCAAAATTGCCGGGTGGTTGAATACACTAATATCAAGGACTACTCCAAGTCAAAAGACTTCAACCAGAATCTACAATCATACATATCTTTCAGTGGCCGAAAGAAAGGTATGCCTGCAGAAGAAGTAGGAAAATTTTTAGAAAAAATCATTGGAGCCAGAGGGTTTGGCTTACTCAAGGTGCTCGATTTGGAGGGAGTTTATCGACCACGACTGCCAGAGAATCTGGGGAACCTATTTCACTTGAGATATATAGGCTTGAGATGGACTTTATTAGACACTCTTCCTTCTTCACTTGGTGATCTCCTCTACCATGAAACACTGGACATCAATCATACACATATCACCACTCTCCCAAGTTCTATTTGGAACATGAAGCATCTTCATCAGCTTTGTCTGAATGGAGCTCGTCTAGACATATCTGCTCAATCAAACAAACATAGAGGTCCAAGCCAACTTCACACCCTATGGGGTTTGTTTGTAGATGAAAATATTGCATGAAATATTGGTTCGAGTTTGAGCACAATGACCAACCTCCAGAAGCTTGATCTAACAAGACAAGCATCCTCAACAATAACAGCCATGACCACCACCACCACAGCAACAACCACCACAACAAGCCAATTGTCCACCTACGAAGGTTTTAGGGACAGTGGTTTTTCCAGCTAGGACATTTATTTTATCTAATATCTAAAGCCGTTGTGTATGTTATTTAAGAGCTTATTTATACCATGATGGTCTTTGCATTTGTTTCGTTAGCTTTGTAGGTATGAATGACTCATTGCAAAATTTACCCGATTACTTGGGCGTCGAAAAAGGAAACCCACAAACATCAGTTAATGGTTCGTTATCCTTTACATCTACACCTACACCATTTCATAGTTTTTCCATAAATTGTGTATCCATCGATTCGTGTCATTTGGCTCTCACATACTCATTTGTTTCACTAGGTACAAATGAACTGATGCGGGGTGAGCGCCACGGTCTGCGTAAAAATAGTACCCATATGCACTCCACCAATGAAAGTGGATGTTTACCTTCTTTTTGAACACATATATGGAGCATACGTTAGCAAATATACTAATGCATTTACAGTTATTATCGTTACAGGAACGCCTAGGCGAGCTATACAATATACTACTGATTTACATATCAATGGCATGCGCAAAAGTGCAAGAATTCAAGGCCTTTATCTTTTTTCTATTGTCCATCTTCTGCTGCGATTACATGTATTCATCATCATCCAATCTTTCAGTTTCTTTTCACTTATCTGTCTTACATGATGGTTTTTGGACGGGAAACCTATGCTCTAAACTTCAGATGAGATGGTGAAGGTGAGTATCCACAGATGGTTCAGTGGCTTGGTTCAGCCGTTCAGTGGCTTGGTTCAGTGGCAAGTTGAATTACTTCGTCACATAAAACAGACGTGGCAACATAACATATGGGGTAACTCAGCATGTGATAATTTATTATCACAAAGCTATTAATTAAAGGACTTGACTAAAATTTGACATCCATAAAACACAAGTTACTTGAAGAGATTTTTCAGTTCAGTCAGCCAAAACATGGTCAGTGCAGGAATGGAACAAGGATCTCATACTATGAATCTATATTCGATCCTCATGAGCTCATGCTCTTGGTTTTTATACATATTGTTTTTGAACATATTTTTAAAATTTTCGAACTGTTATATTCACAAACAAACATGTGGACCCTGATGCTACATATGTTTGCATCATGTTAGATGTTTTGAGTGAGGTTACTTCAATTCATGATTGATTTTGGCTTTTTGAAGGCTGAGATAGCACTCAATTTGCTATATTTTGAAGCTAGCATCACTTCTGTTTGTAAGTCCTACTCTATTTGTGTTTAAATCCCAACTTATGAAGTTATGAGTTGTGGGTCCAATCTAAATCTATTTTATAGCTTTTAAACAAGGGCATACGATGAAGCTGTTTAGGGCTTCTCAGGTATGTTTACTTCTAAACTCCCGCCGAGTTATATATTCAATAGTTTTGTTCACACACGAGCATTTTGTGAAGTAGTGGTCGAGGAAAAAGAAACAGGCTACACCAAACCAGACCCTAGGGATGATCTTGCTTGAACATACGGGGTGCGTTACTTAACAGGTAAAATGGGGAAACCTTTGGATTATAGTTTTACTACAATTAATATAGGTTTCAAATTATATTAAATTGAATGTATAAATATTAAATTTGCTATTGACATGGGTCTGAAAGAGAACTATGACATGGGAGGATTGGGTTAATGTGTCAAGTATCTAAAATTCCTTGAAAAAGCTAAGCAAAAGTTGACTTGGTATCAGTTATGCAACTAAGGTGATGTGTTATAAGTATACTTTGACTTATAGAACGTTTCCAAAAAGGGAATTGCTGCAATAACCATTACACTTTCTTAATGTAAACACGGGATTGCAGATTCTTAAAGGAAATGAAATTCGATATTGATAAGGCGGTCCAAATGTGACTAGAAATTGCTTATCAAAGCCGGCACAAGGTATTTGAATATACTAAGGAAATTCGATTTTGTATTTGTAATGTTTTCTGTTTGATATTAATATAATTGGAGTACTCGTCTTTTTGTGCGCATGATTTTATCCTAAATTCCAGGATTTTGTATATGATGATTATGAAGAGGTTTGAACGTACTATCCTCATGGGTACCATGACCGGATAAAGAAGCACTTAATGCTGGTTTTTCTATGTGGTTGTCAAGGAAATGCTTGTGACTCAGATGAACAACATGTCACCCAAGAAGACTTGAGTTTTGAATAAATCCTTAAATTCAATGTGTTTAATGATTTTGATAGAGAAAAGAAATGGTTAGATATTATTCGGCCCTAAGACCATTATTTTTCCTGTTAACGTTTCAGCTGAATAATGAACTGTAATTTTGTGTATAACTAGAAAGACCCCGGATGCAAGGAGCAGCAGAGGTGGCAGAAAATGCTTGAAGAAGAGTTGAACCAGAAGCTAAATTGGAAGCAGATCAAAAGAAAGACCTTGAGTGGGAAGCACCTCGGCAGACATTATTGGAGGTATTGAAAACTTATAACCAAATATTCTCAAGTCTCACGCGTCAGGTTCATAATAAGTTTGGTATGTGTAGTCTTTTACACAGCATCAAACAAGTCAATAAAGGTTGAATTCCACCAACACCTTTTTGCCCATTTTAAGGGGTGTGTTTGAAATTCCACACTGAAACAACATATTATTTTTAGATTTCTGTTTGTATCATGTATACACATTGAACTGTTTTTTTTTTTTTTCTTCTTATTTTCCCTACTATTTCAAATTTCCAAGTAATGTTAATTTGCTTTATATTGTTCAATCACACAATAGGAGATGAAGTCAGCAGGTGGACCTAAATTATAGTCTGTATGTAGAACATCAGGTATATTACAATTTGTATTCGTCTTTTATTTATTATCGAACGAACAATTGAATGTATAATTAAGATTACGGTTGGACCACATCTAAATTGCTGCTATGCGACACAGTTCGTATTTGTGTTGCCTCATTTAACTTTAGTGAGATAGGCGCATATTATTAATAATTATTTGTTTGTTTGAGGTTGATAGAAGTAGCTTCAAGTGAGCGCATTAGGAGTTACTTATTCCCACCGTTAATAGGGTTCTAACATTACATATAGTATGCTTTAGGTGTAATCAATCGGGCCATTGGGCACGAGACTCGGTCCAAGTGGTAAAACTTTTAAACTCTCCAAAGTTGACTTATGCTATTATCCCTGAAAGTGTGTAAAATACATATTGCAGATGCGGGCGATGTAGACAGAGTGTTCCAAGATGTTTTGTAATTAATATGTATTTTGATTTTTTTTCTTTTACAGAATTTGAGATAAGGAGATTCTTTATTATAAGCGCTACTTCAGGGTTTAAGATGCTATGGAACGATTGAAAAATCAACAGCTACTGCTGTGTATGCTTCTAATATGAGGTTAGTGGTGTTGTGTAAGGATTCAATTTGCTTTTGTATGTCACGTAATCAAAGTTTAATCCGTCATTTTGTAACACCTTTTTATTTTTCAATAATGTACGTAGTGGTTTGTTCGGGTCAAAGTATGACAATTCTCAGTACATGATTCTGTTAGGATTTCATACTTGCAGGTGCATATGTACTTTTATTATGCTTCAGATTTTAGTATTGACACTAGGTTTCTACATAATATAATTCTTCATTAAAGTATCTGCAGCTTTAGATGGAGACTATCTAAGACCTCCTAAATCCAACAAATGATAACATTTCAATTGTTGAGGATCCAAAAACTGGTGATGTTTCTGTACCGGCTGCAACTCTGGTAGATATATGGAGTCACTACGATTTTATGGAGTTATTAAGGCTGGGGGAAGCTCATCGAGTCACTGCTAAAACGGATGTCGACCTCATTGTGGAGAGGTTGGTCTGGAAAATTATTCAGGTATGGTGTGCAATGTGGATTCAAGTTTGGTCTATATGAGTTCTTTAAAAAATGTTACACGGATGTGCTTGCTGGTGAAAGACGGAGTGTCACATTTTTCCTCAGTAGTGCATCTACTCAAGTATTTGCTGATACTACTCTTTGTCCATTTGAAGCTTTTTCAATTATTTTTATAATGTGCAAAACCACCTCTCGGGTTGAGCCATCTAAAGTATTATTTTAACATCGTTACGATCGGTGCACTCGCCAAGAAGAGGAGTCAACGTACTTCACAAACAATGCAGGTAACATTTAATTCATTGATAATCATAATAAAGATAGCAATATGGACGGGGGTCAAAATGGGTTGAGTTTCTTAAAGCTTTCAGATTCAAAACTTTGTGAGGTGTCCAAACGATATAGCATCGACATAAATATGTTGGTTTATATGAAAGTTGCTTTTAAGCATGTTTTAATGTTAGACCATTTTAACATATTTTACCAGCTACAACACATGTGCACATGTCATATACGATGTCAAACAACATGAGTTGAAAGGAGTTTGCCATGGTTTAGGATTAAATATGCTTCAATTATGATGATTCTTGACATGTTATATTACTTATCATTGTAGAGTCTATCTTCCGATCAGGTTGAACCTCATGGCCCTAATTAGATAAACTCAAGTATAAGGAAGTTGAACATATACTAATTTTTCGAAAGCAGATAGATAAAAGTAAGAACCAAAGTAGAATTCTATGATCAAAGTAAGAGTGAAGTAGAATTCAATGCATAGACTCTCATTGTGATCGCTGGGGAAATAATTATTTCTATAACAGTCGGATTTTAAACTCAACATAATATTTTGTGCTCTACTGTTGTCCACTACAATCAGTGAAATGTGAGGAGACAAATTTATGGCTTACAAAAATTGCTAATAACTTTGTCACCATCCTATTAGCTCTCCATCGCATACGCGGCTAACTTATGAGTCGCTTTAATGCAACCTCTTGGTACCATTTTTCAGAATTTGGCCCTCAACTACAAATATGTTACTTATTTCGAACTATGTTTTACACTTGTGGGTTATAACATGAAACAAAATTTTCGTGAATATATTTGTTTATATGGTATTTGAATGACATGTTTTCTTAAGATTTAGTATTTTAAATAGGAATTACATATCTTTGACTTTTAGTTGTGGAACAAGTGATCAAAAATAACTTTATGTGCACTATTATGACAGGTGTGGTCTCACAGTCAATAAGTCATTCTCACTTTCAATCAACATGGAGCATTGAGGATACAAGTGTGTCTTAAATGATCATTGATGGGCTAGGATCACAAAGTAATCGGTACGCACAATAACGTGGCTATATGCTACAAGTAAAACTTAATATTTCCAAACCTTTAAAGAGAAGTAAAATGTATTTTGGCGACTGGAACAGTTTTACAGTCCTTCTTACTTGAAAACTTTCTTTTCAAGCTAATTTAAATACCACTTGGTTGGCCATATAGAGATGAAATTCACTAGATTGACCTTTCTAAACTAAATAGGTTGAAATTGTTATGATTGTGAAGCTAGAAAGGAATGACTCTCCTTAAGCTTTTACATGGTAGCATTTTGATATGAATACTCTTGATCAAAACCACGATAAGCTCTAATATGACATGCTCTAGAAATGCTTGAAATTTGTAAGCTTTATCGTTGATTAAAATTGGGTGGCTCAGGTCATTAGTTAAAATGGGTTTTGATGATGGATTTTAGATGAATCATGAGATTAATAGGACTTATCGTAAAACTAGGAATTAAGAAGTTGGCTAATTAGTAGAACAATGTTGAAAGGCATACCGAGATTGGACCAACTATGATTATTATAGTATTAACTATTTTTACTTCTGTCACTTTCTTTAATAAACTAATGTTACTTATTTTGTTTAACGGATGTTTATATTATGAATAGTTTCCTTTCACAAATACTTGATAGTAATAAGGTAGTTAAACTTATTACGAAAACTGGTGAAGATTATGTTGCTCTATAATCGCTTTGATAATTGGTAGGTTCAATAATGGAATAGGAACATGCTTTTGTCAATGCTAAACAATATCATGGCATTTCGAGTAAAGACGGTCAAGGACTAGAACGTAATTAGAAAATAAAGTCGTTAAATTTAGAAAGGTACAACTTTTATTACTTAATTTTGAATTCTGCACGATCACTGATATATCATGGGAGGGAAATGAAATCAGGTAATCCACAAGTAAAACCTACCGTGATAATTCTTTAATAGCCTTCAACAATTATTGATTATCATTCTTCCCGGTACATAGTTTGGTATTTTGTGATAATTTTAATGTTGTGATATTCATTCTCATTTCGTATGAAGAGCATGCATAAACTTATATTACTTAAAAGGTCATTATTATATAATTATTCTTTTCTTTACCTTAAAGAATAATTATATGTTGGAAAAATGGGCGGGTAAGTTAATTGGTTAATACGGATAAATGGGTGACAAAATGGACGGGGTGACCTATAATTACTTTTCTTTTGTTTTTAATTAATTAATCTGTAATAACAAATGTGTCTAAATGCACTGAGCAGAACACATCACAGTAAAGCTTGAACCGGCAGAACAAAAGGATGCAGACGCAACAAGTACCAGGAAGAATGGTTCCCGTTGAGATAGCTGGATATGCACATCCTGGAAAGACTCATTCGAGTGTTGGTTATACCAATAGCTTAGTTTTCGTTAACTTAAGTTTTTAACGATATTTATAATGGTTTTGTCCCTATGGATGTTGGTGTGGGGGTCGTCATTGTGAAATATGCGGGCAGAGTTTATGATTAAGCAGACATTTCTGTCCAGGATGATATTGGAGACAAATCCGTGTTTATATTTCAAGCTTTACATGTTAATATTTCAAGCTTTACCTGAAGAAGAAAAAACATAGCAGCAAAAGTGTTTAGGTTTGATTATTTTTAGTTTATCTTCATGTTTGTTATTTTTAAATTAAATAAGCAAAGTGTTGAGTAAAATGTGTCCGAGCTTATTAGATGTTTACACAAAACCAAAGGGTTTACTTAATGTTGGGAATATCTTAAAGCATGTTTTATTACAAGAAATTATCATATTCTTTATTTTTTCTGATTGATGTTAGAAGCTCAAGAAAGGCAAACAAGCACACCATTCTATTGACAGAAAATTTTGCACAAATAGGTGGCTTTGAATAGTAATCACATAGGCACGTCGTCACTCAATTGAGGGGTTGTTTGCATCAGATAAAAAACCACATGGCCCATCGAATTAACGGCCTGCACGAAAAACTAGACATGGAGTTTAGATTCAAGAACTTGAACAAAGATGGTTAATTGACGATATTAAAATTGAGTAATCACTGTTAAACTGAAATAGGTATTTTTAGATTTACTCTTTCAATTTTAATCCTTCAAAAGAAAAGGCCTTAGCTCGCTACAACGTGGATATTATATGTTTGATGAATTTCTCAAGAAGTGCTTGATCAAATGTCTAAGAGAAGAGGACTTTAAAAGTTTTGTGTGTTAAAATTTAATGGGCACGATTGGTTTATATAATCTATTATGGTTCGTAACGGAACATTAATGTTATTGCTATCGTTTGTTATTTTATATATTGTTTTCAAATAACTGCGTTTACAATGTTCGTAATTTATTAACCGTTACTTAATTTATTCATTGGACACTTTCTCAATCATTTTAACCCGTCTTTTTGCTATAGTAAAATATGTCAACGATAATTATAAGTAATGCCCGCCAAAACTATAAACTAAAAAGTAATTAAAATATGCACCTATATACAATAATTAAATAAACATAATTAACAAATAATAATAATAATAATAATAATAATAATAATTAATAATAGTAATAATAATAATAATAATAATAATAATAATAATAATAATAATAATAATAATAATAATAATAATAATAATAATAATAATAATAATAAAATTAACTAATGTGCGGATATTGGATCCTTTTCTTCTTTTGGAGAAACCACCTATATTCATATCTTTAATAGGATTGGTTTTGCTATTCTTAGAGGTGTGGGAGCTCGGTTGGTTTCGAGGCTCCCACTAATCTTTGTAATCCTTTGAGTTTTTAATAAAAGTGTGTTTTATAAAAAAAATAAATAAATAAAATAAATAATAATAATAATAATAATAATAATAATAATAATAATAATAATAATAATAATAATAATAATAATAATAATAATAATAATAATAATAATAATAATAATAATAATAATAATAATAAATGTTAATAATATTATCAAATGTAAAAGATGTTCATGATTAATATTGTTTAGAACAAAATGTTAGAAAGTAATTACCTCCTTTAGCCGCTTTTATGGATTATAGTAACATCAATTATAGTTTTAACCGTTTGATTTAACTTTTAATAACTTTTAGTAGATATTTGTTCTACTAAATCCTAAAAATAAAACCACAAATCAAAGTACTTACGCTTTTAGCCGCTTTTATGGATTATGGTAACATCAATTATACTTATTAACCGTTTAATTTAATTTTAATAACTTCTAACCATATATTTGTTCTACTAAATCTTAAAATAAAAACCACAAATCAAAATACTTACATGCTTTTAGTGGTTTAATGGATTTTAGTAACATCAATTATAGATCTTAACCCTTTCATTTAACTTTTAATTATTTTTAGAATATATTTGATCCAAAAATCATAAAATAAAACCACAAGTCATACCCGTCCATCGGACGGTTTTGACACTAGTATATATATATCTTTTGGTTGATAGTATAGATAGATTAAGTCAGACAGTGACAATATAGTTTTCTAAAATAATTAGGACAAAAGGATTTGTCTCATGTTGAGTTTAATATAACTAGTGTCATACATCAAATATAAATAGCGTTCCCATTATGCTAAATCAAAAGTAACCTCCTTATATGGTCGCTCGCCTATTCAACCAAAAGTATTACCAAAAGTTATTAACTTTGGCTAAATACGTTATACGTGAATCACACTTTTTAGTGAACTAGTTACTTTGATGTCTTCTTTAGGTTTATATATTGAAACCAAGAATACCAAGCGAGTAGCTATACATTGGCACTCTTGTTGGAAGGTTTCGTACATCATGAACTTTTGTAACAATCAAACTTTTGTTTTAAATTGGCACCATCGGATAAAAGTGATGATGTACGAAATACTTTCCTATCATGTAAATATTTGTAAGGAACATTTTTATAATCGAATAACGCATTGCTTAGTACTTACTCTTATGTTTGCCACATAAGCTTATTAAAAGATTGTGCTTGTTTTTTTATGCTATATAAAATATAAGCTTTGTTTATCATACAAAACTTATAAGAGATTTTCAAAAAATAATTTTCTAAAATTTAATACTACTACTGCATGTATCTTATATAAAATATTCCTTCTTTTTAATTTCACTTATGCTGATGGTACATAACTTTTTAGTTTACAATAATGAGTGATTGAGTGATGAAATTTCTTGCGTCTATCTTTTATGTGTCCATTGTCATAGATGTCAAGAACCAATATTAGGTGGCTCTGTATACAGTTGCATCTCGTGTCCATACTTTCTGCATAAGACATGTGCGGAACTACAACCCACTCTCCATTATGTACACCACCCGCATCCTCTTACACTCGTGGCTCGCGAAATTGATTGGATCTGTGACGTGTGCTCGAACCACTACAAAAGTGGTGTGTTCACGTATTGGTGTTCGGTGTGTGACTTTGATGCATGCCTGAATTGTGGTGTTGCTAATGCTGCACTCAGGGAGAAAGCTTTAGTCAAAAATCAAGAAGAAGGTCAACACGCTTTTCTTCATCATTTTGCTCATCGTCTGGGAGACGATTATAAGTATCATCGGTGTTGATTTTGGTATAATGAGGAGAAACCAAAAGGAGTTGTAGTTGGGTGTGATATATGTGGAACCATTATCAATTGGTGACTCTGCATATGCTTGCATCCAGTGTCGTTTTCCGCTCACAAATTTTGTTCACAACTTCCATATACCATCAACTTACCTTCCTTATATCACCATCCTCTGAGAATCAATATGTTCAGAAAGACGGATATTGGTTTATGTTTGTGTTATGTTTGTAGGCAGAGAATAACCAGAGGGTTTGTTTAATGTGTTAATGAGGACGATGAGATACACTTTAACGCTTGCAGTAATTGTTGTCTTGTTGAGTTTGCTCGTAAGGCAGAAGCTGATGCTATCAAAGAGGAGGCAAAGATAAAAATTGAACATAAAGGCCACCCGCAACATCCTTTAACCCTCAAGTTGCGACCTGGTTCTTTCCATTGTGATGCTTGCAAGGAGAAGGATGAAGGTTTATTTTATGAATGTGATACTTGTGACTTTTGGATCCACAAGTCTTGTGCTACCTTAGCCCCTACCATCCATCTTCACATCATCACCCTAAACACCCACTTGTTTTGTCTACTCTCTTCCAGAGAACTTCTATAGATACTCGTATTTTTGTAAATTTTGCAACAAATACATTCGACGGGATGAATGGTTGTATCATTGTGCAAACTGTAGATATTTTGCACATATTAAATGTGCCTTGAATGCACAGCAACAACCTTCTACTCCAAGGTAAATCTAACTTATAGTATCTTTTTAATTGTGTATGTTTGTGATTAATTATCTTCTGAATACAAAATATGTACATGATTTCAGAGATAATCGGAGCACTTCCGCAGCTAGTGATAATGAAATCAGTTTGCTGCTGCATTTTCCCATGTCGGAGGCATTTATAGACCCATTGAAACTACTACATTCTAAAATCTTTGCTCAAGATGATAACGAAACAACTGAGATTAATTATTGGAGTCATCCTGCTCATCCACTGGTCCTGAATGTTGAAGATCCACAAGGTAACAACATGATGCCCGACATCAACTCTGGTGATCCAATAAAGGTATGTTATGCATGTGTACGACTCTCTCCTTCCCATATTATAGCTGCAAAGAGGATGGATGTTCTGTATTCACTGGTCTCCACAAATATTGTGCCCACTTACCCCGAACATTACAACATCAACTTCACCCAGACCATACCCTTGATTTGGTAGACACATGGGAAGATGAGGAATTCTATAAATGCAATGGTTGTTGCAGCTTGGGCAACACGCTTGCCTACAAATGCAAAATGAATTGCAAGTTCTACATTTGTGTAAATTGTGCATTTTACCCATCACCATCAAACACGAATCCCACAACCATTGTCTTACCCAGCTTATTGATCCTAAAGTTCTCTGTAAGGCATGTGACGGGTTTTATTATGGCATAAGCTATGCTTGCAAGGCTTGTGACTTTCAACTAGACATATTTTGTGCAATGAGTCGCCAAAGTCCCTTGCTCACAGGTATTGCAAGGGACATGAAATCCCATTGACATATCCCCCGGTCGATGATCATCCAGAAGATTTCTATTGTGATATTTGTGAGGAGGAACCCCCAACTTCCCGCCTATCATTGTCACAATCACAAATCCAGAAGCTCTTTTCACCTTCATTGCATCAGTCGAATTGATTATTACGAAACGTATGGTTTGAGGGCACCAAACTCCACCGTATCATAAACATCCATTAACATTTGTTCGAAGAAAGAAAACACCAAAGTATGTGTGTTCAGTTTGTAATCAAGATATTAATGGTTATTTGGTCCTTGAATGTCGGGCTAGAGTGTGTAATTTCAATATTTGCTATTATTGTCATCTGAAAAAGATAATGTGATATTGGAGGAAGTAAGAAATTGAATGGTTGTGGGATTGTTTCAATAAATTATTGTCTTTCTCTTCTTCTTATCATACGTTTTCTTTTGATTTTCAATTGGTACTTGTTTTAGTTTGATATTTCCATCTACATGATATATCATGTGAAGGATGCAAATTCTGTGTTTGATAATTTGTCTCAAAGTTAACAGTTATTTGCTAGTAGTCACATTCTATGCTTATCAAGGGGCTAATTTCACAAAATATAAGCCAATGAGCACAACCAAACACTTCAAATGTGCTTTTTCCTTATAAGAAATGCAAATTGAACAGATACTTAGTTAGCGCTAAAGGTCTTTAAGTTTAGCCAAATTGGTTAAGTATATATTGCTTGAGTGTGACTCACAAGTCGTGCCTGAGACGTGTAAATATACACTTTTTAATCTTACGACATGACTTTTTAGTATTCCATGGTATTGCTCTTTAACTGATGGGTCGAGAGCCACCCCTAGCTTTTATATACATATTTAAGAATTCTGCAGTTGGATGATAAGTAAAAGTAATTACTTTTAGTTTACTTAGACTCAAGACGAGAATGCGTACTTTTGTGATGTGAAAAAATGTCCGTTTGCAGTTATTCAAACATATAAGAAATGGGATATTGATATGAAAGGGATTCTGTGATGTTTTAAAGGTCTGGTTATTTTACTTTAAAAGTTTCCTATCACAACTTGAGAGTGCTGAAAAATGTTGCCTTCTAGCTTGTGATGGGATCGCTTTTTCAGTATTGAATTGCTGATGGTTCTATTGGTTGAAAGCACATTGCAGAAAATGTAGGTTGAAGGGGTTGGTTAAAACAGATGGCTACCTTGACTTTGAAAATCTTGACTTATAGGATTTTATATTAACTAATCAGTGTACTTGGATGGAGTAGCTGTGTTGTTAATTTAAGGTTAGTGCACTATCTTTAGAGTCCTCAAATCAATGTACATTTGGTGATACTACATCAGCCTTTCTAGCTCAAAGCTTCTCATTTGGTTAATTGTCAACTTTACATAATTGTTATATGTTCCGGAACTATAAATTGTGGTGATTAAAAGGTTTTACTTTACTAAACATTCTTACCATATGCATTTGTGCAACCGGTCAGTCTACAGCACCAGCATTTCAGAGTTCTGGTTTTGGCACTTCATCAAAGCCTGCGTTTGGATCCACTACAATGTCGGGGTCCTTTTGAAAGCTCATTTCAGAAATCACAACCTGTTTTTAGCCTATGTATAAATTTTCCAAGCATCCCATGTGGCTCCACACATATTGAAGTTTCAAGTAAACAAACTTCTAGCAACACAAGCTCTGTTTTTGGTCAATGTGTGGGTCTTAAGAGCATTTGACTTGAATAAGTCAACTTTTTTTCCTCCTTTATAATCGGCACCATCTAGATTTTGTCCAATTCACGGTTTTAGACAATCACTTCCTTGGAAGTCAATGTGCGTTAGTAGAGTTACCCTCTATGATCGACACCTCAAGCAGAAAATGGTACTAATACTACACCAAAGTCAACCAGTAATACTTTTGGACCTAAGTGTACCCATAAATTTGTCAATCCATGTCCTTCATCCACATCAACCAACGTGTTTTCTCTTAGTACATTCCTATTGATTTCTGATTCATTAGTTTTACTTAATTTTCATTTTGGTCAGGGGACCAACATGTAGCAACATGCAGTCAACTAGTTTTACGCTCACGCCTGCAATTAACCATATGTCCCAAAGATCTCAGTATCACAAACAGCATCTGTGTCTGTAGGAAGTAGAGTAACCCTTATGCACAAACACCTCAGTCGACAATGGTAGTGATACAACATCAAAGTCAACCGTTTTTATTTCCCACATCCGTAGCATACCGATCAGTCAAAGTTATTCATTTCAGCTTGTTTGGTACACCTAATGTTTTCTTTTTCCACCTGTGAGTAGCAAATTAGCCATTTTATGTTCTTCAACTACATCTCCTGGGCTGTTTGGTACCCCTAATGGTCGACACCTCAGAAAGACAATGGTAGTGATATGATACAAAATTAATCGATTTACTTTTCCACCTGTTAAAAGCAAATCGCCATTTTACGCTCTTCAACTACATATATACCGTGGAAAATCAATTGTTGGTGGTTATTCGTCCCAAAGGTGGTGAAGATAATCAATAACCTGCTCAACAGAAACAACAAACCTGCCAAGAAGAACGATACCACTTCGGTTACCGGATATCACTTGAATCGTGTGATCACTTTCCAAAGTAAACTATTCGACCCTAATGCCCGGGTATCACGAATATCTACTTGGGATAAGACCAAATGCGCTAGAGAATTAGGCACAATTCTTTAACCCTTGCGCTTATAAGTGTTATGTGTTTTCGTGTGTTTTCATGCATGTTCGATCTCCTATTTATAGGAGGTTACCTTGACCGCTCCAATGGAATTATGAGTATTAATCGCCCATTAATAGCCTCATAATCATCCCCATTATAGCCGTTAGTGGTTACATGACCAATTAAACGGGTCATAATGATGCGCTTGAATCGCTATTTATCAAGACTTATATCAAGATTTCATAGTGCTTTCAGTGGTTACACCGCCTGTTGAAACGCCATCGCTCTTCAAGTAAACACAACTTCAAGAGATACCACTTCTGGAAACATCGATCTCGCTGGCATCGCTGGAAACACCGATAATCGCAGTTAACCACAACAAGATTTCACCAAGCACTACCAATACATACCACTATTAGAGTCGTGGTGTTCATGGACCTTATGGGTGTACATCTGCACCTCCCAACCCATTACAAGGTGTGAACCATCCCACAAGTGCACTAAATTTTCCAACAATCCTCCCAAATTTAGTTCACCCTTTGCATGTAAAATAAACATCAAGCAAAACATGTGCATAAACGAAATGTCCCGAGGATTGAATTTCCATCTTAGTAATTACACGCTCAAATATTCGAGAATCGTGGTGTTCTAAGAATTGAACCCTTCAACCCATTTGAATACATGAAGATAACTACACACAAGTTTTCAAACACTTAAAAGCTCCCCGACACTATACAAGCCATGTGTCCATATCCAAATTCATAAATGTTGTAAAAGCTAAAGTCCAAAAGCTTCCTCAAGCGGCAAAACTTAAACATTTACATAGGTGGTTCCTCTTAGTCATGCTCCTCGCCAAGCACTTTTTCAAAGAAAATATAACCATTAAGAAGTAAATACTTCATCCTCCTTTCAGCAGTTTCGAGCACAACCTTGGGATGTAAATAAAACATGTGCTCCAAACCATCGAATGTTCTTTCCACATTGAACTCAGCCCTAAGTTTCCTCGTGAGGAGTCAGTGTCCTAGCATTCAAAGGACTAAGTTGGACTTAAACCCATCCCTTTAGCGCACTTTATAACCAAGTCTCTAGCCGCACCCTTCGCAAGTGATCGCCTAAGTTCATGAGATCTCACAAACTCTATAGATACCACCCCATTCATGATAAGCTCACGAATCATGCTATGTCCGACACCTAAGTGTCTAGACTTACCATTGTACATCCGCTATAAGCCTTAGCCAATGTAGCCGCACTATCACACCGGATAGAAATAGGTGCTATAGGTTTAGCCACAATGGAATCTCAAGAAGCAAGTTTTCAACCATTCACTTCTTTACCAAAGAATGCTAGAGCCACAAATTCAGATTCCATTGTTGAACCGGTGATGCAAGTTTGCTTCGATGCCCAAGAAATTGCACCTCCACCAAGTAGGAATACCCACCACCGGTAGACTAATTGTCTTCGCAGTTATCGATCCAACTTGCATCGCTGTAACCTTCCAACATCGATGGGTAACCAAGATATGAGAGACTATAATCCATAGTTCTCTTCAAATACTTCAGCATTCTCCGAATCGCTTGCCGTTGATGAGCACTAGGATTACTAGTATACCGCTCAATTTTCCCACCGCAAAACCAATATCGTGTCTTGTACAAGTCATGGCATACATCAGCAGCCAATTACCCTAGAATACTCAAGTTGAGATACGCCTTGCCATGATTAGGCATCGCCTCACGTGTATCCATAGGTGTACTCATCGAGTACAATCAAAGTAATTGAATTTCCTCACCTTCTCAATATAATGAGACCGAGAGATAGAAATTTATTACTTTCATGTTTAATCCTTATACCAAGGATAACATCGCCTCCCCATGTCTTTCATGGAGAACCTTGATGACAAAAATTCCTTTGTCGTCAACTCGATTTTGGTCGCTAAAGATCAACATGTCATCAACATATAGACAAATGATGACCTTTACCGATTCATCAAATTTGTTATATACACATTTGTCGCCTTGGTTAAGAACATAACCACTAGACAAAACCACTTCATCAAACTTTTGATGCCATTGTTAGTGCCCGCTAAGTCCATAAAGAGACTTAATCGCTTACACACCTTGTTTTCATTTCCGTGCATGATGAAGCCCCGAGGTTGGTTCATATAAACCTCCTCTTCCAATTCACCATTCAAGAAAGCTTTTCACATCCATCCGATGAATAACCAGATTGTGAATAGATGCCATAGCAATCGCCAGCCTTATGGTATCGACACGAGCCACGTGGGCATAAGTATCAAAATAGTCTATTCCCGACTTTTGTTTAAAGCCCCGAATGACTAGTCTAGCCTTGAACTTTTCGATAGTTCCATCTACCTTCATTTTCTTTTGAAAATCCATTTGCAACCCGAGGTTTGCAACCGTGAGGTAGATCAACCAACACCCAAGTGTTGTTGCCCATGATGGAATCCATCTCATCATTGATTGCTTCTTTCCGTAAAGCAATATCCCGGGACTTCATTGCTTCTTCAAATGTCTTAGGATCATCCTCAACAATGAAGCAATAGGAGTATTGGTCCGAAACCTCATCCCTTGTTCCTTCAACTAAGTATAGTTGAAACTCGTGTCCAAATGACTTTGGAGTCCCGACCCTTTTGCTTTTCCCCGAGCACGTGTTCAGTTGTCGAACCACAACCTCATCGTGGACTATCGATGGTTCATCATCGTGGACCTCCGATACACCAAAGGTCATGAGTTCCATTAGGAATCCTCCGACTTGGTCTAGGACCGATGAGAATCTATTCTCATCAAAATCGCATCCCTTGATTCAATTATTGTGTTAATCGAACATGTTCATTAGGTTCAATAACATAGAACCTAAAAGCCTTGAATGCTCAAGATATCCAACAAAGATGCAACAATGCCTCTTTCACCCAAAGTCTTTGCTTTGGATCGTGGAGTCTTACAACACTTCTACAACCCCAAACCTTGAGATAATTCAGTTGGTTTTTTTTAGTCCGTAGTTCATAAGGGTAACCTTGTTCCTTTGTTGGGAACTCTATTTAGCAAATAGCAAGTCATAACATAGCTTCACCCCGTAACCCTTGACTCACTCCGAATAGGACAACATGGAATTAACCATCTCCTTCAAGACCTGTTTTTCCTTTCGTAAATACCATTTTGCCGAGGAGTATAAGGGCGTTGTTCATGGATTATTCCAACAGATCGAAAGTATCGAGTATCCATGTACTCACCTCCCTATCGCCCCTTAATCTTTTGATTAAAGACCCAAGTTGTAATTCAACTCGCTTTAAACACTTTGAATTTATCTAATGCTTCATCCTTGGTATGTAATAAATAGACATAACAAAATCTAGAAGCATCATCAATAAATGTCACAGTACTTCTTATTCCCCAAAGAAGGAGTGGCATGCAAATCACATGTGTCATCGTGAATAAGCTCCAAGATCTTAGTCTCACGACTAACACCCCGAAGGGTTTCTTGGTTATCTTGGTCAACATGCAAGTTTTACACTTTTCGTTGTCCATGTCAAAAGTGTGATTAAACCATCCCTAGACATATCTTGCATTCTTTTATAGTGAACATGACCAAGTCTAGCATGCCAAAGGGTAGAATCACCGATCATATGTGGTCACAAATGTCAAATAACACCGCTGGTAATATTAAGCCCGAACATTTGATTACATAAATAACCAAAACCAATAAAACACCACATTTAGAAAGAACAAATTTATCGATTCAATAACTTGTTTATATCCATGATTATTCAAAACACTACTTGAAACCAAGTTCTTCCCGATATCGTGACATGAATAACATTAAACAAAGTTACAATCTTTCCGTAACTAAACCTAAGATCTACACAACCACGACTATGCACCAAGGTCGTTGACTCATTTCCCATGTGAAGAATAGAACCATCATCATTGACTCATAAGTCTTGAACCGCCTTCTATCTTTGCACACATGAACTGTTGCACCGTAGTCAACCCACCACGCAACATCATCATCCCGCACATAAAAGATTCGATACATATGTAACATAATAAATCAAAAGACTTATTAAACATATTTCGACCTTTTGAGTTGGTCAACCACCACCCCCGAACCATTAGTGCTCGATCCATTGGCTTTACCACCAACTTTAACACCCTTGCGCCCTTTTAATGTGACCGCCCTTACATTTCCAACAAGTAGGTGTTGCCTTCTTGTTAGGATCTCGCCTTGTGTTATCATGAAATTTATGCTTGCCTTTGTTGTCATTGTACCGGTAGAGTTGTTATGCTCACCATATTGACAACAGATGGTCCAAAGAAGATTGCTACTCTTTGGCTTGTCATTATCCCGCACTTTGAGAGATTCCTCAATGTGCGATGATCGCCTAACTCAACAAGAGTTAACTCCTCCTTCATATGTTTCAAGGTATGCTTGAAATCTTTCCATGAAGGAGGAGTTTGTCAATGACACAAGAGACTTTGATAGCCTCATCCATGTTCATTTGGTGTTGTGTAAACCTTCCAAGTATTCCAAGAAGTTCATTGTATTGTTCCATAACCGGTCTTGAATCACCATTTTGTAATTTGTGAAATTACTAACAAGGAACTTCTTACTTGATGCATCCTCACCATATATTTGGCATCCAAGGAATCCCATAGTTCTTTGAAGATTCAAAGTTCGATAAATATCAAACAAAGAATCGATATACCATTCGTAATAAGACCTCTGCATATGTAGTCATCATTCTCCCACTTGCTCCTCCTCCCGATCCGATCCACAAGAGCATCATCACCATCATCGAATTGAGTAGTCAAGACATAGACCACACTCATGCTTGATGAAGAAGAAGTGCATCTTCTTCGCCACCTCCTAAAGTCCACCCTTCAAACTTGTCCAAATTTTAGCAAAGTTTGAAGCCATGTGTTTCATTGCAGAATTGCCATTGATTATCACTAAATAGTTTACTTTGATTGTTGGTGGTTATTCGTCCCAAAGCAAAGTGAAGATAATCAATAACTGCTCAGCAGTAAACAACAAACTGTCAAGAAGAACGATACCACTTCGGTTACCGATATCACTTGAATCGTGATCACTTTCCAAAGTAAACTATTCGACCCTAATGCCCGGGTATCACGAATATCTACTGGGATAAGACCAAATGCGCTAGAGAATTAGGCACAATTCTTTAACCCTTGCGCTTATAAGTGTTATGTGTTTTCTCGTGTGTTTTCATGCATGTTCGATCTCCTATTTATAGGAGGTTACTCTTGACCGCTCCAATGGAATTATGAGTATTAATCGCCCATTAATAGCCCTCATAATCATCCCCATTATAGCCGTTAGTGGTTACATGACCAATTAAACGTGGTCATAATGATGCGCTTGTAATCGCCATTTATCAAGACTTATATCAAGATTTCATAGTGCTTTCAGTGGTTACACTGCTTCTGGAAACGCCATCGCTTCAAGTAAACACAACTTCAAATGAGATACCACTTCGCTGGAACATCGATCCCGCTGGCATCGCCTGGAAACACCGATAATCGCAGTTAACCACAACAAGATTTCACCAAGCACTACCAATACATACCACTATTAGAGTCGTGGTGTTCATGGACCCCATGGGTGTACATCTGCACCTCCTAACCCATTACAAGGTGTGAACCATCCCACAAGTGCACTAAATTTTCCAACAAGAATTAGAGAGAGAGGTAATGATCATTTTGTTTTTTCTCTTAGCGCTAATCGTCCTTTATATCTAGCAAATGGCGTGTTTTGACCTGTTACATTGTTGAGGTCTTTTCGGATCTTGGATCAATCATGATGAACATTTATAATTGATGAGTATGCACAAGCGAATGTGCAAGTGACTCGGTTTAACAGATGGTGGGTTTGTTTATGTAAAACACACTTTATTATTATTAACCACACAAACAAACGCATATGTACATACATATATAGGGTTCGAACCATTGTGGTGAACCATTGTGACTTTTCTAAAATAACTACTTATAACTACCCATAACCGCTTTTGTTATTTAACTAACTAACTAACTTTGTAACCGCCACATAACTAACTTATTCGGTTACAAACTTTCTATCTAACACTATTGGTCCTTCGACTTTCAAAGACTTATGATTCTTGATTAAATTCGATGCCAACATTCACCCCTAATCAAGACATCATAATCTTAACTCGCTTTCTTGTTCATCTTCGATTGCACCGCTCCTTCTTCTTTGTCATTCTTGTTTTAAATTCGATCGCTTTGTTACTTGTCCGGTCTTTCATGTTTAGTTGCCTTTCATTTGTTCCATGGATGATCTTCTTGATCATCGCCCCTCATATACTTGCACTTCTTCCTGGCTTCTCCTCTTGTGCTTCCTCTACGGCACGCTTGTTTCGCAGATCACCAAATGGTACATCTCCGACCATATTCAACCTTGGCTCTCCATGCCCCAACCCACGTGCTTCCTCGTAGTACACTTTAACCATTCCTACGCATCTTTTCTTACCGTGTCTTATTCCCGCCATACATGCGTAAGACATCTTTCTCGAACGCTCTTCTTGCAACCAACATGTTCTTCTTTCTTTTCGCCCAAAACCGTAACGCTCCATGATCCTTCTTCATGCTTTGTTTTCGGGTTTTCTTCTTCCTCAAAGGCGATAACTTCCTTGACTACAATGATCGATCTACGTTAACCATGTCGCCTCGATACCATGTTGAGGTCTTTTGGATCTTGGATCAATCATGATGAACATTTATAATTGATGAGTATGCATGCGAATGTGCAAAGGACTGTTTAATGATGGTGGGTTTGTTTATGTAAAACACACTTTATTATTATTAACCACACAAACAAACGTACATGTACATACATATATATAGGGTTCGAACCATTGTGGTGAACCATTGTGACTTTTCAAAATAACTACTTATAACTACCCATAACCGCTTTGTTATGATAAGGTTTTAAAAGGTACCATTTTGAGGGTCGTTAAGTCCTTATTTGATCACTTTGTATCCGTTATTGCTTAATATCGCTCCTTTTCACTTTTAGGTCTCGTGAAGGCAAAATGTCGGAATGGCACTTATTTGGACGTAAAGCGCGAATATATGAAGAAAATGGCCAAAGACGAAATCGAGACACTCACGCTGTTGAAAGTATAAGGCGACGGCGCCAAAAGATTTATGACGCCGTCCCAAAATTGTTGCGACGGACGTAACCCAAAACTCGTGTTTTCAAGAGACGGCGTCTAGTTGTGAAAGAGTAGGCCGTCGCTACTCGACGGCCTAGATGCGATCCGACGACGCCGAAGTCAAGAGGACGGCGCCACGGACATAAGGTGACGCCGCCGCAAGGTTAACGTGCCAAGACGAAACCCTAATGGCGGCGACACGACGGCGTCACTAAACATAAGTGACGCCGTCAGAATCGTAATCTTATATATAGAATCCGAATTTTTCGTCTTTTTGTGGAGAGTCTTTGGAGTAAAACCTAAAACCGAACCTAAGGTGTCTTGTACAAGATTTTAGGGTTTTAAACCCTATCTTACACCAAGATAAGTCTTTACTTCATTAATTCAATTATGTATTTGATTATTTGTGTGTATGCTTGCATGTTCTCCATGTCCCGCTAATTTATTTGTGTGTTTGCTTAGGAAGTATGAAACTTAATTATTAAATATTGATTGGTTGTTTCTTATCTTAGTTGATTAATGATCTAGTAATGCGATAGGTCATTCGTTGTGTACTTAATGCTTGATTCATCTTTGTGAACCTTAGAGTATGATTACCCGAGTGATTGTAGGCTAAACCATCCGAAGAGCGCCTTAGAGTAGGAGTCTATAATCTCTAAGTGGATTTGTAGACAAGACCCTTTGGTAAGTTCAAAGAGTTAGGGAGAAACGACACCCTACAACTTTAGACACACAACTAATTAGAATAAGACGTGACACTCAACCATCAATAGGAGATAATTAAGGAGTAATACAAACTAAGTAAACACATCTTTAAACTATCATACGAGCACACATTAATTAGACATAGACTCCCACAACCTTAGTTTAGATAATTAGATAATAGTAGAGTAATCGGTAGAAATACCAACCCCCAAATCCAATACCCGAGATTCGCATCTTTCCATTTTTCATAAAATATAAAAAGATAAAAAATAATCTTCTCAACCTTAACCTTAGCGTAGTAACTCCCTACTAGCATTCCTATTCCCCAGAGAACGATATCAATACCCGTGGCTTACCCTAATTACTACACTACAACGATTAGGTTCACCGCCTAGGTGTTATAAAACTTGCTCAAGAAAAGGAAGTTCCTTTGACCCCGAACGATGCGCGTAGCGTTATCAAGTTTTTGGCACCGCCGGGAATAGAATAGCTAGTTAGTAGTCCACCGCTTAGGTTTCTTTGCTTGATTCCTATCAAGTAAACTTTTTCTCATTTTTAGCTTCCTCGTAGTCTATCCCCTTCTTCGTGACCTTTGTTCGTAACCATTTTCAATGACTATTCCGTTAGCCGTTATGGAGAACGCGAATCGCCAAAACTTTCACCCAATCAATAAATCTACTACATAATTTACCCTTCCACTCCAAAATGAGATCTTGAGGTTCCAAAGAACATCATGATGAATCCTTTCCGAGGCGTGGACTCGAATTAAATATTTATTACAAAAGTCCTTTATCATGGTATTGATTTATCGCTTCCACTACAATTCTTTTACACTCAGACGCCCATGAAACCCAAAGGAGACTTGACTATGTAGCGGATGGGGATATTTGGGACGGTGTTCGAATTGCATGGGAAACCTTTGAGATTCACGCCCAATTTAGAGGTGGAACATGGGACCCAAAACGAATCTTTAGACCTATTTTCAATTTGGAAACTTCGGCCGGAAAGGTTGTTTAGGAAGGAGATGATTAGAGTTGAGGTGCCAAGGTGCATGTCATGGTTAGGCGCTACCACAAGACAAAATGAACACATAGGTGATCTTGATAAGATGGAGGATAGTAGAAAATCCAATTCCATCGGATAACCCACAAGTCCTACCATCACTTGAGGAGCACACATCACCTATAACTTACCCTAAGAAGTAGAAGAGACTATAGGAACCCCGATTGATAGAGAACCTTGGACCAAATGCCACTAGAGAATGTAGGTTTAGATGCTTGTTGTCATGACCTCTCTCTTAGTCCTAGGAAGTCCCTAATTTTGATGAACCGAGCCTCAACCAAAACCTTACCCAATTTTCCGCCTTTAGATGTGAATCTTGAATTGAATTAGGCCCCAATCCACCCATCAAAATAGATAGTCCGGTAGTTGCTTGATAAAAGTGGTAGATTCTATGCCATGTAGAGTGGAAGCTAATATAGAGTAACCCATGACCTTACACACTTATATCACCCATTCATGGTTGATAACAAGAAACACTATGGGTTTAAACCGGGTTTATTAGGTCAAGATGGATCCTTAACTAAGAATCTTTGAAGTTGATAAAGATGATCCATTTTAGAGAGAGATTTGATTCACCCGCTACACCAATAGACTTAGGTAAGGTTATAATGAATGGAGCACACCTTTGAGCATATAAATCACCCATCACCTCTCCTCACGTAGCAAATTTCCACCCTAAGGGTGTGTATCGCTACTATCACCAAAGACTTAAACTTAAGTGTAGGAAAACTTCCCTTTATCTCGTTAAATAAGGGTAGAGTCGCTCGTGACTCAAAAAACAAGCGCTTCTGGGAGGCAACCCATGTGTATTTGTTTTTCATTTTCATTTGTGTGTCGATATCTTTTATTAATTTTTATTCTCATGTTTGAATTTGTAAAATGCTTTATTTTGTCTTTAACCTCGCCTTAATTACATATAAAGGTATTTTACATAAGGGATAAGTGTAGGAGGATTACACATTTTCAAAAGAAACGTAAACATGAGAATAACAATTAATTAAAAGATATTTATGTTTGTTTGTTCGAGTCAAATGCTTGTATCGAGTCATAATGAATGTTTTGCGTAAATTTTTCCGATTCTAAAGATGTAAATTTTCCGAATTTTTCCAAAATCGCACCGCTTTTGTCGTGATAACCGACGGGCCAGATTGCAACCGACGCGCCGTGAAGGAGTAAAACATCGATTACTTTTTCTCGCTTTTTCGAGCTACTTATAAATTTTGGAATTTTCTGTGTCTTAATTTTCTTAGAAATCAGTAAACATCCATTCCACAAGCATTATATCCTAGTTTAAATCGAGTCTTATATATATTATTACCCGATTTTACGCCGAAGGTTTCGCTTTGTTTTCTTCAAGTGTGCAGTTTAGTTTGTCAAGAAGAAGTTACATAAGATTGGAAGGAGCTTTTCACGCATAAATTCTTCTTGAAAAAGATTTAACCACCACTTTACACGGATCCCACCGAGCTAATCAGGGAGTATTGGTTTTTTCGCTTTTAATTACCTTCCATTATCATAACTTTGATACTTTTGGGAACATTGGGGACAATGTTCGGCCTAAGTGTAGGAGGGAAAATAAACGGAACTTTGAAACTATGCTTATCCTTGACTATTTGCTTTGTCCAATTGTGATTGTGTAATAAACCATGAGGAAATGTCGGTTAGGGTAATTTTGGCACCAAATTTAAAATTTTCATGACATATAGGAGTGGGCCATTAGTCTTAACAAAAGCTGCCTCATGGATAGGAAGTTATATGACTAGCACAAAACCCTTTACCACCCAAATTCCACCCAAAATGTGAGGATCGCCTTAGATTAGTAGGAATTAAAGCATTCATCTTTAATGCTTAGAGTGAACCGTAGTATATTAGATTCTAGAACTTGTTTTGTGATGCATTCCGAGATCGCAAGTGAGGCTACACTTGTGTAGTTAGGAATAACTAAATGATAAGAGGCATTAGGATAAACCCTTGTTTGATACCCGTAATATAATTACTTCTTCCACATCGGTTGAGTAATTCCCACACCCTTTGCGTTGTACTCATCTTTAGTACACGATACCCCTAGTTAACCCCTCGAGCCTATCCTTTTCATGTTCTCGTGATGTTTCGGTTTTTCCGAATATCAATGAAGAGCATTGTTTACACCCCACCCCAAATATACACCCAAATCGCCTTAGCCTACCCCTTATGCACTCACTTTAGTGCAATTATTTGTTATCACCTTAAACCCTTAGTTCAATTATCTAGTTGCTTGCATAAGTTGCTAAGTCGAGTCATATCCTTTGTATACGCTTTGGGGTGATTGAGATTCATGGAAAAGTTAAAGTTTATGAAATGACGGAAGGAACGTTAAAATTCAAATTCCTTTGTTTGCGTAATAATGTACCCCAAGTGTTTTGATCTTTTCAAATCGGGTCAAATTAGTGTT